>JAPFUP010000155.1:0-15490 GCA_030780425.1 Beauveria varroae
TATATAGCTAGACTAGATATAATATGTGTACTTATACTATAGATATAGAAACTAGTAAGGAAGAGGATTCTAATTAGTTTTAGATCTTTTTCTATAATATAGTTAAATTATTAATAGTTAAATGTTATAGGGTCAGGGTAGGTACGTGACTCGCTTATCTACGTGACTCGCTTATTAACTACGTTATAGTAAGTTATAATATTAGTAGTTAATATTTAACCTAGGTAAGGACTATATAGGACTAGTCTAGGATCGCCTTAGGGAGGCTTAACGTAGGATATAGGTATAACTAGGGCGGTATTAGTAATAGTATTAGTATAGGTGCTATAGGTAGTAGGCTAAATATAATTAGTAACTAGAGTAGATCTAAGGTAGGATAGGAGTAAACTTACTATTATTTAGGTTTTCTTAGTAGTTAAAAGCTAATAATATTTAGGGCTAGGCCTAAACTAAGGGTGTAGGAGGATTAGGTTACTTATATTATAAGGGGGTAGTAGTATAGAGATTCCTATAAGATATTAGCTATATTAATAATATCTTAGGAGTAACCTAGGGGTATAAAGATAGTAACTAGAAGAAGCTAAAGAAGGGGAAGGGTAAATATATAAATAATATAGCTAAAGAAGAGAAGAAAAGAAGAAGGAAATTGGGGAAATTAAGGCCTATTAATTATAAGGATATTAAACCCACTTTTATACCCACTTTTATAATCTATTATACTATAATAATATTATAGTGATACTATAGTGATAGTATTAATGATAATGTATTATATCACTATAAATAGATTATGATCTAGTTAAGATTAGACTTTAAGGTATCTTAACTATATAAAGGCAGCTCTTTTCCTATAGAAAACAGCCTCTAGAAGATAATCTAATAACTTTATATCCTTCTTCTATCCTTTTAGAAGAACTACTTCTCGTGTTACTTTACCTTCTACTTCGTGATAACCTCATAGACCTTAACAGTTCTTATTTTACCGTAATTTCTAGCTATCTATTAATATAGTTTTTACTACGTCTAATATACCTACTAGTTATTAAAAATATAGAAAGATATAGTGTCTCTAGAGTCTCGTGTTGATTATATCTCCACCTAAATAGTTAATCTGGATTATACTTATTAGAGGTATAGACGGAGGGAGTATAAACCCGGAACTTGATTAAAGATTCCTAATAAGTATAGTATAAAATGCTAGTAAATGTACTATCTAATCTCTTTACTTCTAGTAGGGGTAGTCGTCTTACTCCTTATAAAGGTTACTAATATAGTATATAGCGCTAATAGAGTCTCTATAACGGTCTCTATTTAGTGTATTAGCCTTATTATTAGTAGGAAAAGTGTATACCCCTTTATAATAGTAGTAAGGCGTAAAGAACTTAGTTAGATTTTAGATTACGTTATAACATCTAGGATTTTTATAAGATCCCTAGCCGTTATTATCCTAAATTATTATATTAGTAGGTATAGTAGATAAAATAATTAGATTTAATACTATTTTAGAGATTAATATTATCTTTTAGGTTATAACCTACTAGGTATAGGTTAAGGGACTAAAGATCTTTAGCGTATCCTAAATAGTATAGGCCTTCGTTTATATAAAAGTAAGATATAGGAACTAAGAAATTATTACTATTATTAACTTTAGACTTCTATCGCCTTATTATATTTCTCTAATATTCTAAAGTGCTTATATATAGCTAATATAAATGTCTAGAGTATAAATGCTATTCTAGTTTATAAAGCTAAACTCGAGAAGGGACTTGTCACCGGTGTCCGCTCGGCTACATAGTAATAGGGTTAAAGCCAAAAATCAGCTATACTTACAATTCAGCATTATTAAAAGCAATGTTTCCATAGTAGTCGCGTGGTACGATGAATTGGGTCACGCCATTGTCGGCTAGAGTGCCCGGGCCGAGACGACCTCCGACCGGTTCTTTCGAGCCAGCCCCTTCAACATGCGGGCTCGCTCTTTTGGAACTTATGCAGGAATGGCCTGACTTGTGCTCGCCCAACTGGACAGCAGCACACCCTCACGGAACCGATAGTCGCCCATTTCGACGCTACAAGTACAACTACTCCACGCCCATGAACAGTAGCTTGCTCCTCGTGGCGCCCAGTAGTCAATGACACCACAAATCCTGCCAGGCTAGTTTCCTCAAGTTGACCAACTATAGTGTACTTGGCGCACTCCTCAGAGGAATAGAACCTGACCAGCTTTTCAATACGCGGAAGCAGCGGACGGAAAATGAGGTGCTGCTGGCGGTGGTCACGTTGGTCCGGCTTGAGCACCTGTCTACATGTTCATATGTGTTTATCACTTGATTTCGAGGCTGAATACTCAATACGCGTATTCTACTATTAGTATGCAGTTGTCGCAATTTACGCAATTTCACGTTGCAGCACTAATAAAGCAGACAGCGTTCAGTTATGGACTAGTGGCAGTGTGAGCTTATCTGTACGTCGATCCTGTGCATGGGCAATTCTCGCCTTTTCAACATTCTTAGAGACAGGAAGCAAAATACGCATACAACAGGATATAATGTCACAAACTCAAGCTGCACTCCTGTTTGATTAAACAACTATAAACGGCTCCCAGCCCAACTCGCCCAAAGCGGTAACGTCCCTGGAACCCCACTTGCCAGCTGCTAGTAGGCTCCACACTGGCGCGCTTCAGTGGGGTAGGCCGTCCCCATAACCCCCCAGTTGCCCAATTGCCCAGGTCCTCCTCGGCCAATCTGTCAATGTTACCTCTTCAGGTTTCAACATGCAGTTCATGCACGTCGTCCGCGTCGCATATCTTCCTCTCAATCTGCACGCTCTGCTTTAATTATTAAGACCGAGCGAGGCTCACATGGCGATTGCTGATCGTTTGTCTGCTCCCTACGCCACCCCGGGTAGCATCTATATTGTCTTGGCCTGCTCATTGTCTGCAGGCATGTCTCAGATGCACATCAAGCACGAACATGTTCTCATCTGAGTCATTCAGAAAGCTTGACGGAAGTCTCTCTGTCGCTCTGACTGCCCATTGCTGATGCCAGACACTCTCGGGTGCTTTCGACTCGCCGATATGGCTTCTCATGATGAGGGAAAGATTGGACTGCCTGCCCTTCCCGTAGAACCTGGCGGAGAGAGCGACAGGACGGATAGAGCTAGCTCTACTACAACATATCTAGATCACACCGGCATTCAGAACAAAGAGGGCAATACACGACGATTTTCGCTATCAGGCGCAGGACAGCTATCCCTCGACGATATTGCCAGCGTCCAAGTCCAGATTCGCGACCTCGAGGTATCCGTCAACACCGCGCCGTCTTGGCTCGCTCCCTCCACATATTCCAATCTTTTCAAATCGAAATTCAATACTGCCGCCGAAATGATGACGCTTCTCCATTCCGTCAATGCCGATCTGGCGCCGGGTAGCCTTACGGCCATCATCGGCGGCAGTGGCTCAGGCAAGACGACGCTGCTCAACACTATGGCTGAACGCATTATTAGCTCCCGCCTACATCAAGAAGGAGTCGTCACATTCAACGGCGAGACTGGCGTGCATACCGTGCGTCATGCCTACGTGATGCAGCAGGATATTCTTCTCCCGACTTTGACCGTGCGCGAGACCTTGCGTCACGCAGCAGATCTCCGCCTGCCCTCAACCACAAAGCGCCAAGACCGGTGGCGCATCGTCGAGGAGGTCATTCGAGAATTAGGTCTCAAGGAATGCGCCGACACGAGAATCGGAAACTCGCAGCACCGCGGGTGCTCCGGTGGCGAAAAACGTCGCGTCAGCATCGGTGTCCAGCTCCTCGCGAACCCATCTATTCTCTTTCTCGATGAGCCAACTACCGGGCTAGACGCTACGAGTGCTTTTCAGCTGATACGAACTTTGAAGGCCCTGGCAAATAAGGGCCGTACCATCATCACCACCATTCATCAGCCTCGCTCCGAAATCTGGAAGCTCTTTGACAACATCATCATTCTGACCAGAGGCAGCCCTGCCTATTCAGGAGATGCATCCGAGTGTATACCCTGGTTTGAAAGCCAAGGATTTCCAATTCCAGCTTTTGTGAACCCGGCTGAATTCGTCATCGATATTGCGGCCATTGATAATCGCACGCCAGAGCTAGAGATGGAGAGCAGCCTGCGCGTCGAGAATCTAAAGCGACATTGGAAGCAAGAAAGTGAAAAACTTTTCTTGCCTCTGGGTGGTGTCATAAGCCAGTCTCATCGCCGCCACCATCGCATTCTCTCACACGAACACGAGGAGAGGGCCGGGTTCTTGCGCCAGTTGCGGGTTTTGACCTGCCGAACCTTCAAAGTCACCTATCGAGACCCAATGGGCATGACTGCCGCCATTCTCGAAGCCGTACTACTAGGTGCAATCACAGGCTACATGTTTTGGAATGTTGGCCGCGATCAAGCTGGCATCAGATCTCGCCAAGGCGGGCTGTACATTACTGCCGGTCTGCAAGGCTATTTGATACTCCTCTTCGAGGTTTACAGGCTCACCATCGACATGCCCACATTCGATCGCGAAAACTCTGAAAATTGCGTCGATGCTCTTCCCTTTATCCTGTCTCGTCGACTCGCGAGAATGCCGACCGAGGACGTGCCGGTGCCTTTCATTTTTTCCGTCTTGATGTACTTCATGTCAGGATTCGACCGCGATGCCGGTCAATTCTTCACCTTCTTTGCCATTACTCTGCTCAATCAATACGTATCTGTGGCATGCGCCATGACCTGTGTCACAGCTGTGCGGCATTTTCCCGGAGCAAGCTTGATGGCCAATTTGATCTATACCATTCAGAGCATAGCATGCGGCATGTTTGTGCAATCAAGCAGCATACCAGTCTATGTCCGATGGATAAAATGGGCCGCATACAATGTTTGTATTCGAACTGGCACTTAATTGATCTCTAGCTAATACGTTGGGAAAGTTCTATGCCTTCAGCGCTTATTGTGCGAATGAGTTTCAAGGAAACTTCTACAATTGCCCTTATCCTGGTGGCAGAGACAACCCAGCCTGCGAACAGTACACTGGAAATTACATCATGAAGTCTCTTGGCTTCCCAACGAACTGGATTACAAGACCGATAGTTGCGCTTGCTTCATTTATTGCCCTCTTTCTGCTTCTGTCCACGGTTGGCCTTACATTTCTCAAGGTGGAAATGACGATTGCCCGTGCTCGAATAACGGATACTGACTTGTCCGCCGGAAAAGAAATCATGACTGCGCAGTCAGTTAGCGAAGTGAGAGCTATTGATGTCGGCCTGGACAAATTTGCGCTAGCATTGGAGAAGAAAGCAGCCACTGGCAAGCCTCTGCCCAGACGGCTGATTGTCAATCCTCTTACGACGACGTTTCAAGCTGGCACTCTCAATGTCATCATGGGCCCCTCTGGCAGTGGCAAGACATCACTTCTCAACGCCATAGCACTAAGGCTGCGAAACTCTGTCGGCACGAAATATCGGCCCTCTGGCAAGCTGACGTTTAATGGTGCTGTTCCATCGGATTCCGTGATCCGCTCTGTCTGTTCATATGTCTGCCAGGACGATGATGCACTGCTTCCATCCCTTACTGTGCGAGAGACTTTGCGTTTTGCCGCGGGCCTGCGTCTTGCATCATTCATGAGCACAGAGGAGAAATATCAAAGAGCGGAGGCAGTACTGCTCAAGATGGGCTTGAAGGACTGCGCGAATAATCTAGTGGGAAATGACATGATAAAGGGTATCTCAGGCGGTGAGAAGCGACGTGCCAGTATCGCCGTTCAGGTCTTGACGGATCCACGAGTGCTGCTTCTCGACGAGCCCACTTCTGGCCTAGACGCCTTCACGGCCAGTTCTATAATGGAAGTGCTCCAAGGCCTCGCAAACGAGGGCCGCACACTGATTTTGACCATTCACCAAGCGCGATCCGATTTGTTCAGACACTTTGGCAACGTACTCCTGCTGTCTCGTGGCGGCCACCCCGTATATGCGGGTGTCGGGAGGGAAATGCTGGGATACTTTGACAGACATGGGTACGATTGCCCAAAGAACACCAATCCGGCCGACTTTGCGCTAGACATGATTACTGTCGACTTGCAAAAAGAAGATGTCGAGGCGGAAAGTCGTGAGCGGGTAAAAAAGCTCATTGACAGCTGGAATGTCTACGTCGACCCAGCAGCGAACATTCAGGAGCAGCGACTGGCGGCTATTCACGAAGAGGCCGACGAAGCCAACGGGAAACAAAGTATACAAGATATGAGCATTCAGAATATTGCTTCGGAAGAATGCGAATGCAGCGAAAAGGGGCAGCCGTCGTCTTCCAAGGTCAACGATGCCCTCGCACCCAATAGTGCTTTTGCAGCCACGCCTCGCCGCTCCTTCAACCGCGCCAACCTCTCTACACCCGCAGAGCTGGGCGCTCTTGTCCGTCGACGCACATCCCTCGTTAAGGCACTGCCGCTTCTTCTTCGCCGCGCCGTCATCAACACTCGCCGCCAGCCGGAGCTCATCCTCGCGCGCACGATGCAGGTCGCCGGCCTCGCGTGCGTCTTCACGCTTTTCTTCGCGCCCTTTAAGCACGACTACTTTTCCGTGCAGAACCGCATGGGCTATGTGCAGCAGGTCGGCGCCTTCTACTTCGTGGGTATGCTCCAAAACGTCGCCGTGTACCCCGCAGAACGCGACGTCTTTTACCGCGAAGACGACGACGGCGTCTACGGCGTCGAGGCGTTCCTGCTCTCCTACACGATTCTCGAGCTACCCTTTGAGCTCCTGAGCTGCCTCGTCTACGGCCTCCTCTCCACCTTTGCCGTGCGTAACCCTGAGACGGCCTCGCTCTTTTGGGCCGCCTTTTTCAGCTGCTTCGGTGTTGTCTCGTGCGGCGAGAGCCTTGGCATCATGTTCAACACGCTCTTTGTGCACACGGGCTTCGCCGTGAACATCATGGGCGTCTTCCTCTCCGTCGCCAACGGCATGGCCGGCGTGCTTTCCATCAACATGCCCAAGGCGTTCGACGCCGTCAACTACCTCTCGCCAATTCGCTACGCCACGCGCGCCATGGCGCCGTACGCGATGCGCGGGGTGGACTTTCACTGCACGCCCGCGCAGGCCCTGCCGGACGGGTCCTGCCCAATAACGTCGGGTGAGCAGGTGCTGGAGCTGTACAACTTTGATGTGGATCCGAATGTGAATGCGTATTGTCTCTTGGCTTGCGTTGTCGTTTATAGGTTGATTGCCTGGGCACTGCTGATAGTGACGAGGGCTAGGTGGAAGGACAAGAAGAGGGTAAAAGTCTGAGGATGAACACGGTACGTAAAGACGAATCGATGGCCTTGACATAGTTTTGGTATGTGTCCGTTGCCAAGCTCCTATGGAATCTCGAACCAAGTGCTTCATACATCACAACACAAACAGAGCATGCACCTCAATGCATGTAGATGCGACATTAAAGGGCACGTAGTAAACTTCAAATTCAGAGAGGTCAGAGCTTCAGTCCAAGTAGGCTGTATTTCAAAAGGCAGTAAGGAGATATTCTATAGATACTAGCTATATACTTGAAGCAGTGAATCTTTGCAAGGCCTGGTGAGGATGCATTTACAGCGGTGCTTGCAAGTTCACCGATTCTTCTCATTTCTTTTCGAAAATAATGAATCAAATAATTATGTCCACGTTTCACAGTGCTTGCTCCTCCCTTTCCAGATTCAACAGCACATGCTTGAACCTCTCGGCTAAACCCCACGACAGTATGTCCATTCGCTGTCGGAAAATGGCCAGAGACTTGGCGCTTGTGAGCTCACAAAGCTCGCCGAGGCCTTGGAAGTAGACCGCACCGCCGTGTTTGACCCATTCGCTCGCATCATCGCAATTAGACCCTATCCCCGATTAGCAGGGCAACCGACAAAAGCATCGCGCAACGTACAAAAGATTGAGAATGGCTTCTGTCTGGTGCCACCACCACCACCAACACCGCCCAAGTTGGTGGAAAACTTCAACGCGGCCCAGAACGTGAGGGCAACATCCAGACACAACACCGTCTCGGCCGGCGCACTTTTCGCTCGTTAGTACTCAACATTAATAGCCCTTTTTTCTTTTCTTTGAAAGGCGCAACAAACTCAAAAGGATATCTCGCAAGCAAGGCACCAAGCTGTCCGGCCTGGGCGAGGATGAATCTTGCCCCTGCTGGATCGTCACTGACGCGGGACCTGATCCATTCTCGTGCACTGGCCTTGCTCTCTTCGGTGCCCGACTTTCCCGCTGCAATTTTGACATTGTTCAGGAAGGCTGGCCAGGTAAACTGCATATGGGCTAGGTGCGACAGTGCGCATACGCTGATGGTAAGCGAGTTTGGCAGGGCATTGAGAGAGTGGCAGGAGACGGCAAGTTCGTCGAGAAGTTCTTGCGGATTACTGTCGCTGTCAGAAATGCCGTCAAGTTGCCGAAAGTCATTGACGTACTATTTAAAAGTAGCAGGAAAATCGAGTCGATAACGAGTGTCGCGTGGTGAAAGGGGGGCTGTGAAGATGGCCTCGACTGCCGCGGCGTCTGTGCAGAGTCTTACAAGCGTCAGCAAAATAAAAAAAGCATGTCGTTTTGGAGAGACTTTTGCCTCACCTATAGAGCGTGTTTGCTATAATAGACAGACTGAATGAGCCGAGTGGATGCTGCAGCTCACCCGTGGAGAGCAGTTCATCCAATACAGTTCGAAAACTGGGTGGCGATTCCGCGGTAGACTGTGAATTTGACGTCCCGTTGAGGTCAGCTGGTAGAGATACGTTGATTTCAGAGATGGAGAAGAGCGGTGGAATGTTGAGAAGGGCAGAGATCTGCATATCGTATAGCTGGTGACCTAGTCAGCAGTTGGCTCTTGATGACTTGAGGTTGGATCCCTACATATATACCCCATCCGAGACTTCGTCGCTCATCATCAGCCGCAGATGCTAGTTCCATCTGTTTTTGCGTCGGCGTTCCGTTCCCCTTCTGCAACTCTTGAACAAACGACAGACCCGGGCGGAGGAGATGCATCCTCCTCGCCGCCGTGACCAGGCTGCCTCTGCTGATCTCGGCATGCTGGTAGAGCATGCGCGATCCGCAAAACAGCCCAAACATGGACTGCAGAAGCGTCGCCTGCACAAAGGAGACACTAAACGAAGCGCTCCGGTTGCTCTCGCGCAGTGAAGAGATGGCTCGGCGCGCGAGCTCATTGAGAGCAAGCGCCAAGCTCCGCAGGGCGGCGTCCCGAGAGTACATGGCCCCGATGGCGGCCATGGCCAGCAGGAGCACCGGCGAGGACTCCCAGTTGGGCAGGTCGACGCGCCGAAGAATGGGTAAGGTGTCGTGAAAGTGGCGGAAATACAGGTTGATGCAGATGGACAGCGTCTCAGTCGATGGAAAGCAGGCAGAGTCGACGGCAGGCCAGCTCGGCTGGTGCGTGGTGTTGACGAGAGAGATGATGGCTTGGCGACTCGATTCTTTGACATGGCCTAGCTGCGGCTGTTGTAGGATGGAGGGCGTCTTTGGTGCAGCAGGCGAAAGATTAATCTGGACGTCCCTTCTACTCGGGTGATATACATGTGGCTGGACATGTTAGTGTTTTGAGCCAAGGATGTGTAAGATGGGCCCATACCCAAGGAGTATCGGGCGGCTGAGCATCTCGCATTAGCTGCGACGATGGAGATTCGGATCCATCACTGCTAGCCGATTCTTGCAAGGCCTCATGCGTCTCTTCAGTTACTGCTGTCGGGAACCATTCGAGTAGTGACACGTTGAGAAAGTCCATGTCGTCTGAGCCAACATCGCCCATGTCCCATCCAAAGAAGCTTTCCGACGGGTCTGTGCTGAAGCCCAAGGAACTGTCCACCGGACAGGCCAGTATCGAATCTATCGATTGTTATTAGCTAGATTGGCTCGTTGTTGCCTTTAAGATAATGCATCTCTTCGTACCTGGGACAGTATTCACTGTCGGCACAATGCCCTCCACAGGCAGGGCGGGCAGGTCGTAGGCCGCACCACCAGCACCGCGCGTATCGTGATGAGTGGGACGAGTGCCAGACGTGGAGGACAAAACTGTCTGTATGCTTGCCGTATCTGTGCCAGGATCTGTCGAGGTTAACCTGCTCTCCGCCTGACCCATGGTGCGGACCGGGGTCGAGCCATCCACATGGCTCCGATATTGGCACGGCCGACGGGCAGCGTTGCATCTCGTGCATGTAGTTCCCGGCTCTCCGTCGCATCGCACCTTGAGTCTAACGCATGAAAGACTAAGGTAGTAAGATCTGTTAAGTTGAGTTGCCCCGGGCTGCACAGCTAGTTCCACTTACCATGACACCTTGCGCGGCTTCTTGCCGACAACCCCGTGGAGAGTAGAGTGTCGAGTCATGACATCGCTGTTTCTTCAAGTGTCAACAGAAACATGAGCTTTTTTGGGTTATAGTAATACTTGCCGTCGAACGAATCTCTTCCCACATACTGGGCATTCATGTCGCACATCTCTAGCATCTGCCATGGATGGATCAGTTGCGGGAGCTGTTAACAACCAGCCATCACCGTACGTACGACTTCGTTCATGACGTCGCAAATGCTCGCGCTTGCCAAATGATCGGCGGCATGCGGTCCAAGTACAGATGAAAGTGTCAGACTGTTGAGAACTGGCCATGTGAGCAGATTTCGAGTGCCGCCGTGGCCACGTACAGCATCGCTTAGGCGTAATCGTGATGTGAAGATGTAAAGTCGGACTTGAGGTGGGAGGCACGGAAGCAGGTGGGAAAAAGGCTAAGTAGACCATGACCCGCAAGTCACTAGTCAACCACCGACTTCCCCAGATTTTTCTTAGTTTCAATCACAATTTATCTTGCAAATAAATCTGCGGGTCTTGCTCCGCATTCTTCATCCACGTTGACTCCGACATATCCAATCGGAGTCTCCACTTCCCCGACTTTCGTAGCTGCTGAAGAGATCTGTATATATACCCTCAGATTAGACTTGCTTTGATGAATCCGGGGAGACGTTTCAGTCATTTACAACTAGTCGAAAAAATGGACAAGGAAAACGCGACTTGTATCGAGAATGCTGCAGCGGTTACGACCGACCAGTTTGTCGAGAACCAGGAGCTCGAGCAAAGGTTGGTTTGACCTGAGCCAGCGCTACACGGGGCTAGTATCAATATCGCGTGTGAGATTCTAATTCATTTTCAGAATGCTCCGGAAGATTGACATGCGACTTCTTCCACCCCTGTTCTTTATGGTATGTTCTTCTCACAGTCATGCGGCGAGCACCTACTAAGAGTTGGCAGTACATCCTGAACTGTACGGGCAAGCTTCGTTTCTTCTTCTCATACAAAGCAAGACTGCTAACCAAGCTCCGTATCCAATCAAAGACCTGGATCGAAACAAGTAAGACATATACCCGCCGTACCGCACTCGACAGACTCGACTAACAAGCACAGCATCGGCAATGCCAGAGAGGCCGGCATGGCAAAAGACCTCAACCTTTCATCCTCCAACTACTCTCTTGCGGTTTCCATCTTTTTCATCGGCTACCTCCTACTGGAGGTGCCAAGCAACATGATACTTAGCCGGACAAGGCCAAGTCTCTTCCTTCCAGGTCTCATGGTAAGCACTCCGTGTTGCCTCCCCATCCCTATGACCACGGCTGACCAAATACAGATTGTCTGGGGCGGCATGGTGTAAGTTTATCCTTTTAAAAATGTAAACTTGGAGAAACTAATTGTGCCCAGTATTGCATACGTCGGCATCGATACCAAGGACCACCTTATTGCCCTTCGGTTTTGTCTCGGGCTCGTTGAGGCTGGCTTCTTTGTGAGACGGCCTCTCCGAAATATTTCTTCTTCATTACTTACCCTTCATAGCCCGGTGTACTCCTTCTCCTCAGCAGTTGGTACAAGAAAAGGGAGCTGGCCCGTCGATTCTCAATTTTTTACTGCTCCTCGCTCCTGTCTGGCGCTGTCGGCGGACTCATTGGTAGGAACGACCCAACATCCCCAAACTCACTCAACTGACTCGGCATAGCTGGTCAAATCACTCAGCGCATGCAAAACTATGGTAGCCTGCCTGCCTGGAAGTGGCTTTTTCTAAGTACTGCACCTTGTCTCTTAGTTTGTCCGCGCTAACAAGTGCTCAGTTGAGGGCTGCATGACAATTGGATTCGCTTTCATTGCAATGTAAGTTGAGATACAGACTGTCGCCCTGATTCTGATTACCAATCTCTCTTAGTTTTATCCTACCCGACTTTCCTGCCACGACAAGGTGGCTTACACCTGAGGAAAGGGAGTACGCTATCCGGCGTCTTGCGGCTGACAACAACTACACTTTGCTAGAGGCCCCCGGGCATTGGCAGAGCTTCATGCAAGCCGTCAAGGACTGGAGGTCAGTTTCTTCGGAAGTAAATCTGACACATTTCAAAACTAATACTCTTCTGTCATAGAACCTGGGTTTTTGTTCTCGCCCAAAGCCTGTGCACTTGTGCAGGCACCATCACCTACTTTATTCCCACTTTGATGGTTGCGCTTGGCTATGAAGGCCAGCAGACTCAATACGTACGTCCCTTAATTATTCACTCTGCGTTTCGCGCTACTAACACCAGCTAGATGACTATTCCTTTTTGTAAGTTGACCAGATTTGTCCACGGCTCCGTTTCTGATGCGAACAGACATGACCGCACTCGTCATTGTTCTCATCAGTTGTTTCTCGTCCGATCTCCAGAACGAGCGCCCGAAGCACATCATGGCAATGGCGGCTCTTGCCACTTTTTCGTTGATCATTGTTGCAGCAGTTGAGAACTCAAAAGTTAGATACGCATTTCTCTGCTTTGGTACGCTAGGAGAACCTTTTCCAGCATTGGCCTTCTACTAATACGGCGAATTTAGGTGGTGCTGGTATCTGGGCATGCAGCCCTCTGACCTTGAGCTATCTCTCAAACACCATTAGTCAACCAGCCGAGAAGCGTGCCGTTGCCATTGGAATCGTCAAGTACGTATATGTTAATCATTTTCCATCCCGCCTTCTAATTGTAAATCCATAGTGCCCTTGCCAACTTGTCCTCGGTGTAGTAAGTGTATTCAAGATTCCCCGTTGCGACCGTTGACTTACACAAAGCTAGCGGCTCATACATTTGGCCGTCGAATTCCGCTCCCAAGTACATTGCTGGCTTCTCTGTCAGTATCTGCTTAATGTTCGGAGCCGTCGCAACGGCCTTCCTGCTCAAGGTCTTGCTCAAGAAGTTTCCGTACCAGTATGAATCAGAACGCCCAGCTGAAGCCGACCACAAGCTTCAATCGCTGGCCCCTTGAAGTCTACATCAGAAAGATGCGTCTTTGATAATTTTGTCATTAGTGAGCTAGTTGAATGTATATCTTCGCTTTCAATTGAGATATTCTGCCACGTTTGTAAACCGATCAGTTTCGTCGAAGGGGAGACGTCTACCCACTTTGGCCTTGGGTGGACAGCTTCGATGTTTAGGTTCTGAATCCAGCGCAAGCAAAATCATATCTACTTGAGAGAAAATTAACGAACTTGTGAAACCCGCAAGAGAGAACTTGCGCGCCTTAGCGATGGGGACGCCCTACCCTGTGAAAGGTGCAACACGACACAAGGGGGCAATTTTGTAGGTGCCCGTCTGTTTCTCATTCATTTTGTTTCCTATCGATTGCATATAAAACATGCCAATAAACGACTGAAACCGGGGCTAAATAGAATAATAAAAAATTTCCGAGGCCGGAGCGGGCACACCAAAAACGCGTAACTAGTGACCGGGCCACCCTCCACATGGTCTCCGGCTGGCTGTCCACATGAGTCCGATGTGTTACTTGACATAAAGACACATAATAAAAGATAACCTTTCAAGATTATCTTTAACCAACTCGTGTTTGAAGTTGGTCTCATGAACTGTAGGCCGTATCATTGCCATAAAAGATTTGTCAATTTGTGCCCGATTTACTTCCGCCCAGTAACAATGGCGACACCAACGCACTTCATACTCAACACCGGAGACTCAATTCCTGCTGTCGGCCTAGGTACGCTTTTTATCCACTTCCCCTTCAATTATATCCGGAAATCTAACAGCAATTAGGAACTTGGCAAGCCGCAGAAGGCGAAGTTGGACGTGCGGTTCATCACGCTCTGCAACATGGCTACAGGCATTTGGACTGTGCCTTGATCTATCAAAATGGTTCGTCGCGACTGACAACAGGCCATGGAATTTCTTGCTAATTCGCTATCAGAAAAAGAGATTGGCGAAGCCATCAAGGCGTCTGGAGTTCCCCGCAAGGACATTTTCATCACCAGCAAACTGTAAGCGCCCGACCACTCTCCCTGCATCAAGGCCTAGGCTAGCGCAATCATTAACACAGCTTCAGCTGGAATACCTACCATTCCAACGTCTCCGAAAGCTTGGAAAAAAGCTTGCGGGATCTTCAGACAGACTATCTGGATCTCTACCTGGTTCATTGGCCAGTGTAAGTGTGCGACAGTATGGTGTCAATGTTTTGACTGCTAACCATGACCAGTCGTCTTGTTCCGAATGCTGCTGAGCCATTGTTCCCTAAGAATCCCGATGGAACTCGCGCGGTAGATCTCTTATGGGACCAGAAAGAAACTTGGAAGCAGATGGAAGCCATTTACCGCTCCGGCAAGGTCAAGGCCATTGGTGTCTCCAACTTTAGCGTTCCCTATCTAGAGGATCTCGCGACCATCTGGACCGTCGTCCCGGCGGTCAATCAGGTAAGATTGCAAAGCAGAACCGTTCTGATGGTCGAGGCTTACAAATACTCAGGTTGAGCTTCACCCTTACAACCCGCAACACAAACTAAAGGAATGGTGCAACAGCCGTGGGATCCTTCTCGAAGCCTACTGCCCTCTCGGCTCTACTGGTGAGAAACTCCAGCCCCGAGCCAATCCCTACTTTAGCAACTCAACTAATAGCGAACCAGGTGCCCCTTTACTCTCGGATGAGACCGTAACTCAGCTCGCTGCAAAGCATGGTGTATCAGCCGCCACCATCCTCATATCCTACCATGTGAATAAGGGCTCCATCGTCCTGCCAAAGTCTGTCACACCAAGCCGCATCAGTGACAACTTGAAGGTCATTTCCATTCCAAGGGAAGATGTGGCCTCATTGGATGCACTGGCAGCGAATGGGAAGCAGAAGCGAGTCAATACTCCGCTCTGGGGGCATGACCTAGTAAGACCTTTCCTAAATTGTGTGTGGAATCCATGCTAATTCTTTTTCAGGGCTTCGAAGATTGGTATGGGCCTAATAAATAAAAAGAAGGGCCTAGAAGTAAATTGTTTTTTTCTCTGTAACAGTGTCGGATGCTGCGTCTCAGTCCACATCTCAAAGTATAGGCTTGGAAGCGTCGGGCGTAGACTTGATTCTCAACTTGATAAAAGACAAGCAGTTTCAATCAAATCTTTTTTCACACCTTGTAGTTATTTTAAATTATTCTATGATTACTATTATTTCTATTATTACTACTTTCTATTATTACTACT
>JAPFUP010000156.1:0-409543 GCA_030780425.1 Beauveria varroae
TTTTTACAGGGGAGAGTTGACCACAGAGCTTAAGGCAAAATTGAGAAGCAGGTATAGGGTAGCCGAATTTCGTGATCTTTGGCCCGTGATCCACACCCGAGCCCCTCCATAGTCAGGCACACCACCATACACACGACATCTGCATCTCCACGACTGCGACGACGAGTGACCGGACTTCCATCCACCAGCCCTCAGGATAGTTAGACGAAGAACTCCAACGATTGGATCTTGGACCATCGAATTGCCAAGCACTGCGACTCGCTCGTCACCCCTCACACACACCGCCCCGCGCAAGCCCTGTCGCTCGCTCTCCGCCATGGGCAACACCACCAGCGCCGTCCTGGACAACATTGTCCAAGGGTCCAACTGTTTGTAATCCCACGGCTGTGAATATGATCAAAACATGGCGGAACTAACGGCGCCACAGTCGACAGAGAGGAAGTCGATCGCCTACGGAAGCGCTTCATGAAGCTGGACAAGGTACCTTGTTTCCCACGCACGTCGTTGGCGCGCCATACTGACACTGTTCAAACAGGACAACTCGGGCACAATCGAACGCGATGAATTCCTCAGCCTGCCGCAAATCTCATCAAACCCTCTCGCGACACGGTGAGCACCCTCCCTGCAGGCACCACTGCCTTGACTGTCCACACCCCAGACCTGCGATGCTGACGCGCGCATGTCCCTTAGCATGATTGCCATCTTCGACGAAGACGGTGGTGGCGACGTCGATTTCCAAGAATTCGTGTCAGGTCTGAGTGCGTTCAGCAGCAAGGGCAACAAGGAGCAAAAGCTGCGCTTCGCCTTCAAGGTCTACGACATTGACCGCGACGGCTACATCAGCAACGGCGAGCTCTTCATCGTGCTCAAGATGATGGTCGGCAACAACCTCAAGGATCAGCAGCTGCAGCAGATCGTCGACAAGACCATCATGGAGGCCGACCTGGACGGCGACGGCAAGATAAGCTTCGAGGAGTTTACCAAGATGGTGGAAAATACCGACGTGAGCATGAGCATGACTTTAGGTGAGTTTGCGTTGCTTTTTTTGTTGTTGCTGAACCTTTTCTTGGTTCATGGCTATGACGACAATACGACAATGCACTGTCGTGTGGCAGCCGACGGATAATTGTGCAAAATTGTTGCGACTTTCCAACCATTGATAAGCGACTCGGCTACATTACGACAGTTTGGCCATGTGGTTCGTAAATTAAAGGATCAAGCTAACATGACGGGGGGGTAGACCAATTTTGAGGGACTGGGTGCAACGTCCAAAACGCAACATTACACGCTAAACTGCAGTCGCTGGGAGACTGCCAGACGAACTCTAAAAATACGACATGGCATCATGATATAATGATTATCGAACAATATCTATACATTTCTTGACTCAAACCGGCCACTGCCGTCGAACATTGTCCATGCACACGTCAACAACAAAGTAATCGACAGCGCCGCTTCGAGGCATAGCAATTACCTGGCCAAAGTTTGGTCGTGCATTGTAAAGCGAACGAAGGGAAATCAGCCGACTATTTTGTCAGCCTTGTTCCATCATATCAGCGATGACCGCACCGCATAAACCAGGCTTACTGGTATACGTAGCTTGTACCCGTTGCGCCCAAGCACGGCCCTTTTTTCCTTGTTCCCTGCCCTCGTGTGAATGAACCCCTGTTATTTCCGAGGCTCAGCCTAGATAATATGCAGAAGCCGGCGCCTACTGATAGGTACCGGTACACATGTCTTGCTCGTTTCGGCAGGCTACCGGGCCACGCGCCAGGCGTTTTCCGCGTCTTGGCCACGCAATCGTGCAACATCTGAACCAATCAATTCATTTAATGCTAATGAAACGAAACAATGTCAAAGGAACAGAACCTAAATAGATCTGCCATGCTTATTGGCGGGGACCGGCGACTGCGGCGCACAGATTCCTTGTCTGGTAACCTCATTAAACAAAACTATCAGAGGCGAACGTGATCCGGGGATCCCCTTCCATTTCTCGCCGTTCTGAAACACCTGCTGATATTTATTCCATAATCATCACTCGCAATTCTGTACTTTCCAAATCGCATCTAAAGCCTCGGCTGGTCTTGGTCCATTTTAGAGTTTGGCGTTGCAGAGCTAAAGCGACGTTATTTCAGCTTGTCCAGGTTGAAGATCTCTCCTGCCAGCCGGTTTTCCTCGTCACTCCCTTTCTTATACACACGCCCTCAACGGTTTTTTAATTTGCATCTTTCGGCGCGGCCGGGTAAGGCGATGTATCGAGATTCAAAAACAAAAACATTCGTCATAAGGATTTGCTTTTGTTGGGAAAAAAAAAAACAGGTAGGCAGGCTGTTGCCTGTATTACTCTCGGGCCAACAGCGACGACCGGAGGCCGACTTGATGACGTTACCGATCGCATGGATAGTTGTACGCTGAACGATTAAAGGCAACTTTTACAATGCTAGGTGGTGTGCCTGGTGCTGCTGTCGAGTCCGGTCATAGAGGGCATTTGGTCTTGAAAGATGTTGGCTTTGTAAAATCTAAAAATGCGCGCCACATACAAGTCTAATGCTCATTAAAGTGCTTGAAACATGAATACTTTTGACTGTTCTCCCCTCGTCTTCTTCCTTCATCATGTACACATTATCCTTTATTCTTGGCCTCGTTTCGGCGGCGAGCTTCCTCTTCCCTCTCCTCGAAAAGCGTTAGGCAGTCCTCGAGCACTAACAACATTTAGCCTGTCAGTAAAGTAGTCTAGCACAACGACACAATGCTTTTCTGTCTGCCAAGTCGCCGCGAACTGTACTTACACGTCTCTATTTCATCCTCCCAGACACCAAATTGGTAGTCTACAAGGCCATGCCGCTCGATGCCGTCGCAGAGGCGAACCAGCTCGTCACCCATCCTCTTGATAGTCCGTATCGATAGAGGTTGTAGCACTATCATACTGGGATCAGCTCGCGTCATGTACTGTTTTTGCTTGAAAACGAGCGCGAGCCACGCGTGGTTGAAATCTTGCCATAGCTTTAGGCGGTCTTTGTGAAGGTCTTCGTCATCTTCGGTGAGGCCTGCAAGATGTCGAAAGTCAGTCGCTTGGCCCGAGTCAACAGATTAATGCGAGAGAGGGCCGAAGAGAAGAATAGAGACCCTAGGAAAAATAGAAAAACAACACGAAATAGGAAACATCACGCAAAAAAATACTGACCTAGTTCTTCCACTCTTGACAAGAGCCAAAAAGACACGCTCAATAGCCCCTCAGCCGCCCTTTCTAGATTCCCATTTTTGATATCCTGAAAGAGGTTGGCCAGTCGCCGCTGGTATTCTTGCCACTTTTCCACAAACTCGGCAGTCCTATCCGGACCGGAAGTCTCGGCCATTGCGGCGGAGCTGCTGGCACCTAGATCGGCGAGGTGATAGAAGCTTTCCACCCCCGTGAGAGCGCTGGTACCGCTAACGCTGCCGCCGCTGCTTTCTGCTCCTGCTCCTCCGGCGTAGTGAAATGGAGCGGGAATATCCTGGTAATATGCTGTTGTCGATGCGCTGTTTGCACTATGCTCTAGCGATGTCGTCCCGGGAGAAACCCCTGCCTCTCCAAAATATGACGGATTTACGTCTGACTGGTCGGGTAGCAGTGGCGTGGATGACATGGGGTGATTTCTGGACGATAATGAGGGGGTATATTGCGGTGCAGTGTAAATCGAAGTTTGCGCGTTCGTTTGCGGTACACTGTACATCATCATGCTTGCGTTGTAGCTGCCAAACCCGGCTGTTTGCTGCTGCTGTCGCGCGGCTGCTTCAGTACCGCCGGGGGTATAGCCGGGCCCGTAAGGCATCTGTGTTGCCGTTAAATTTGTAGAACCAGAAAACGTCGACATTGGATCCGAGTAGTATTCGCCGTCAGCGCCAGCACTACTTTCGAGAGTGCGCGCCGAGGAAGATAACCCGAGTTGTTGTTGCTGCCCATGGCGGTATCGTTCTGCCGAGGCGTCGGAGAGCAACTCATGTTGCGAGGCAGAGGATCCAAGTGACGCATATCTCGTCCCCTGGGAATCGCTCAGTGTGTTTTGACTAAACCGTCGACCCTGACTGTGCTCGTCCATATCCCCGGCAAATTCTCCACACAAAGCCTCGAGAGGTTGGGCTTCGCGATTAGCCGGGGACAAGGAAGCAGGCGAAGGGTAAAAGTGTGCCAATATGACGGTGGCGTACGACCTAGAGAAATGCTCTGCAAAGACCCCTCGGACTTGGCACCGTCAAAGAGCTCTTCGAGGACACTGTCGTCGAACCAGGGCTTTCCAAGTAACGTTGGACGCACAATCATATGCAAACCGGAAATTCGGAAATCAGTAACCGAGAGTTGCTGAGGAGGACCGGAGCTTGACTTGGAAGAGAATGGCAACGTAAGCGCGTAAGAGTTGATGCCATACAAGGTCGTGAGGTGTGTTCGAGTTCCCAATTATGCCCGAGTCACAATGCGAACCCTTGACTAGCAGCTTCTGATAATGCTGGTCTTGAATAGTTAGGGAACTTTGTGTATGTGATGGATGCGATTGGTAGAGAATGAAGCCACAGATCGAGTAGTTCATGATTGGCAGGACCACACAACCGACAGGCAAAGACGCAACGCTCCACTTGGGCCTGCTCCGACAAGTGTCGAGCTAAGCGTCTATCAGCGATGCTGAGACAGAAATAAGATTTAAAAACGGGCAACCGTTGTCGGTCTGCGCTTGGCAGAATGAGACGCCACGAACAGAGCTCTTTGCAAAGCGCCACTGGGTCGATAGTTGCCCACCTTTTCGGTCCCGAAGAGCCCAGGGGGGCGGACGGATGCAGAGAGGAACCTAGCCCGACGGAGCAACCAAATTGTCGACGAGCCAAAAGGCCTGGAGACCCGCCAATGTCGATGAGCTGAGGCTAACAAGTGGATTGGCCAGGAAGAGGGGTTATACAAAGAAGGGCCAGGGAAAATGAAGAAGGAGGGGAGATGGAGAGGAGGGGAGCAGAATATATGTGGCAGGGGCTAGATCTCGTGCTGAGAGCAAGTGGAAGGTGAGCTGTCCGCGACCCAATGAATGCTTGGATAAGACCCATCTGTGGAGGAGACGGGAGAGGCCGTCTTATATCATGAAATGCAGAGAGTCCCTGTCTCCCGATGGAACGACAGCAGAGGCAGACCTGGGGTATTTCGACAAACCGTTCGCCTGGGGAATGTTGCGGAAGCTACACACGAACATATACATGCTAAACCAGATGAGTGTACAACGTAGTGGACACGCAAGAGGGTTACCCGCTGCGTCACGTTTCTGAAGGGAAAATTTTGGGCGTCAATCATGAGCAAGGCGACAAGTGAGCCACACCATCTAGGATGAGCCTGGTACGTCGCCGGGGGAGGGGTGTGTCCGTAGCAGGGCCGGTAACAGCGGGAGAGAGCTGGCATGAGCGAGCCATTGTCGGGTCTGAGTCTCGGCTGAGCATGGCTGACTTGATTTGCATGACCCAAAAACCAGGCATTACGAACCCGCTATACGCATCGCGATGATGGCTCGGGCTGCAAGTAGAGCCGGCTTCGAACTGCAGCCAGGCCTGGAAGAGACTGTCTCCAAGAAAGACAAGGGGCTTGAAAGCCCTGACTTTTAGACGCCTGAAAGGACCAAAGAAAAGACTGTTACTGCTAACATGGGTAAGGGTTTGGGAAAGGCTTTGTGGAGGTTGGCGGAACCCAGAGCGTTAATGCGCAACTTGTCAACGACGGCGGCCGTGGCTGACACCCACTCGAGTCAGTGTAGATGAATTGAGTCGGTGCCGGAGATGTCGACCTTGAGTGGCTAGTCAAAAGTAAAAAAAAAAAAAAAAAGAGGAAAAATGACTGAATCAGAATCAGGGCAGCAAAGACAAGCCACTATAGAGAGTGGAATCATCCCAACAATGGCGAGCAGGCTGCTGGTGACAGCGAACCACTTGTTCATCCATGGACAAATGTGTAAGTGCAGCTGAAGACCGTTGACAGTTTTCCTGTTTTGACAAAGAGACTTGCAGCTAGTGGCTGAGACTTGCATTGAGCTAGACCGATGTAGGTGAGCATGAGCTTGCCAGGGACGTTGGGCGTGCTTGACCCGGGGTAGTTTTCATCTGGACCAAGTAGCAATGGAGAGGAATCAAGGTGAATTGTGACGGGAAAAGGGCAGGAACGAGGCTTGTTTCATAAAAATGGCCGAGCAGCGCAGTGTTTTGGCACAAGAGGCGAGCATGACGAGGTACAAGATCCGGCCGAGAGTTGCGTCTTGACCGGGCCGTGAGCTGCATGCATGCACGGGCGATCCGGCGCCCCTCAAGTACCCCTAAAGTTGACAAATTCGAGGCACTGAGTGCAGTCGAAGCCGAGCGGCCGGCAGCGGACGAGCAAAAATATCACGCGTCCGTGGCTTGGCCTGCTACAAGAGGTGATGATTGACAGGGTAGTGCCAGGGCAAGGTGAGCATGGCCGGTGTAGCTGAGCGGAATACCACTACCTGCGTGCCTGCGAAGCAGCAACAAAGCCCACAAGCACCCACAGGCTGGACGCGAGGATAAACCTTGACTCGAATTAGGTGCTGCACACAGGACGGAGTTTAGTCGGTTGGGCCTGGGAGCGAAGACCGCGCCAATGACGCCTCCCAATAAGGGGATAAACTTTGAGGAGCCGGGTGTACGCCTCCCCCCGCTCGTTGGAAGCCGAAGAATGGGCGCCACTGAGCTATCTAGTGGACAAGCCTGCTCATTTCCTGAAGAAATCGGCGTGGAACAAGAGTGCAGCGGATCCATCCCCAGGTATCCCGACCATTGATTGGGACATGATTGCTGTTGGCTTGTCATGATGCTGTCGGTTGCCAAAGAAGCTGCGAGAGCCCGGCACACCAAGGCCCAGGCCGGGAAAGGCGAGTCGCAGAACTAGCTAACATATGCGCGGCAGCCAGGCCCAGGATGCCATCCGGCGACTCCATGACATGACACAACGGCGATGGAAGTGCTTGGCTTGGCATCAGAAGCCTAGAAGCCAGACGTGAATGCTTTTGTGGTAGCGAGGGCTGTAGAATGAGCCGGGCCATGCGCTTGTTTGACCGACGGACGAAGCGAGAAGAGAATTGGAAGAGAAAAGACGACAGCTATGGTGCAAAAGATGGACGTCGCAGCTAGTATGTGGAGGCGGGTTTGTTGCAGTCGTTGACAAGTCACGCAAAAGGACAAGAGGAAGCCCGGAGAAGGGCCCCGGGCGGGCCAAGCCAAGGAGCCCCTCATCATCTTCGAAGAAGGAGCCCCGCTGCCTGACAATGGCGGGACCCACTAATTGCTTAACTAGGCAAGGCCACGCCATTGCCAGTGCCCAGGTACATGCAACCATGGTCAGGTTACGTGTAGCCACGAGGTACATGGTCAGACACAGGCGAAATATTTATTTAGCGCGGAAGTAAAACAGCGTAAAACAGGTTACTTTTAGCAGCTTTTTTTTCTTCCAGTGGAGCGGGCTAGTTGGGTGGATCATTCGCCTGTCAACTCAAACTGTCCTCACAGCTTGTTTGGAATTTGGTCAGTCAGGACAACTTGACAGTTGACAGTCAACTGCGCCTTTATACAGTGGAGATCAATTAATTTCAAGCAAGCACCTAACAACTGGCCACTCAGCTTTATGCATGATTTTCTTCATGCCTGGAATTACTTGCAGGCACACTCAAGCACTGTAACTCGGCCCAAACGCCTGCCAGCTGCTAGTTATTGCCAACCATAACACGCCAATGCCTGTCAATTCGCCTGCTGCCCAATCAATGCTGGGTTCCCCACCAGACCCCGTGGCCCCGTGCGTCTGCTTCATCATTCTCGCAGCCCATTTTTCGCCAGGCTACCACCAAACTTCATTCTTACAGCCTATTACAAGGCACCACCCTCAAAACTTGCCGCATCACATTCTTTACAATGCTCAGACCGAGAATAGCTTTTTGTCATCTACCCTGCCCTATTCTTGAAACAGTTCTTTGCGGCCTCAACCAGCATCGAGTCAATTCTAGCCCGAAATACAACCCGGCCAAGTCCGTTGGTCTACAATACTACACCATGGGCGTGGCATGCAACGCTCTCTCCGCCTAGCTCATGGTGGTTTATGCGCTCAAAAGCATATTCTACGGAACGCACTAGAACATTCGCATTGACACCGCTGAAAATCAATGCCGTCCCTGACATGACAGACTGTTGGAGCACTACACCGCGTGCAAATGTTGATCTTGATTTTGGCGCTACTAACAGTTACCACGGACCTCTCCGGGCTCTTCTATAGGCTATACCATTGAGTTGGGAAACAAGAGCAGACCGGCCCTGATAAGATCAGAAGAGTGCCAGGAAGAGTGCCAGCTAGTGTGCACAAGGCTGCCTCATACTACCCTTTACGGAGGACGGAAGCTCTGTCTCTGGGCGAACCGACATGACGTACCACGCATTCAATACAGGGCAGATCCCGTGGCGGTGGCACCAGCAGCTCATGACCACCAGCAATGTCCCTTAAGCAACGGTCTCGTTCGCAATTGGGCTCTAGATGGAAACACAAACCCGTTTACAAGCGAGCCCATCGAACGACCATTAAATGCCCGGTCGCTTGCATGACGAAAACAAGACGGCAGCTTCGCATAAAATTATGCCTCATCCTTCTGAAGAGTCGTTTAAGCACAAACTTGCATATTAATGCGCTGCAACGCAAAACTAGCGCATTGGGCAATCGACCGGACACCCACCTCCCGAATCACATCATAGAAGCATAAAAGCCTCCCCGCGACATTCGTCTCAATTCAAGCCTCAACTACTAGTAGAGGCCGCGGCAAGGCCGAGGGCTGAAAGCTATCAAAAGCGGAAAGGCAAAAGCGCTTTCCGCCAACCCGAAACATCGCAATAAAGGCAAAAACTGCTCCTCCACCTCTTGCGCCGCTCCCCAAGGCCCGAAACTGCGAGCGCTCTGGTAATTTGTTGAGTCTGTTGAGTCTGCAACGTTGCCTGACTGCCCTTCGTATGCCCTGCCTCGTGATTCTGACGACTCTCCTTTATTAGCCTCTTTACGAAAATGGGAAAAGGTGAGAGCATCTGGGATGTGCGTCGATCTCATCCACTGCTTCAAAGTTGCCAAGTTATATCCACGACCTGCCTGCACTTGGCGCTGGATGAATGCGCTGTAATTAGGATGGCCAACAATATTGTTTGAACGAATGTCGATGAGTTCCCCATGCTGGTCCGCTAGTCAACTAACTAGTCACCTCGTCAACAATTAAGAGCGGTACCCTGGTGGCGCTTGCAAATTAGTTGCCTGCTACCCCTGCAACTTACCAACTGCCGCGTTTTATCGAAATTCGAGAGTCCAATTGCTGCAGGAGGCTTGGAAAGTTGTTCTTATCAGTATCAGCCTCTTTGCTTTGCCCACCAGGTGCTGCAAGGCTTGACCGATGACTACCTGCTTATCCCATCCAACCTTCCACACAACACATACGTGGGATGTGCTTGTCCAACTCTCAACGCAATCCGCAGCCAGCAAGCCCTTGGACGCCATGCTAAAGCTTATGCAATAAGTCAAATCACAGAGATGAGGCATGCTGACAATGCCCCCCAACGAGAGATCATTTTGCCAGACGATGCCTCGGTCAAGGAGGCATAGCCTGGCACCGTTTCCAGCAACTGGTGCCCACGACTCAGACTGACAAGGAAACTGTTTAAGCACGACACACATTGTGCAGCGATATCGAAAAAAGCTGGTCCAGAGACCTTTAAGGCTGTGCTACCTGGAGGCCTCGCGGCTGAGAGCCTGCCCGGTTGCAAATCCCACATTCAATTTGTTTGATGATTACAAGTAGATCGACTTGCGGCGGCGCGTGATACTAAGCGCCGTGTTGATACTCAGTGCCATGTTGCTTATACCTCTCCTGTCAGGTCGTCTTGCCGTTTTACCGCGACGCTAATCAGAGCGCTGGAGTTATAGCCCGCTGATCCTGAAGCTGCGGATATGCAGACCCTTTCCCGTTGTCAAGCCAGTTATCGGCTCGAGAATGAGCAGCATCGCCGTCGTCAGTGGTTCTGCGCTTGCGACAGCCCTTGTAGGCAAGTAGGGTGCTTTGGTGATCTTGGAGATGATACATGGACTCAGCATCATAGGCATGGTTCAGGTTGAGTAGATCCGCGCTTAAAGGCCTTGTCATGTTATCATTATTATGTCGCCCGTCATGGTGATGCCTAGAGAGGACGGCAATGGCTTGGACGAGGCAGTTAAGATCAACCCAAGCTACGATACCGACCAAGTTTATCTCTGCACCATTCCTCGATCGGCTCACGAACAGAATTATGAGTGATCAGTGCTTTGACTCTCGAATCATTGCGACGCTCGCAGCCTAGAGAAAAACCGGGCACCCAGTAACCCACGTTTTCACCAAACCGTTTTCAAATCAGATGCGCTGATCTGCGCCAGGGGTGATATGCACTCATAGAACCCGTGCTCGCCGCCACCAACAGGGTTCAGCCACGAGGGAGACAGGCCTCGGAGCGAGCTGAGATGCCGGTTTAAGCACTGAATCGGCAGAAAAGAATGCTTTGTATAACGCAGATTGTCGGGAGTTGACGCTTTGTGTCGGGCTGACATGATGCCTGTCTCTGCGTACGCCGTTCAAGACAGTGTTTCTCGCTGTGCCACATTTATGTGAAACCTCCCCTGCAAGTACATCGCGAGAGCCTTTTTCGTCTTTAGTCGGCGTCCAGGTGGATAGACGGACGAAACGTATCCCTTTGCGGGGTTAAGCTCCAGCCACTGAATAGTATCAGCGTGTTGGCATGCATGTTTAGTCACGCTTGTCGGCGAGCGCGTTTTCAGCTTTCTCCATTTCTCAGACGAACACATTCGGACGAGACTCCATCAACAGGACAAGGACCTTCCTTTTGTCGCTTGGCACGCATGCGGGCAAACGGGTATGGGAAGCAGGCTAGCAGCGCGATGGTGAGAAACAAGGAAGTTTTTCGGGATGAGAAAACAACACCTAGCCTCTCTTATCGCGACAGGCTCCCCACCGTCGTCAGCTAAACGTGAGCTGCATCGGTCGCGACCCAGATCCCTTGCACCGTAGTTGCACGAGGCTTGAGAAGCTCTGGTTGTTACCTTGTAAACCGACATCATCTAATGGAGTGAATGAGAAGGTTGGGGAGGAAACGTCTCAAGACAATCGAGGGAAAAGAAAAAAGTCGCTTTCTCTGGTTATAACTACACAGGATGAAATGCATGCAGCAGAATGATAATGTACATTGGTGCTCGAGGTGACCAGAACAGGGAATTCCGGTAGCATCGTAGTGTCCGGACGCCCGCTCGATACGGCAAATGATAATACCGATTCTCTTTCTAGGAGCCGGACGCACCGTTGGGACTTTGCCGCCTGACTCTTTTTTTGCTTCTTCTATCGCTTGACCCAGGCAGGGCTCTTGCGAGCCTTGACGTGGCCGTGCAGCTTTCTCTCCACCTTTCTGGGATCCCGCGTGATGCAGCCGGCTGCAGCCGAAGACGAAAAAATGACAGGTTAGCAAATGATGCGACTCCTGCGTACGTGGCAGACACCTAGAAGTGTATAGCTTACCTTTACGCAGAGCAGGCTTCAGAGCGGGTTCGTGAACCAAAAGGCCCTTTGCGATGGCCATAGTCATGGCCTCGGCCTGGCCCGTGGTGCCGCCTCCTTCCACCAGCGCCCAGATGTTGTACTTGTCGAGGCGGCCGGTGGCCAGGAGGGCCCAGAGAGCGCTCTCGCGGTCGTGCACGCGGCCAAACGCATCGTTGATCGTCTTGCCGTTGACGAGGACCTCGCCGGTGCCCTCGACGACAAAGGCGCGGGCCGTCGACGTCTTTCTGCGGCCGACGCCGATGGCGCGGCCGAAGCTGTCGACCTTTAGCGGGCGGGCGACGTTGAGCAGCGCGTTGATGGGCTTGGCGAAGCGCGCAACGGCCGCCGCCACCTCGCTCGGCGCCAGCGACGGCTCGATGCTGTGCAGCCGCCGCACCACGCGCAGCACCTGCGAAAAGTGCGACGCCTTGATCGGCTCCCCGAGCTCGCGCCGC
Organism: Beauveria varroae; assembly: GCA_030780425.1. Classification (NCBI taxonomy): domain Eukaryota; kingdom Fungi; phylum Ascomycota; class Sordariomycetes; order Hypocreales; family Cordycipitaceae; genus Beauveria; species Beauveria varroae. The sequence continues at coordinate 12,074 of JAPFUP010000156.1, forward strand.
ACCGCCTCCAGCTTCAGCCACGGCATCGGCGCCGCCTCGGACGGCGCCACCGTCGGTAAGTGGTTGTGGCGGGCGAGCAGTCGCGACAGCTGAATGTGCAGGTCGTTGAAGCGTGGCGTCCGCGAAAAGTACGATGGCGTCGAGGGCACTGCGCGGGCGTGCACTACGCCCACGTGCGGGATCCGGATCGCCTCGAGCTGCTCTTTGAGGGCGTTGCTGCTGCTATCACCGCCACCGAAGCTCAAGGACGGGTCATTGCTGCTCCGTGACGTCGTCGTCGTCGTCGAGGTAGTCGTCGCGAGGGTTCGGATCGCTAGGGGCGTCGAGGGGACAGCTCGCTTCGCGGCCGTAGGCAGCCATTGCGAGCCGAGAGCGGGCCTATTGCACCGCAGTTGCCGCAGGCTCGCATTGAGACTGGCCATTGTCGCAGTCAATTCTTGCGTCTTGTCGATCCGAGTCGCCGGTGCGCTCTCTTTCGATGGACCTTTGTTCACTTGAGGCTCGGAGTCGGACGTTGCTTCAAAAACCCTGTGTCGCTGGCCCAGCTTAGGCGCCACATCACGTGAAGATTAGATACTGTTATAGCGCCCAGAAGCCACTCATTAGCCACCGTTGCTGTAGGAGCCACTGGACGCGGGGCTCAAATTATCCCACCATAAAAAATTTCCTCAACCTCTGCGGCGTCCTGCACAGCTTTCTCTCCTGTCTATACCACCCGACATCTCAATTTCATCACCAGTAATTGATTCACTGTCAAAATGGCTTTCGGAACTCTCTTTGCCAGCGAGGTGAGATTACCTCCTGGATTGCAGTCTTTTTTTGCTTGCTTGCACCAAAGATGAGTCGCTGACAGCTCTCTTCCCTCCAGGGCAACCCCCGCTCCATTGCCATCAAGGCTGTCGCCAAGGCCAACGGCCTCGACGTCAAGGTCGTCACCGTCGACATGAGCGCTCCTCGCACTCCCGAGCACCTGGCTGGTAGCCCTATTGGCCGCGTTCCTGCTTTCGTTGGCGAGGACGGCTTCACTCTCCACGAGGCTATTGCCATTGCCATCTACTGTACGTGACTCAAATTTTGCTCTTGCAAGCTCTGCCTCCTCATCCCGCGACCCAACCTGGGTCGCCGCATTGCGTGATGACTTAGCCTATTATTACAGTTATCCCTGTCTGAAACTTACTTCTGTGTGGATATTGCCTAATTTCTGATTTCTTTTGCTTTTCAACTCCTCTGTTTGCTCAATCTCACTCGCTGGTGGCACGAATGCTTACATGAAACAGTCACCTCCCAGAACGAGAAGACCACCCTCCTCGGCAAGACCAAGCAGGAGTAAGCACATCATTGTCTAACTGATGGTTGAAACATACATGCTGACAGACTATAGCTATGCTTCTATCCTCAAGTGGATGTCCTTCTTCACCAACGATATTCTCAACCCCCTTGCCAACCACTTCCTCCCCCTGCTCGGCCGCAAGCCCTACAACAAGCAGGCTGTTGACGACGCCGCCAAGGAGGAAGAGAGAGCCGTTGCTGTCGTCGAGAAGTACCTCACCGAGCACACCTACCTCGTTGGTGAGCGTCTGAGCCTTGCGGATCTGTACTCCGCTGGCATCATCAGCCGCGGCTTCGACTACTTCTACGACGCCAAGTGGCGCCAGGCCCACCCTGCCACCACTCGTTGGTATGAGACCATTGTCAACCAGCCTATCTACTCCGACATTGTCGGCAAGGTGCAGTTCATTGACAAGGCTCTCCCCAACGTTGCCCCCAAGAAGGCCGAGGCTCCCAAGGCTGCCCCCGCCAAGGCTGCCCCTGCTGCTGCTACTGCTCCCGCTGCCGCTGAGGACGCCCCTGCTCCCAAGCCCAAGCACCCTTGCGAGGCCCTTGGCAAGTCAAGCTTCGCCCTCGATGACCTCAAGCGTTTCTACTCCAACAACGAGACCCCTGATGCCATGAAGTACTTCTGGGAGAACGTTCCCTTCGATGAGTACTCCATCTGGAAGGTCGACTACAAGTACAACGATGAGCTCACCCTCACCTTCATGTCCAACAACCTGATTGGTGGTTTCAACACCCGCCTTGAGGGCTCCCGCAAGTACGTCTTCGGCACCGCCTCCGTCTATGGCCAGAACAACGACTCCGTCATCCAGGGCGCTTTCGTCATCCGTGGCCAGGACTACGTGCCTGTCTTTGACGTCGCTCCCGACTACGAGAGCTACACCTTCACCAAGCTTGACCCCAAGAAGCCCGAGGATCGCGCCTTCGTCGAGGACAACTGGGGCTGGGAGAAGCCTGCCATTGTCAACGGCAAGGAGTACAAGCATGCTGACGGCAAGGTCTTCAAATAAACGATATCACGAAATGAGAGGGTAATGAGGCATGCTGGTCATGGGTTGATGATTGGGAAAATGAGTTATGAGCTGCAGATGTGCTATTCATGATTGAGGCGCCTGCAATGTAATGACCATGGGGTTGGATGATGGTACAAAATAAGAATAACCCGAAAACAAGGGTACATGATGATACTACAAATGCCCTCGTTTCAGCTATTTGATCTCTGCAGTGACGGTTGCATGTGTCTCGATCACGGCATAGAATTGAATTGTGGTGACTTTTGAGGAGTAAATGCCTAGGCGCGCTTTTAACAAGTGATCATTCGCCAGGCGAAGGATGCTATGCTCTACTCAAAAGTTCTCGTGTAGCAGCACCAAGTCCTTTCAATATGATGCATGACTATGAACGTAGTCACTCAAATTGCGACGCGTTGCCGGGCCTTTCGCTAGCTCAGTCTCGACTCGTAGCCAGCGCAGTCGCATATTCAATGTCCAAGACCAACCAGTGACTGACTCTGTGAGCCGAATGCCTTATCAATTACACTATCCATACATGACTTTCCTGTCGATCTATTTTATGTTGCACATGCTCAGGCGAACAGCCTCTCTATTCATTGACAACCCATGCTCTGCGCATATTTACAGCGTGTAGCTCGCATCGAGCTTGAACGGATTCTCCCGTATGTACTGGCTGATATCCGCCTGCCACGCCAGCTCGTTGATGTAGTCGTGCACCTGTGGCAGCACGTGCGGGAGCTCCGCCTCCGGCCCCAGGTATTCTGGGATGCACAGCAAGTTGTGCGGCTCGCTGCGCGCCTTTTCTGCCGAGTCGTCGACGAGCACCGTGTTGCTCTGATCCCAGCGGCCGCGGCCGCCCCGCGCGTCCGGGTGCGCGGCCATGACGGCGCGGTCGCCCCATACGCGCGCAAGCCGCTTGTAGCACTGCACGCGGGCGTCGTAGTCGGCAGACGACAGGCCCATGCGCTCGCGGCCCCAGACGACGAGGCATCGCTGCCGCTGCGCGGGTGTCAGAAGGCTGGCGACCATGGCCTGTACATTGTGCGGCCGCGCAGACGACCACACGGCGACGGAAAAGGTGGAGAGCAGGTAGTCCATGAAAATGCGGGCGTTGGGGCGCGCGATGAAGTACGAGGGTCGGCGCTTGCTGGGACGGTGGAGCAGCGTGCCGTTAAGGTCCATGACGATGAGGATGCGGCGTGGGGAGGAGAGGCGTGAGGGGGCCAGGTGCGCGCGGCGGAGGTAGGAGGCCGTGGGCTCGGGGACGCCTCCGGAGGCGGCACTGGGGGCGGTGATCTCATCACGAACGAGGAGACCCGTTTCTGTGGTAGATCTGGTAGAAGAGTTAGATTGAGACTGGTGACTGGAGAGATGCTGGCTTACTCGGTGATCTCTGTGGCTGCTGTAGCCGCTGTGATCTCTGCGATTTCTGCGGTCTCTTCGGTCTCTTCGGTCTCTGTGACTTGAGTAATAGCTGGTTGCGCACTGGACGCCTCTGCAGCCTCTTTCTCCGCCTTTTTTTGCTTTTTAGTCTTTTTCTTATTTGTTTTCACAGTGACTTGTGATTGAGGACCATTTGCTGTGCCCGTCGATGTGACCATCCTGTTGCGGTTCATTTTTCGTTTAATCCCTTTGCGAGCGTTTGCCTTGATCATTGTCTTTTGAGCGATGACAACCTGCACTGGCTGGCTCCCCGGCGTAATGTCTTCTTGAGACGCCATGTTGTACATGAACAGACTAGATGGCTGGACCTTGAAGCCAATGTCATACTTTTGGCACGCCTCGGTGCTGTAACGGATGCGGGCAGCCCGAAGCGCACTGGTTGAGACGACTGTGGCGGAGTTAGGCCGGGCCAGACGAAGAGAGAGGAGGAAAAGCCTGTGCAGAGGCGGCATGCAAGATGAGCGTATTTATGCAGACTCGGGTAAACAGGCGGGCGTTTGTGGCTTGGTTCAAGAGTTGGTCAAAGTGAATTGTGTTGTTTGATACAGAGTAATACAAATTTGACCGAACAAACGCGATAGGCTCACTTTTAGCGCTCGCTATCCCAAATTAGCACCGCTCAGGCACCTAAAGGCGGAACGTTACAATGGAATTCTGCCCCTCCACAGCTCGTTATCGATAACAGAGATGGCTGCATAGCCGCCTGTATCTAAAAAAAATATTTTAAGATCTTTTCTAAATACTCTGACATACATGATATATAACCACCATAATGCCACCAAAAAGAAAGGCTCAGTCTTTGGGTTTGGATAGAAGAGTACGCGTCAGGCGCGACGAAAATTGGCAGCTCGAGCCAGAGTCCGACAGCCAACAATCGGACGACGACATCTCAGAGGAAGATGTTCGCGAGCAGGAAAGCGAGGACGAGAAAACGTCAGACGCCGAAGACGAAGGGGAGTCCGAGGTGAGAGATGCCCATGTACCGTATATTTAGAAGCATGCGGCTCACAATATTTCCAGTCTGAATCAGATGACGAGGCGCCTCCCAAGGTCGACTTTTCGTCCGTGTCCTTTGGCGCCCTAGCCCGCGCGCAAGAATCCATGCCCTCCACAAGCCGACGAGCCAAGAAGAATCGCAAAGACACCGACTCGGACGCCGCCGAATCTACCCAGCCCGCCAAGCCGACCTCGCTCCGCGAACAGGCCGAAGCCCGCCACAGCGCGCACAAGGACAAGCCCCCGAGCCGCACCTCCAAGCACGCGCCGCATGAGCAGACCTCCAAGAAGCCCGTCTCGCGGCGCCGCGAGATCCTCGCCGACCCACGGCGGAGGGCGCGCGACCCGCGCTTCGACCCGGCCGTGGGCAGCGTCGACGAGGACAAGACGCGGCGCGCATACGCCTTTCTCGACGAGTACCGCGAGCGCGAGATGGGGGACTTGCGGGCGGCCATCAAAAAGTGCAAGGATCCGGCGGAAAAGGAGGCCATGAAGCGTCAGCTGCTGTCGATGGAGTCCAAGAAGAAGGCGCAAAAGAAGAAGGATGAGGCCGAGGGCCTGCTCCGGGAGCACAGGGAAAAGGAAAAGACGCTGGTGGCGCAGGGCAAGCAGCCGTTTTACCTCAAGAGGAGCGAGCAGAAGAAGCAGCTTCTGACGAACCGCTTCGCGGACATGAGCAAGGGACAGGTGGATCGGGCGATTGAGCGCAAGCGGAAAAAGGTAGCGGGCAAGGAAAGAAAGGAGTTGGATAGTCTGGTGCGCGTGAGAGGTGGCCGCTAGAGCTGGACAGGGTGAAGGTGGGTGGGAGACTGTCGATTGAATATATCAAATCGTGATGAAAGAGATACCTAATGCTCCATGATTACCGCACTCTATCAAATATATATATACATACGGGGCATGCGATGCCTTTGATTCATCCCGTCTTTTCTATTACAAAGTGATTGTTGTACAGTGTGCCCTTCCTTCCATCATACTTTCTTCTGGCCCCCCCCGCGATTCTAGACATAGCCCGACTTTGCCACAGCCATTTCAAACATTTCCCGGCAGCGGACCTTGCTGCCGAGCTTGGCACAGAGCAGGAACGCGCCGCTCAGCTTGCGGTGCAGGCTGTACGTCTCCTCGGGCGGCGGCGCCAGCCTCTCCTGCAGCATGACGGGGATCAGGGCCTTGACACGCTCGGTAATGGTCTGGTCGTGAAAGTCGTACACGGCGGGCGCCGACGCGAGGAACGGCTCCGCGAGCGTCAGCACCGACTGGGTGTGCGCGTCAACCATGGCCTTGCTCTCGTGGCCCGTCAGGTAGCCCAGGCTCTCCGACAATCGCTTGACGGCGTCGCGGTCGGACCGCGACGCGGCCGCCAGCAGCTGCACGTACTGCCGGACAAACGCCTCGGGGTACTCGCGCGAGGCGCCAAAATCGAGCAGCTCGAGCTTGTCAGTGGCCGCGTTGTAGAGAAAGTTGGTCCAGTTGGGGTCCGTCTGCATGAAGCGGAACTCGGTAATCTCGCGCAGGCATAGCCGCAGAATCTGCGTTCCGATCCAATCGCGCTGCGCCTGCGTAAAGGACTGCACGCGGGTGACGCCCACGCCGTCGAGAAAGTCCATGGTCAGCACCTGCTTGCCCGACGCCTCGCGGTAGACGGTCGGCGCCTCAAACACATCCTGCTCGCCGGCGAGGAGGGCCTTGTAGCGCACGGCGCACTCGGCCTCGCGCTCGTAGTCGCACTCCCAGCCGAGCTCTAGCCTTGCATTGTCAATCGTCTTGTTGAGGTATAGCCCCCGCGGGAGGAGCTTGGTCGCGGTGAGTAGGATGCCGAGGTTGTCGAGATCCGAGTTGATGGAGTCGGCGACGCCCGGGAACTGAATCTTGACAGCGACACGGCGGTCGTTGGCCTTCAGCCGCGCCCTGTGCACCTGGCCAATCGACGCCGCCGCAATCGGCGTCTCCTCAAACTCGGAGAACAGGTCGCGCCACGCCGGGCCGAGGTTGGCCGCAAGGACGCGGTCGCGCTGCCACGCCGGCATGTAGTCGGCGCGGTCTTGCACGCGCTGTAGTACTTCCTGGATCGGCGCCGGCAGCATCTTGGAATCCTGGAAGCTCATCATCTGGCCGAGCTTGAGCGCCGCGCCGCGCATCCGCGACAGCTTGACCACGAGCCGCTCCATGTTGCCGCTGCTGAGCAGCACGCTGCCCTGGCCGCCGCCACCAAACGCCCTGCTGACGCTCTCCGAGATGGCGCCGCCAAACATGCCGGCGGCGAGACCGCCGTAATTCCACAAGCGGCTGACGCGTGAGGAGGGGACGCTGGATTCTCGGAGCTGGTAGGCAGGTCGAGAGTCGCCGCCCGCTACCGCCTCTGCAATGGCTTCGACGGTGGACCGCTCCGAGGCTGGTGCTGCTGCCACTTCTGGCTCAACTGACGGGGGCTCCGACATTGGCACCGACGCTGAATCCTTTGGCTTAATCGACCCTGTATGCGATGACTGTTGCGTTTTGACAATGACGGGTTCCGAAGCTGGCCCCTGTGGCCTAATTGTTTCTGTATTTGGCGAAGATCTAGTCTTGACAACAATAGGCTCCTGTATAATAGGAGAAGCGTTCCCCCAGTGCCTTAACGGATGTTCCTTTGCAGGTCCGCCAGCCGAAGCCGCCGCCTGCTTGTTCCGCTGCTTACGCACCGAGTCCAGAATCTGCGACCCTCGCGCCGTATGAAATATATTGACGTCGACGCCGCCAGGGATATCTGAGCTCTCCTCTGCATTTGCCTTTGCCGCGGCGTTGAGCTTGCGCGACGCCTGCGCATATCTACTCTCCATTGCTGGCTCCGGTCGCGGAGGCGCCGCCGGCGGGGGCTCTGTTCTCGGCGCGTCAGCCTTGGCGCTGCTGATGTCGGTCTTGATCGAGTGCAATTGGGTGTTGATCTGCTCGGAAACGTCCGCGGCCGCAGCCTGCGCCTTGTTTTCGAGGTCGGCGACGCCGCGATAGCGCTGCAGCTGCCGCCCGCGGAGGGCGACGTGCTTAGCGGCGACGGACCGCGAGACGCTCAGCACCGCAGCCAGGTCAATAGCCAGATCCACGAACCTCATGTCGGTTGTGTTGCGGTGGCGGGAGAAATGGCCCTCATGAAAAAGATGGTGACGTTGAAAGTTTCGGGGAGCTTTTATTAGCAGCCGATAGCTCGCGCCCAGTGGACCCCGGAATCCAGGGTTGACGTCTATGCAGTTAAGCGATACTCAAGATAGACAAGAACTTGTTTATTTCGTTAAGCATAGATTTCTTCATTAAATTATTATTTTTATCTAGTACTGGTATTTTTATTTACAGGCCGTTGCGCTATTTGAGCCTGGTGTCGGACTTGACGTCGGGCTTGCTGGTGTTCCGTAATGAGGAGCCTCGCCGTAATGGTGTTTCCTGCCACGATTGTCCAAAAGCGCTGCTTGGGGTTTTGCCTTTTGGTGTACCCATTTTGCTCCAGAGACGCTGAGCCGCCGGTGTCAATCCTGCCGACACTCGGGGGCTGCTTGGAAACTTGGGCACATCCAAGGGCTCAGAGCGGCCGGTAAAGCCATTGCGAGTAGACTCTCGTTTTGACTTGGCGATCCGATCGACCATCTTTTCGTGCAAAACATCCTTTTTCCCTCGTTGCTGTATTTTAAACGGGTTGTTGGAGTCGCCGGGCCCAAGATCAATGATAGGTTCCCCCTTTGTCGGAGTGTCGTAGTCATCTTCGTCGTCCACAAATGCGAAGCCATTGACCCGCGGTGTTTCGCCGCCTCCGGCCACGCTAGAGAATGCGTCTTTAGCGCGAGGTCTTCCCGCAATAGCATCTTTTATCGAAGACATTGTAGGTGATGGCGGACGCTGTGGAATATGAGGCTGTGGAACTCTGGTATTGGCGTAGACGACTGTTCTTGGGCCTGATCTGGAGGCGTCGTCTGCGGCCTGCGCCACAGTCTTTACGCTCTCGTCGAGATCTTTTGGCCCAAACATCAGGCCATTCTGCGGTTCCGACTTCCAGCTATCCGGACGTGCAGGTCGATCATCGCTATCCTTGATTGCCAACCTGTCACGCTTCATGAAGCCGTCGTCGATGAGTTTCCCCTCTTGCGCTAGGCGATCTGTCACTGCCTTCTGTGCCATCATTTGCTTTGACGCCACCTTGTTGCCGCGCCATAACCAGGCGTATTTGTCGGCCTTTTTCTGATTTTGTTTGTCCACAAGCTTGTAAAAGCTCTCGTTGTCCTCGCTGGTATAGGTTTCTTGGAATTTGGTAAGGCTCATGTTGGCTCCCAGTGCTGGACGTTGCTCAACGGCCGATGTCGCGACCGACATTGGTGTGTCGCCCACATATGTCATTGGCGTTGCTCCAGAGCTCACAGGTGGTTTTGAGCCAACAGCTCCGCCTTCTTTCCTGAGTGTATTAACATGGCGCAGTCGTTGGCCTGCGCTAGATATCCATGCAGAGTCCTTTGAGTCTAGGGCGTCCAAGTACTCTTGCTGTATTTCCGTTTCTAGTAAGCCGGGAAAGAAATCTCTGGCTATGATTTGTGAGAGAGCCTCAGTGTAGCTGTCTTCATCAAGCACTTTTTTCGGCCTCTTGATTTTCTTGACGGGTGGTGGTATAGCGACCAACTCTGTATCTTGCCGCTTCCGAATAAGGGCGTTGGGTGCGCTGGACTCGGCCATGGTGCTGACGACGGACGATGATGACGTCAACAAAACAAACGCATGTTTGTATTGGTAGATGAGTATTTCGAAAGCAGCCAGACCTTATGGATGAGCTGCGACGTTGGTGAGGCGGACGACTTTTGAGAGTGTAGATGGTGATGCGAAGGCTGATTAGTGATAACAGGCAACCAGCAGAGATATGCATGTATCCGATCTAGCATGCATAAAGGTTGTCTATAGTGGGCTACAGGCCAACCTGCAGTGGCCGATGCGGATTTACAGTGGCTGCATGGGCCAGGTTAGTGGAAAACAGCGCCCCAGCCAACTCGCTAAAGAGCCCTGTGGCAAGCTTTCAGGTGGAACCTTCCAGGGCCCGCGGCTCGCCCCGCAGACCGCACCAGCAAGGGCTCGTTCTTGGTCGGCGCCGGCAAACAATTGGACTCGCGCATCGTTATTCAATCTCAACTGGCGCATCTGCCGCGATACCTATCCTCTGCTCCAGTCGCCGCCAGCATCCGACCCTCTCTCCCGATCCCCCCCCCCCTCCCCCCAAGATCCTATCACCGAGCGCGCCGACCACACAACTCCGAACCCGGCACCCTATCCCGGCCGCAGTATCACCATGTCGCAAGCTGTCGACCTCAAGAACCAGGGCAACAAGGCCTTTGCTGCTGGTGACTTTCCGGCCGCAATCAAGTTTTACTCACAGGCCATCGAGCTCAACGACAAGGAGCCTACTTTCTACACCAACCGTGCCCAGGTAAGCCCGTCGACCCCATCTTGCACAACTCCGTCGCGGCCTGATCGTGTGACTGACTTGGGCGCCTCTGCCACAGGCATACATCAAAACAGAGGCCTTCGGATATGCCATTATAGACGCCGGTAAGGCCATTGAGCTTAACCCAACGCTCGTCAAGGTATGTTGCGGCAACTCAGCGAGTGCTACGCGCCTCTCTGCTGACCGTGCCACCCCCAGGCCTACTACCGCCGAGGTCTTGCCCGAACCGCCATCCTGCGTCCCAAGGAAGCTGTGAATGATTTCAAGGATTGCGTTCGCCTCGATCCTGCCAACAAGGATGCGCGTTTGAAGTTGGAAGAGTGCAAAAAAATTGTTCGGCAACTCGCTTTCTATGCCGCCATCGAAGTGGGCGACGAGCCCTCTGCCGCCGAGGGTCTAGATGTGGCTTCCATGATTCTCGAGGACGGCTATGATGGTGTCCAGCTCGGGGACGAAATGACGCAAGAATTCATCGACGACATGATTGAGAGATTCAAGAACGGCAAGAAGATTGCCAAGAAATACGTCTATCAGATCCTTATCGCTGTCAAGAAAATCATCTACGACGAGGCTACAATGGTCGAGATGACAATTCCCGACAATGTCCAGCTGACTGTTTGTGGCGACACACATGGTATATTTTACAAATCTCCTGATCTGTTCATGTGCTAACATTTTTAGGTCAATATTTCGATCTCTTGGAGTTGTTCCGCAAAAACGGCACGCCTACTGACAAGCACTGGTACCTTTTTAACGGCGACTTTGTCGATCGTGGATCGTGGTCTTGCGAAATTGCCCTGCTACTTTACGCTTACAAATGGCTGCGGCCGAATGGCTTTTTCCTTAATCGTGGCAATCACGAGACGGATGACATGAACAAGGTCTACGGCTTTGAGGGAGAATGCAAGGCCAAGTACAACGAGAGGTATGTCTTTGACAACAGATGGCTAAAGTGAGTTTGCTAATAGAATTTTAGAATCTTCAAGCTCTTCTCCGAAAGCTTCTCTGCTCTGCCTTTGGCTACCCTGGTCGGCAGTAAATACCTGGTTCTACACGGTGGCCTGTTCTCTGATGACAAGGTCACTCTCGATGACATTCGCAAGCTCAACAGACACAATCAGAAGCAGCCTGGCCAGTCTGGTCTGATGATGGAGATGCTGTGGACGGATCCCCAAGAAGAGCAGGGTCGTGGACCTAGCAAGCGCGGTGTCGGCATGCAGTTTGGTCCGGACATTACCAAGCGTTTTTGCGAGAATAACGGCCTCGAGGCCATTATTCGAAGCCACGAAGTCCGCATGGATGGCTATGAAGTCCAACATGACGGCCGATGCATTACTGGTACGTAAAATTCGTTTTCTGGCCAACAGCGCGACTAACTGCTCCCAGTCTTTTCCGCCCCCAGATACTGCGATTCAACCGAGAACCGCGGTGCGTACATCAACATTGGCTCGGACTACAAGCTGCAGTATGAGCAGTTTGACGCCGTTCCTCACCCAGATATTCGACCCATGGTGAGTTCTCTCCTAATTACCTATCTGATTTCGCAACTAACCCTTCTTTCAGGCTTATGCCCAGAACTCGCTCATGTCTTCGCTAGCGTAGTCGCAAAGATGCATGGAAGAACAAAAAAGGGAAAATCTTCGGTAAAGAGCTCTAGAATGTGGAATTTGGCTGTGAAATGATACCGGTATGCAAAAAAAGGTTGGACAATGGTGGAACAAGTTTTTCGTTTGGGTCGACGTGATAGGCGCGCACATGGAAGGATGTACATAGAATACCTGGCGCGGACGAGACGTATATATACGATCGAAACATGTCTCTCATATTTCTCAATGCTCAAGAATGAATCTCAAGTCATGACGACGGAGACTTGTCTTTTGCCCACAGAGTGGCAGTGTCGTAACGGCGCAGGACGAGGACGAAGCCCTCTTTCTTTGCATGTGTGTCTCCCTCAGTCTTGCCACAGCTTCTCCAGCGCCTCGCTGCCCACCATGGTGCCCAGCCAGTCGGAGCACTGCTTGATGCGCAGCAGGCACGGCATCTCGCCGTCGTCGCCCGCAACTACGGTCCCGCGAAACGCCGTCAGGGCCGCCGCGAAGCGCGCCAGGTCCTCGCGCGGCACGCGCAGCCAGCACTGCCGCCCCTCGACCTTGAGGATGTCGAGCGGGATGCCGGCGCCCGTGAGGCCCAGGTACTGCCGCAACGCGGCGTCGCAATACGACCGCACGAGAAGCTCGTCGAGCGCTGGTGGCGACGTGTTTCTGGTGCTGTCGGTGTGTAGTTCTAGGTGGGCGTAGGCGAATTGGGGCGCCTTGATGGTGAATTCGCAGTGTATTGTTTGGGATGGCATGGCGTTTGTGTGTGTGTGTTTTTGTTCTGTTGAAATAAATTTCTGATATTATGATGTTCGTGAAAAACTTATAGCCAGAAAAAGGAAAAGGAAGAAAAAAAGAAAAGCTGGGTCGCACAGAGTGGTGTGATACTGTTTGATGTCCTCGTGGAAAAAGGCCCAGCTGATGAAAATGAAGCTTGCTAGCGACGATATGCATTTACCGGGTCAGCCTTGCCGCATGTCGGTGGCGCCTGGTACTAGACATGGGACTCGTTCGCAACCTTTTGCTTAGCAAACCGCAACACGAGAACTGGCACCCGCGACGTCTGGCCACAACGACTGGCCATTGGAATTGGCGGAAACAAAGAAAGCGACTGTCGTCACCGAACTGTCGGAGGAAATATGTCCGCGTCGGCCAACTTTGTCGCGCCCGGCCAGCAGCGCTACCTGCGCGCGTGCATGGTCTGCTCCGTCGTCATGACCTACAGCGTGAGCTGCCTCCCCTTCTCCCTTCGTCCTCCCTCAAAGAAACGTTCCGCGCCGAGAAGAATATGATCCGAAAAACAAAAAAGAAATTGGCGCGGGCGAATAGACAAGCACTCGCAAATTAGTTCTACATACTAATACTGAAATCCTGATCCAGCGCTTCCGCGACGAAGGATGCCCCAACTGCGACGAGTTTCTTCACCTAGCCGGCTCGCAGGACCAGATCGAGAGCTGCACCTCACAAGTCTTTGAGGGGCTCATTACGCTCGCGGACCCGACCAAGTCGTGGGTCGCCAAGTGGCAGCGCCTCGACGGCTACGTGCCGGGCGTGTACGCGATGAAGGTCTCAGGACAATTGCCCGATGAGATTCGAGCGGCGCTCGAGGACGAGTATCGGATACAGTATATTCCGTGCGTTTTATCCCATTTCTCTTTGTCTACTTTTCTCTTTTTGGAATGTACTAGTCTATGATTATGCAGGGCCGGGAAAGAAGCTGACAGTGTTTTAGTCGAGACGGTACCGAGGCCGAGGCGGAATGATATAAACCGATTGCGAGAAGTAATGCCACGTCGCGGATGGGGGGGTATAAAAGGACAGCAGTGGGAACTGGATATTGGGCGCTCGAGGCGTTTTGATTTTGAGGAAACTATGATACATTCACAATAGAAAGGGAGACTCATTGAGGAGAAGAGTACAATATGCTGCCATTCATGGTATCTAAAACAGTCCTGTACGCCGTGCCCATGCGTAGATGTAAATATGCCGCCCTCCTGCACCAACGCCGTAGATAGAAATTATTCGAGGAGCCCAAGCGCCTCGCTCAACCACTTCTTTGCTTCTTCAGCGGATTCCCCTCCGAGTTCGTCCCGTCGCGCCCACGCTTGCGGTCCATTTCCAAGCGCATGATGCGCTCCGCTTCGCTCATCTTCTTGGGTTGCTCAAACGCAGACGGCTTCTTGCCTCCGCTGCCGCCGCTCAGCGCATTCTTCTTGGCCTGTGCAAAGACGTTTTTGACGGGCGCCTTGCCGGCAGCCTTGAAGGAGAAGCCGCCGCCGCCGCCGCCGCCGCCGGGTGGTTTCTTTGCATCCGTCGCAGCGACAGCGTCTGCTTCATTATCGCCCTTGTCTGCCTCGACGTTCCCAGCAGCCTCATCCGCGGGCGTGATCGTGGTCGTGGCCGTCGTCTTGGCCTTGTTGGCGCCGCCAAACGACAGCGTAATCTTTTCGCCCTCTCGTCGCTTCAGCTCGCGCTCCTCTGCATCTTTGTCCGTGTCCGCCTCGTCGCCCCGCGCGCCCGCGTTTGCCTGCGCGCGCCTGATTTGCTCGCGAATCATGCGCTGCTCAATCTCCTCGTCGCCCTGGGTCTGCGCCTCCTTGCGACGCAGCGCTTCCTGCCTTCGCAGCGCATCCGGCGAGTTGTCGATCCACGCAATGTGTATGCCCTTGTCATCCTCCTCGACGCGGCAGATGCCCTCGCGGCCGAGGTGCTTGGCAAACTCGGTCAGCGACGGCCATTTTGTGGCGTTCATGTGAATGTGCTCCTTGTTGGCAATGTATTCCTGGTAAAAGTGATTGATTTGCACCTTCTTCTCGCCGTGGCCCGTCTTGAGGAGGCTGATAAAGTCGGAGAGGAACTGGTTGCTAAAGTCGTTGATGAACTTTTTGGGGTCCTCGCCGACGATGAGCATATTCCGCACGTGGCTCTCAGACTGAGTGTGCATCTTTAAGCCATTTGCATCTCTGCACTGCTTCTCGCAGACCTGGCAGTACCATCGCAGACGTTGCAAGCCCTTGGACTTGAGCTTGTTGTTGAGGTGCTTGACTGAGCCGACCTCTGCCTTGGGCATGGTGGGCGACGGACAGAGAGAACGAATTCGTGTCTGTGTGCCAAATCGGTGTCGCGATAGGTGGAGGAATCGGATTGTCGGTTGCGATAGAGGCGATTCGGCAAGGAAAAGGCGTGACAAGACGTTGCAAAAAGTTAAGTTGACGATGCTTTCTAGAGCAAGCGGGCGTAGCGCCGCAAAAGTATAAATGCAGGCAGCAGCGCCGCCCCGAAAAAATAGCCGCATAACTACCTAGGTAGTTAGGTAAGAACTGCCCCACGCCCACCCATAGCAAGCGACTTCATCTCTCTTCATCAACTTTACAACCAGCCACGGCGACCGGATAATCTCTTACGACTGCACTGAGCTCACATACATCTTATCTAGTCCTGCATTCTTTCTCTCTATCCCAACATGTCTGAGCGAAAAGTCCTTCAGGTACGTGGCAACAAGCACACCCCCATCGTGGACCGTCAAACGTGTATACTAATACTTGCCCGCATAGAAATACTATCCCCCGGACTTTGATCCTCGGGCCATCACGCGGCGCGGTGGCTCCAAGAAAACCGGCCCACGTATCCAGGTTGTTCGGCTCATGGCGCCCTTTTCCATGAAGTGCCTGACGTGCGGCGAGTTCATCTACCGGGGCCGCAAGTTCAACTCGCGCAAGGTGACGGACCAGGCGCAGCGCTACCTCAACATCCAAATCTTCCAGTTTCACATCAAATGTACCCGGTGCAGCGCCGAGATTACGTTCCGCACGGATCCCAAGAACAACGACTACGCCATGGTCAGCGGTGCCATGCGCAACATGGAGCCCTGGCGCGACCGCGGCGCGGCCGACGAATCGCTCGAGGACCGGCTCGACCGGCTGGAGCGCGAGGAGGCCGAGGCGGTGGGCGAGGAGGCTGAAGGCCGGACCGCGATGGAGGAGCTTGAGGCCAAGAACGCAGACGCGCGGCGGGAAATGGCGGCGGCGGACGCGCTCGACGAGATCCGACAGCGCAACGCGCGTATCCACCGCTCGGAAAAGGAGGGCGTCGACTTTGCGGATGCGGTGGTGAGGGGCGAGGACGAGGAGCGCAGACGGCAGGATGCCGAGGACGACGAGGCGGCGAGGAGAGCGTTTGCGCACGTCTCCATCAAGGCAAGGGTGGAGGACGAGGTGAAGCAGGAGCGGCCGGCGTTGCTGGATGTCGTGGAGGAGGAGGAGGAGCATGTGTCACCGATGGTCAAAACGGAGGCGACTGCAGCGGCGTTGATGCCGCCGCCAGAGGCGCCGGTGCCGTCCTTTAAAAGGACGGTGAAGAAGAAAAAGGACCACTCGGCGCTACTGGGAATAAAAAAGAAGCCTACGCTGGTGTAGGGTCGCTGATGTGATGGCTTGTGATATTGCTTTTTTGTTTCAATTAATGGCGACAGTCCTGGGCGGTCTATGGGATAAGGATTACCTTTGTGAAGGAGCTCGGGCTGTTCTGTGTTTGAAGCGTTTAGATTACGTTGAATGGCAACAACCAATTCATTCGTCGATAATTATCAATAAGAATGGCAAATGTTAAGCGTCCAATTCGCCTCAAGGCAACGGCTTCTAGTGAGTAAAACCAAGCGACCATTACAATCGTGGCAATGCCCGCACATTCCGAAAATGATTTCAGTTTACAGTCGTACCATTTCATATCATGTCACAAAGCTGCGAAATTTAATCAATCACCAAGAGAACAAGCTGAGCTGAGAGGTAATAGAATGTGTTTTCCATGTCACCAGGAAGCCAACTATTTCCTGTTGTTACACCAACAAAAATCGCACCGCTGTGGAGAGGCCCGGATTGAAAAAATGGTGAGGTTTGAAAAAGCAAGTAGAAAAGAAACTCCAAATGATTAGTCCCCAAACGCCGTGGCATGTTTGCATGCATCGTTCATTTCGTGAGTGAAAGGGATGAAAAGTAGAAATAGCAGGAGACAATGGAGCCGTGCTGTCGAATCCGGTGTCTCCTGCTGATTGTTGAAGCAAAGACACACCCCTAAGTGGACGTGAAATTTTTTTTTGGGTGACGTAGGTGGGATGAGAGTGCTGCTCGTTCGATGCATGGTTGTTTATAGTATATGGTCCACAGTGGCTGTCGTTCGAAAAGCGCTCTTGGAAAGAAGCGTCATGCGTGAGTTCCAATGAACGCCACCGGATCGAAGAATATGAATATAGCTTTGTATGTGTGAACCTGATAGCTCCAGTTGTATTGCTTTTGTTTCGTCTCAAAGAAAAACGGCAAGAGGGCCGTGTGACCCGTGAAACCAGAAGCAAGAAGCCATTCGAATCGCCAGTAGCGGTTAGGTACTACTGACACCGTTGCTCATAGAGCTGGACGTTGAAATCTGGCTGCTGCCCGAGCTCTGGGGAGCTGACGACTGCGAGGCTTCCATCTGGCGCTTGGTGTGCTCGTGCATGAAGCGGGCGTAGCTGCTGATGCTAACGGGGGGAGAAGAGGAGGGCATGGCAATAGTGCTCATGTCTTGAATGGCGGGCATGGTGGCTGATTTGAGTGGTGGTATTATGTGGTGAGAGACGTGGAAGAAGAGGCAAGGGTCTCGTTTCGGCTGCGTGTATAGGTGTAGAATGTGGCGGCCGGGGGCAGAGAGGGTGCACGTTGGGATATAGTGTAGAAGCTAAGAAGCTGAAATCGTAGTTGACGAGGTTGACAGGTACTAGGAGCTCGTGAAATGATGCGCTGGTACTGTTGTAGAATGAAGAGAAAACGGAAGGGAAAGGGGATTGTGTAGAACGGGGCGGGGCTGCAGGGTCTTTATAAATCAAGATGAGAAGGATGGACTAGATGGGGGGGGTGGGCGGATACAGGAGTGTAGGCGATACGGAAGAGGTAAATGGAAGAGAAGAGGCAAAGGCAAGAGGCAGAAAAAGGCAAATTGGGGTGGGCAAAGAAGCTGAGAGCGAAAAGGAGAGAGAGAAAGAGAGAGAGGGAAATAGGGCCAATGGCGACGAGGCGGACTGGAGAATCGAAAAGATTGGGGATGGCGCCTGCAGAGTCAACAGTCCAGGCCCCGCCCACCAGCGTGACGAGAGGTGAGCCTATTAAAGCCATGGTTGCGGGGGGTGCAAAAAGGGTGGGCACACTGACGCAGGTGTCTGCAACCACTGTCCTGGAAGGCTGGAAGAATGGTACGGATGCGTACCAGCTACTTGCGCTGCAATAAGCTTGGCAATAAGGACGCCATAAAGCTTGTGTTGCTGTCTTTTTTGGGTAATGTTTGTGAGTCTGGTAAAGCCGCATATCGCCCACGACCAGATTTCTGTACAATTGCCAAAATGATCATGTAGCAGATGTTGCGTGAATTGTTGCCATGCTTCGTACGCCCAAACTTGGTTCGGCTGCTTTGATCGACGACCAACGACGACCATTCGCTTTTGAACACACTCCCAACAGCTGCACATGCAGTGCGACGCAAACCGGGCCAACTTTTTCGTCGCAACGAGAATCATCATGCACGTAATAACTTGGTAACCTCAGCTTTTCCATTTATTACCGGAAACGGCTGGACCCTTGACACCAAATCCAGTCTGGACCCTGCCGTGATCCATGTTCCCCCCAGCCTGGTTGATGGCGTAACGCGTGGGGCGCCAATCAATGTCATGATGCAGAAAAGACCAGCAAACGTTCCTGGAATGTTTTGAGGGGCCAGTCAGCAGTTTTGTTGCTCTGTCAACTCGACAAAGCCTTGGATCTGATGCTGCATAAAAAGAAAAACGTCAGTGATCCCCCACGATGAAAGGAACAGGCGGCCCCACTTGCGCGAGCCCAGTGGAAGTCAGGGTCCAACGTCACCAGACACAAAAGCCGGATTCGGGCGAATTTGGGACCAAAGCAAGAAACAGACATTTCTATTGCGATGCAATGATGATGGGAACCAACTACCTTGAACGATTTCACCCCCTCAGTGCTTAATGTGGCGAGTCGTGGGGGGTGTCGAGAGCGCACACTCTTGGAGCCATTCAGGGGGCTGATGGAAAAAAAGACCCCTAAAAATGGTTTGTGCGACAAGAGGCGCTTATTCTTGCCAAGGTTTCACGAGCTTATGGAACATGACCAATTCACATTTTGTCAGATGCCAGCCACAAGAGAGCCAGAAAGAGTCACAAAGGTGTCAATAAGCAGTGACTCAGCAACAAGCAGGCTACATAGTAATTTCGTATTGACTTAGGAGGGCACGACCGTGTTAGGAAACTTGCGACAACCGGCGAACGATTGCGGCGACGTCAGGCAAGACGCCGCAAGAGTCGATGGGGGTTCCAGAACGTAAAGTCCGATGACAAAAGTTGACCAAGTTGAAAAACCAGGACAGCGACGTGAAATGATCGGCGGCGTCGAGGAGACGAGTTCGAGGTTGAGTGTGCAAGTCAGGTCAGGTCCACCTACATGATGTCATTGGCTGTGCCGTTGAAGTGGGCTGATGGGGAAGTTCTAGTGGATGCAGCTGCTTAGCGGACTGGGGCAGCGACAAGTTGCAAGGTTGCTTGCAGGAAAGCTTTTAATAAAACAAAACAATCTAAATCTGTCTGTATGAAATCGCAATAGATAATGCAACAACCGTAATAGATTGATTCTCATCGTCGTTGCAGAACCAACTCGTCCTGTTTCAAACATGTCACCTGCCAGCCTCCTTGCTCCTCGCTCTTTCCTTATGCTCCCTCCTGCCCCAAGTTAGCGTCTTGGCCTGCGTCGGCGGGGTTCAAAGAAAAACCCTCAATGCCCACCAACAGCACCAGAATTGCCAACCTAAAATCCAACAAGCCATCATGGCCATTTCGGAGCTACCTCGTGGCACTCAGAAAATCGTACGATCCAAGCGGGGGCCGCCGTACAGCTCCTACGGGCGCCTCGACCCATGCGACACCAACGTCTTTTTGGTGGAAGCTACATGATGGCGCACCAGAATCTCCGATGCTCTTTGTTGCATGCGAAATTGTCGGCTTTAGCATGTTGGCACTGCCGATTGCCATCCTTAGCGCCCCTCCGGATGGGACAGCCCGCAATGTATTACAATGCTGAGACTGAAGTGATGCTTTGTCTTTTGATAATAAATATCATCGTGAGTGATGTCTGGGCGCTTTGGTTGACAGCGATTTTCTGAACCAACCCCCTGCAGCAACAATCTTGTACGAGAAACACACCGGCGAAAAACCTGCAAAATGAACCACAATTTTGCATCATGTGCACGACATGGGAGTAGAGCCACTGAATGCAAGTGTAAAATACCCGACTGGATTGATTCTGGCCAGGCAAAGACGGTTCACAGCGAGAAGCAACCCTCGTTGCCGCCAAAGGAATGCATGATCAACTACCCATCTCTGTGCGCAGCTGTTAGGCTCGTCACGCACCGGGCCAATGAGGTCACCGTGCCGCCGAAGCCCACCCCACCATTTTAAACGGAAGTCCGTTTTTCCTGCTTCTCTGTGCGTTCTGCCTGCCGTCGACATCATACGTGGAGACATATCATGCCCTCTGCATGCTATCGCCACTTGCATCACGGCCAACACCCTGCCCTTGCCTGCTCGCTTCTCCTAACTAGCTTCAACAACTCTTGAAACAACAACAGGCCAACACTGATGGATGAATCATCCTTCTGGACCCTGGTGTGTGTCTCTGCCGAACTCCACTAAAGTTGGTCTCAAAACTTGAAAGCTGCAATCGGCTTGTCGCCACCCCTGACCAATGACGGCATCGCGCGACCTGCAAACATGTTTTCGATGCGCTTGCGCTTGCGCCGGGCCTTGATTAGTTCCACTGCCATACTTTCACACTCTTCAAGGGGGTCCAACCAAAACATTTGCACTGCAGCTGTGCAGATAGCCGAACCTTCTTTAAATCCTGGTTTTGGGGGCTGGCTTTGGACCCTCTCGATCTCGGGACTACTGCCTCGGCCGGGACATCGTGCGCTTGTCATTTGCTCGGGACGTTCGTTGAACAATCGGTGGCCCCTTGTCCCATCTGGCCCATCTTGCTTGCTGAATCACACGCCGTGACTCTATACTGGTAACATGAGGCACTTGCGTCAAGTTGACAAAAGTACGGGATACAGGTGGCAAGCAATCAGGTAATTTGGTAACTTCTCTGCACGCCTGCCGCCACCGCAGAAGCAATACCACCATACACCACTGGCAGGATTTGGCTCAACTGCTTTTGCTCTTCGGTATGATGTCAATGGCTTCGCAGCACGACTCGCCTCCGCACTCCCACCCACTATGACGCCCGGGGGGTCTGGCCAGCCTGCGCAAGGTCTATCAACAAAAAAGTGTTGATCAACATGTTGCATCATGTCGTAGCGGCCCGTGATACTCACCGGGGACCATGTATGATGGTCTCCGTGGTTTGGCGGCACAATGACGCCAGACGACTCAGACCAAACCCTTGACGTGCATGGCCAAGTCTCTGCGAGAGGATGCCACCGATGCTGCAGTGGCAGATGTTCCAGCTGCGCATGTGACTCGACGACCCCTGTAATGGTTCTGTGCAAAAGTACGCAGCGTCGTCTTGTCGTATTTGCGGCGGCGGTTATTCCGCTGTGCAATGACGCGCACAACTCGTCATCTTGTGTACGGAACTCACCAACTCGACAGCCAGTGCCCATGTGATTGATTTATTTCAAGACAATTCTTACTAGTCTAGCACGAATGCATAATCCACGACTGATAGAAGGCTCTCGCTGCAAGATTCGCGATTACTGAAGCTAACTCGCTCGATATAGACTCATCGAACGTTGAAGAGCCGCCAATCACGACTAACAAGAAGTTGAAAGTGTTGCCTATGGCTGTACTCGTACGGTTCAGTATCATCTTGATTGTTCGTTCTTGTCCAAATTGTCGTCGACTGTAGATTTAGCCAGTCATCAGTGTACCTTGTTAGACGTCGTTCACCGATTCCAGCTCCACTCCCAGTCGCTCTTCACCCGACGCACTTTCATGTTCGTAGTTCACTTTTGCATAACATCAGAATAATAATTTGAACCAATGTTTCTCATCAGGTAAGCTACCAATCCGGCACTATTCACTCTCCCTCCCTCTCCAAGAATACGGCCAACATGGCCAACATTGCCTCGGGCATCTCATCCAACCAGGACGCCTTTCCCACGCCGCCAGACTTTTTGGACGTGCCGCAGCTGGCTATCTGCCCGCCCGCGCCTCTCCTCCGACCTCCCCGTGCTCCCTCACTACCGACGGCACCATCACGCTCCGTCGCTGGCGCGTCTCGGACGCCTCCGCCCTCATCCGCATCACTAGCGCCTCACGCAGCCGTCTCGCCGCGTGTATAGCCTGGGCGCGGCGCTCCCCACCGTGCACACTTGACGAGGCAATGGCGTTTACCCAACTAATGGCACAACGGTGGGATGAGGGACAGAGTTGGGAGTATGCCATTACGCTGCGAGGTGAGGAGGAGGAGGAGGTAGTGGTGGTTGGTTCGTGCGGGCTACAGCGCACAGAGGACCATCCGGGCGTGGACGTGGGGTATTGGGTCGTAGAGAGCAGCACGGGGATGGGGTACGCGACGAGGGCGGTAAAGTTGTTGATGGAGGAGGCATGGAGGATGGAAGCGGTGAGTGTGAGGATTGTGCGTGACGGGGGAGACGGGAAGGGTAGAGACGTGCCGGAGAGGTTGGGGTTTGAGTGCCAGGGTGAAGTAGACGCGGAGAGAAAGGAGGATGAGAAGATGGACATGGCTTGGGTCAAATACCCGAAGCCTTGATGGGGAAGATGAAGTTGGGCTTTGGAGGTTGTGGTATTTGACAAGGGTAAATGGAGAGGTAATGGGATTGATAGCATAGACTGGCGTTCGGTAAAGGCATTGAAGAGTTCAACTGTTTACTCGATTAATGTATTAATGCCGACAAGAAAACCGTGGGTCTATCCTTGATAGGGTACTGTCGACACATGCCCTTTTCAACACTTTTATGCAATTTTAATGGTTGACTTGCACCATGCAGACGGGCAACACTCCGTGACAAGCAGTGATGCTATCCCAGTCGGTATATTCAATCTTGCGAGAAACCGCGATATCTCCTCTTTCCCGAATTTCTGATCAATGATAAATTCAAGGCAGGCACATCTCAGCAACGCGAATGCCCGCTCCCGCCGATGTGTATGCAACTCGGCCGCTTGGTCATTTTGCCGCCATCTCCGGGTGCCGCCGGGCCAGCTCCCGAAGACGGCGCTACTGTCCGTGATTGGTCTACGCGACGCCAGGACGGCAGTCGCAGCAGGGCAATTTCCAACCAAGCACTCTTTACAGGATAGAAATCATAGGAAAAAAAAACAGATTACGTCTGGTTGTAGAGGGTGAAATGGGACAGCAGTATTTAGATAAGTTTCGCGCAAGTAGTCATATGACTTGCACGTCACGCATGCAGTCGAAGTAGAGTATGTAGACGCTTGATTTCAGTAGTTATCGATACTTGGCTGCATTTGTGGTACTCTTCAAGGTAAGGTTCTTTGGCGGACTTTGCGGATCTGGTCGCGCCGGGCAAGAGGACGCTCATAGCAGAGTTTGAGTACGGATAGGCTATCTGCATGGAATTGCGTTCGAGGGTATTGGCCTTGGAGTTTTAGGAGTCTTGAAGATGGCTCGGTCGCTGATGTTAAAGACTTGCATACAACCATGCTGCAGAAGCTGGCCTTGGATTACTGTCGCATTACGACATTGCGTTGTTAAAAGTTGTCCACACAACAGCAGGAGAATTCGGCAAGAGAAGAATCTTCATTCTAGTTCGTTTTTATCGTCTTGAATGTATGAATTCTTACGGAATGGCTTGATGCTAGGCTACTGCTAGCCCACAGCATATGGCAATGACCCACACTGTAGCAACCATCACGACAACAATAGCTCGAATTGTGACCTTGCATCTCGCATCTGTCGCACAGCAGTTTAAAATCGCGCACAATATTCGACATCTTGACTACTTTGCCTCCACCGATATCGACATAAATAACAATCTTATCACAACGTACTCGGCACGAGCTGCCCCAGCAGCCATTGCGCCTACATGGCCAGCGCCATTCCCCTGCTCTACCCATAGCCCGCAGCAAACGACGACCGAAGACCGACATCTTTTGACCTTTTTCGCAGCGCAACCATGGACAGTCAGCCGTCGGCCGCCCGTGGCGCGCTGCAAGAGGCGGTCAAGTACTGGTCCGCCTTTGTCGCGCGGTGCATCGCGCAGCGGCTAGACAGCAACCGCTTCCAGGACTTTGTGCAGCTCGTCCACGCGCGGCACCCGCTGCCGCCCGTGCTCGTCGCCGACCTCTTCCTCCGTCCGCAGCCTTCGAACCGTGTCAGCCTCGATCCGCGCATCCCGCCGTATGTGCGAATTCTCGCCCAGCTCCGCTACGTCGACGCGCCGTCCATCCTCCGCGTGCTGTACAAGTACTCGGCGCTGCACGCCCACGACAGGCCACCGCTGCCGCTGCCGTCGCTGCCCGAGAACAGGGGAGATGGCGAGACGACGAAGAAGGAGGATGAGGAGGAGGAGAAGGGTGCTGGTGGCGGCGGGGTGATGAGGCAGGACAAAATGGTGCGCTGGCAGGAGTCGGCTTGGGCGGAAGAGGTCCTGTTTTACCACGTTATAAAGACCATGTTTGAGGGCACGGCGTTTACAGACGCCAAGACGGGCCTGGAGCTGGTGGACATTACTTGCAAGTGGATGGACCTATTTGTGCATGCCAGCTCGGAACTGGCGGCGGATATGCTCGCCAACAAGCACGACAGACAGGCTCGCGACGAGATGGAGACGGTGCGCGCAGCACTTGTGCCTCTTCTTCTTAGACTGGTGGATAATCACGAGCTGCTACGCATCATTAGCAAGCCGTTTGCGAAAGGTGAGGAGCATTGGCAAGTCATGGCTGCATAGTAAGGCTAACCAGAGCGCAGGCATCCGGAAGCATTTATCAGAAAGCCTTGGCAACTTTATACAGACTGTCCAGCCTCCACCTCTTTACATTGAGAGACTGGAAATTTTCCGCACGCAGACGCTTGCACAGCTGGACCCTATCGATGAGAAGAAGAAAGCTGCCAACGCAGCCATGGAAGAGCTGCTTGACTCGACCGTTGGTTCAGACAACTTTGTTGTTCCCGAAATCCTCATCTCCAACTCGAGGGCTGCGCTTTACGTCTATCTCAATGCGGCAGTAAGTTTCTTTAAGGCGTGTTATATAATCCGCCACTGACAATTCGAAGCTCGTTGCGCGGCCTGTGCTGGATGATTCTATGCTCTATGCATTCTTAAGCAACAAATACCAAGAAAACCAACAAGCGAGCGCCGTCGATCTCATCGTCGCCTCATTCGACGTGCTTGCCAACGCCGTGTTTCGAAACGAGGGCCCCAGAGACGCCCATCTTTTGCGATCCTTTGTGGTCAACAAGCTGCCGCTTCTGCTTTGCCAGCTGTGCCATCCAGAGTTCTCGGCGGCGTCGGCAGAGTTCTGCATCACAGAGGCATTAAGCCGCGTCGACACCGGCATCTTCCCCACAGCATCTCTCATGTTCGACGAGTCGCGAAACAACAATCCCTACATGGATAGCGTGCGAGAGGAATTTTGTGCAGCGTGTGCGTTGCATGGGCTGATAGAGAGAGACCATGTCGACCGCATCCTCGGAGAAACGTCCATGTCATATGACCCATCGCTGGAAAGGGCCAATAGGGACAGGCTCGTCAGCGATTGCTTGTCCGACTCTGGCAGGATACAAAATATAATTTCACAACTAGATAGGGTGGACGGCAATGTTGGAGCTGTGGCTCATGCCATTGTCGAGGTAAGCATCCCAACTGAGGTGCAGCGTTAGAAGCTAACGTCTTTAGTTGATTCGACAGCTGTGTAACAACAAGGATACAATGTCGCTGAAGCTTCTTTGCACGCAATTATCCCAAAAGCCTCAATCATTAGACATCATTCTCCTTTTCGACAAAGTCACATCGGTGCTAGAGCCTGTGTGCACGCTTCTTGACAATTGGAAATACGAGGAAGACCAGGGCGAGTACCAGCCCGTATATGAGGAATACGGTGCGATCCTTCTTTTAGTATTCGCCTTTACCTATCGCTATAATCTTTCGCCCTTGGACATTGGCATCCAGTCGGTCGACTCGCACGTGGCCAAGATTATCGCCAAGTCGCACATACTGCGGCCACTGGAGGACCTGAACGAGCAAGAGGCGGAACATGTGGCTGGTTGGATCACCGGCCTCTTTGATAACGAAACTGGTGGCCTGGGAGACGACCTCATGTCCTCGTGCCCGCCGCACGAGTTTTATCTGCTCGTGGCGCCGATTTTTCAGAGCATCATTACTGCTTACACGTATGGCTACATTAACGACGATAGCCTCAAAGGCGGTGTTGAATGTAAGTTGGAATGCCGGAGAAGATCAACAACTGTACAAGTCTAATGCCATGTAGATTTGGTCGATACATTTCTGTTGCCGTCGCTAGTGCCGGCCATCAGATTCTTGTCCGACTACATATGGATAGACGAAAAGGAGCAAAAGTCCATTGTCAAGGCTCTGCAGCTGCTGCTCACGCCTAGCTCCATCTCAGGCGAAGCAAGCACAGTGCTGTCGGCGGTGAAGAACCTCATCGCACAGCCACTGGAGCACGCACTACGGACCTACCAGCGTCAAGACCCCCGTAACCAGGACATTGAACCGCTGCTGAGGTCGCTCAAGGAGAACCTGCCGCTCTCGCGACGGACCGGCGGTCCCGAGCACCACGAGATGGTGTCGTGGGCCAACAACTCGAACAGCGGGCTGTCTGGGGCCATCCGGCACACCATCCAAGGACTCGTGCAGTGGAGCCTGCAGCCCGGCGTAAACGTGATGCCGACGTCGTACACGCATCGCCAGCTAATCACCGGGCTGCGCATCATTGGCCCGAGCCGGCTCCTGCGGCTCATAATGGAAGAGATTCGGCAGCAGAGCGAGCTAGGCAATGCATCGGTCGTCTACGACGTGGCCGCGGCGCTCATCGCGGCGACGGACCCGACCAACGAGGCGCCGCCGGGGCCGAACCTGCTCGACACAGCGGGCACCATGCAGGCGACGCCGCCGCCGCTGCGGCCGCAGGGCCTGCGAGAGGCGCTCAAGACGGCGGCAGAGGGCTGCAAGCGCCTGCAGAAGCACGACCAGTTCCTGGCCGAGGCGACGGTGCGGCTGCACCGCCGCGTCGAGATGCTGCTGGTCGTGCCGCAGCCGCAGGCCATCCTGCAGACGTCGGACATGCCGCTGGACCTGGGCGGCGATGCCATGGCGGCGGCGGCGGCGGCGGCAGCGGTGGGCGCGGACCCGATGAGTGTGGATGGGTTGGACACGACGGGTCTTGACACGACAGGCCTGGATCTGGGCCTGGGTGCGGATATGGGCCTATCTGGGGGCGGCAGCGATGGGGATTTGTTTGGCGGCCTGGACACGAGCCTAGACATGTTTGATGGGTGGGACAGCATGGATATGGGAGTCAACTAGGACGTTGCTCTTATGCTTTGGTTTGTGTTGGCATCGCGCCTGATTTTCTGTTTAGGTGTTGTGTTTTGAAAAGCGAGTCAATCCGGAAACGGGCTTCTCTGAAAAAGTTGGATCATTAGAAACCAATACAGCAATTGAATATTGATAAAACACAACTCTGCAAGATGATTGGTATTATGGCGCGGATGAAGACCATATTAGCAGCTCTGGCGGCATCATCTGCCTAGACGAGACTGAGCTTTGGTCAACTCGGGTACATCCGCGCTTTAGTACCCACTACTGAGAAGTGTTGTAGCGATGTACAATGCTAGGAACACGTAGACTGTACTCAAGCCCCGTTTGACGAGGCAACGCGACAAGAAGCCACCTTGCCACGAATAACAGGTCGTCGCTGACTTGGCTTGCAGCTTTGTACGATTTTGAGCAAGCCCGTATTCGTAGCGAGCTAAATGATAATCCGAACAATAATAAATTCACTCAGTTTATACCTGTTGAGTCGCAGATAATACCACCAGCTCGCCCGCATAGCGGCCCCTGTAACGGCCCGCCCCAGGGTCTCTCCAATTGGGGACACGGGGATGCTCAATTCCACCACATGCCTTTGCTCTTCCTCCTCCCACACTTTTACAACTGTTCCATCCTCCTTTCCTTTTCTTTCCCTTTGCCGGGGTCGAAACATTGCAAGCGCATCGTTTTCTTCTCTTGTTCCTTTTTTTTTTCTCCTCCGAGTCGTCTCCTGCCTGCCCGTCATGCTCTTCAAATCGTCCCTCCTCGCCCTGCTGGCCGTCCAGGTCTTTGGCGCTCCCGCCCAGGTAAAGCTTCCCTTTTTTGTTGCCCCCCCCCCAAGCTTCCAACAATCGCAGCAAAGAAAGAACAGACATGCTCCGTGAAAAGCTGAGCCCCCTTTGGCTATTCCCCCCAACTTGCATCTTCGCTACTCTATCCCAAAGATTGATGTGCTGACCCCGCGCTCGCCTTGTCCCCTAGTCCGATGAAGCCGCCGCCGCCGCCGCCCCCGCGGAGCTCAAGGCCAAGATCACGGCCACGTTTCCCGATGCCGAGCTCATCGGGCTGCGCCTTGTCAACGGCAAGCCGACGCGCGCCGTCGTCGACGTGACCAACAACGAGGACGGGCCGATCCAGGTCGCCTTCGTCTCGGGCACGCTCTCCTCGGACGCGTCGTCGCCGCTGCTGCCCGCCGACGCGCCCCTCTACCGGCGCATCGTGCACAACCTGACGGCCGCCGAGTACAATCTGCCCGTCGCCGCCGGCGCGTCCGCACAGCTGCCCTACGCCTTTGCGCTCGACCTGCAGCCCCAGGACGTCCGCGTCCAGCTTCTGGCCGTCGTCACCGACGCAAAGGGCGGCATCTTCCCCGTGACTGTGTACAATGGCACCGCGTCCATTGTCGAGGCCCCGACTAGCTTCCTCGACCCCCAGATGTGAGTCAGAGCCTTTCCCCCCTTCCTTTTCCCCGTTGTTGTCCGGGGCTCTTGCGCGCGTACCCGTGTGCTGACATGTTGTGTGTGTGTGTGCGCTGTAGCATCTTCCTGTACCTTGTCCTCTCCGCCGCCTTTGCCGGCGCCCTGTACTTTGTCTACAAGACCTGGATCGAGGCCCTCTTCCCTCCCGCCAAAAAGGCGCCCCGCACGCCCAAAAGAGCCAGAAAGGCCGACGCCGATACCGCTCTCTCCAGCTCCGAGTCTGTGGCGACTGCGACCGGCAGCAAGACGTACGACGAGAGCTGGATCCCCGACCACCACATTGCCCGTCCTGCCGGCAAGCGCTCCAAGTCTGGCACGCCCAAGGCTAAATAAATGGCCCTCGCGTGGGCTTAATGATGTGGAAAATCACGCGAGAGATGTAATCTTATTGGCGCTCTCTAGAAACGGTGAAGCCGCAGATGAAAAAGCGCGTGGCTTGAAAAGGGCCAAAAGCAAGGCGGGTGAATGAATACGGGTTGCGACGGCAAAAGCAGTCTGGCGTACAGTACGTCATTTCTGCTCGGGGAATGATAATGACCAAGAGGGGCATGTAGAAATCACAAGAGCAACGTTTAGCCAAAAGGCACCAAGAGTACTCGGGAGTTTCGTTGAGCTGGTAATCTGTTCATCTGTGTCTGTGTCTTGCCGTGCTTGATGCGACAACTCTTTATTGGATTAGTCTTTGTTTACTACAAGTTTCGATGTCTTCGTAGACTTTCAATCTGGACCGACATTTCAACGCAAAGGATGTGCAAATTGTTGCTTTAGCACCAAATGACGAATACTACTACCTCGACTTTACTCACTCACACCGAGTTACTGCCGTGATGCTAATAAAAAATATATATTGCTGATTGCAGCTACTCCAAGCCAGTAGACTCATAAACTCGTGATATTCCGGCCTGCTCAAGATACTCTCGCCCGTATTTTTACATGGTACATGATTCTTACAGTAGTGGTACATGGAATCACTCGATGTTTCTCGAGTTTGCGGCTTCCGCAGCCAGATACGACATGACAGCCCTATTCTTGAACCGCTCGTCGCCACTCCTCCCGCCGCCGCCGACGGTCTCGGCAGCGTCCCCTTGGACATTGCCAAACAGGCACTCCCACAAGTCGCCCTTGTCAATCATCTCGCCCGCAGTCCTGTCCTTGCTCATCAGCTTGGACAGTGCCGCGTGCTCCAACTCCAGCGTGTTGGCCTCTTCGATGCTCGCGTCGAGCGGTTCCGGTGTAGACGTGCTGCTGCTGCTGATGCTGCTGCCCATTTTGCTTCCCTTTCTCCTGCTACCGCTCGCAGCAGTCGCCATACGACCCATGTGCTCCATGCGCCGCCGCACCGACAGGTTGTATATGGATTCCTCGACGGTGCCCGAGACGAGGTACAGCCAGACAGTGGTCTCGTGCTGCTGGCCGATGCGGTCAACACGCGCAATGGCTTGCAGCTCGAGCGCCGTGTGCAGCAGCGGCTCGCACAGGAAGACGTGGCTGGCGTTGACGAGGTTGAGGCCCGAGGCGTGAGCGCGCGCGTGCAGCAAGAAGCACTCGGCGGCCGGGTCGCTCTTGAAGCGCGCGATGCCGTCGCCCTCGTCAATGGAGGCGTACCCGATGCGAAAACGGCGCAGCGCGTTATGCAGCACCATTAGAAAATCGCGGTACTGCGAAAAGATGATGGACTTGGCGCCCGGGTCCGCCTCGCGCAGCCACAGCAGGTGTCGCACGAGCGTGTCCACCTTTGTGGTAAACGAGGGTCCGTCGAGGTCAATGTTCTTGATCTCGGCCAGCTTGTCCGCGTTGAACTCGCTGTAGATGACGCCGTTGCGCAGGCCGCCGCCGCTGTGCTGCCGTCGCGGCTGGCCGCTGCTGTCGCCTTCACTCAGGATTTGCAGCTGCTGCGGCTTGATGGCAATGTCGTGCAGTTGCTCGACCTTGAGCTGCTTCTTGCACACGGGGCAGTTGCGATGCGACCTGTACCATATCATCATGCACTCCTTGCAAAATTGGTGGCCGCACACGGTCAGCACGCCCGTAACAAACGGCGCCTGACAGATGATGCACATGCGCGGCTCGTTGGACCTGCCGCCGGGCCCGCCTTCACCGCTCTCCTTGAGATTCTTCAGGTATCGGTTCTTGGCCTCGCTCGAGAGGAACTTCTTTCGTGCGTCCTGTTCCAGCTTGTTCAGTCGCTCTTCGACCTGTGCCGTCTTTTCGCCGTGGTACGGGAGCACAGCATCGGACACCACCTGCAGCTGGCGGTAGTACTCGAGACGAGCATTCATGGCATCCTTGAAGCTCTCAATCTCGGATTCGAGCGCCGTTGCTGCCTTGTTCTGCTGGCTCAGAAGCTCCTGCGTGCACTTCAAGTGTTCAGAGACAATCTGGAGCTCCATGGCTTCGCGGTTGCTGCTGGGTGCGTCTCGATTTAGTCGAGTCTGTAGGCCTCGAAGCTCGCCGATTGCGCCACGCATCGATATCTGCGAGCGATGCGGCTTCATCTGTTTCCTGACTTGAAGTAGCGCTAGCATCTTCTCCGGGGCGGGACCGCCGCCGTTTTCTGCTAGTTTGATACTCGTCTCCGTCTCGTGCTTGACCAGCTCGTTCGTCTGTCCAGATATGGCATCTTGGCGGTCTGCAATAACGCTTCGTAGCGCCTGCACATAAACCATCAAATCGTCTTGAAACTTGGCAGAATCCACAAGCTCTTCACCGGTAAACTCGACATCATCCTCTTCATCTAGAAGTGGTTGTAGAAGTAGCTGTACCACCTGCTCCCGCCAGTCGTCCATGACGTTGGCCTGCTCGTTGAGCTCTCCATAGAGCACTTCCAATCGGTCAACGACTCTGCCACTTTCAATACCCTTTTCTGTTTTGACAACGAGTTCGGGAACTTCCACAAATGTCTGATTGTTGGCTTTTCTCCTGATCCTAACCATATGACGGTTTGCCTTTCGGTAGCTTTCTTGCAGAATTTCTCGTCGCAGAACCTTTGCATTCTCGTACCCTTCGTCCTCGAGTTTCTTGAAACGAAGGAATTCTTCAGAGTCTGGCTCCGTCATTTCCGGGTTGTCGCGCATCTGAAAGTTGGCATTGGCGCAAAAGAATACTGCCTTGTGGTGGATCTCCAATGCAGAACGTAAGCGCCGGTGTAGCTCCGAGAGCTTCCCTCTCGAGTCGATTGCATCAATATCGCTCTCAGATTCAGTATCAGACCCGTATGTTTTTTGGGCAACAGGCTCGGGTTGTGAGTCTTGGGATCGCTTCAGCTCTTGGATGCCGCTAGCGAGTTTCGCTCTTGCATCCTCAAGAAGCTTCGCTGTCTCCTCGCGAACTTCTTCCCATATGGCGAGAGCCTCCTTGACTCGTGGGCTGTTCTCGAAAAGCTGACCGCGCGTCAGCCTGGCTGACAAATAAGCCCTCTCTTCATTGCGAATAGCCGCTTCGCTCTGCTCCAACATGGCGTTGAGTACTTCCTCAATGGTACGCATCGGTCGTTCTTTATTGTGTCCAAGCAGACGTCGGCTATACACTCCTACTTCTGGATGCAGAGCTGTTTGGCGCAGCCTGGTCAGCCATGTGCGCATCTGCGTCTCGTGATCTTCAAATTCCCAGTCGTCAGTCGTCGGAGTCCCGGTCAATGTCAATTGACAGTCCTTTGCCATGTCCTTGAACAAACTTTGATAATGTTGCTCCTCGACCGCACTGAAAGGCATGCTAATAACATAGCGCTTTTGAGGCGGCAGAAGAATCTCGTCTCTCACCAGCGCCTTTGTATGCCGTAGCGCAAGCGACTGGAATAGTTTTTGGAATAGCGGCTTATGGAGGGTGATGAGCGCATTCCATACTTGATTGGCATAGCAATATGGGTGATAGCGGAGAAACAACAGTAAGCCAAATAAATCCTTCACGTCGTCCTTGACTGGGGTTCCTGTGATGCCCCATGCGTTGGTTCGCGGGATAAGGCGAGCAACTGAAGCAGCCTGACTTACACCATTCTCAATCATCTGAGCTTCGTCAAGACATACTCTCCACCAAAATATTTGTACGAGAGGCGACTTGGGGCGTTTATAGGCTCGTTCAAAGCGACGTGAGCGTTCGGGCGGGTCAGTTGCGAAGTGAAGTTCTTGGGATAGAACAGAATATGTTGTTATGACGACATCATACGAAGCGAGCTTGGCCACTGCTGTGCCTTCTTCATCTTCCTCAAGCTTCTTGCAGCCTTGATAGTGAATGACCCGGAGAGACGGCGCATGGGTTGCGATCTCGGTCATCCACTGTTGTCGGAGAGGTTCTGGCGTGACAATGAGAGTAGCTTTTGTGTGCAAAAGTCCATCGGAATCTTCCTGGGAGTCTGGAATCTCCTGAGGAAGTTCTGGGCGCTGATTCAGTAAGATCAGTCCAATAATCTCCAGAGTTTTGCCAAGGCCCATCTCTTCGGCCAGAATGCCTCCTTTCATTGCTCCGTCAGCAAGGTGATAGGGAGTCTTGTTGCGCGTAACGACGTGAAACACATCACTTAGGTAAAAGGCATTCCCTTCTGCATCCTTGACTTGGCGAAAAGTATCACAAACAGAATGTGGAACAGAGTCTGCATTGGGTTCCATGCCGGAAGCTGTACATTTGATGCCCTCGCGATGTAGAAGCCATTTCACGGTCCTTTTCTGATATGGGAAAAGGGTAGCATCTAATGAAGGGATCTCAATAGATGCGGAGACTGCATCGTCTTTGGAGGGAACAAAGGCTGCTTCGTAAAAGTCCATCGGGGACCAGGCAGAGGAGTTGATCGCTGCATGGGGGAAATAAGTATCAATGATGGTTTGGCTCTCTTTCCGCTCGACAGTGGTTCGCATCGTGTAGTATGGCGACGGGGTTTCATTCCACATTATGGCAAACGTAAACGCACAAGTGAGCATGCCTTGCGCAATTTCGAGCCGGGCATCGACCTTGGTCCATAGCACTCCGTGCGCGCTCCGTCGCACTGCCTGCGGCATGAGTTTGAACATATTGTCCATTCCAGGCTCGACATCATCACGTTGTATTGAGACGGTAAAGGCAGGAAGACCGATAGCCTTGTCACGGGCTCTGAGACCGAGCAAGTTGTCGCCGTATCGAAAGGTGACGTGGGGTCCGACGTCGGGCTTAACGGACAGCTGGTCGTTCGTTTCGCGGCGCTCAATCGTACGAGTAAAGGATATCGTACTCTGTTTGACACATATAGAGCCATTCGGAGGAGCCTCTGTGGTCTTGCGCCGTTTTGCAGCGTTTTCACGGCTTACACCATTGGAGATGATGTGGTGCTCGGAGCCGGACGGGAGCGTCAGGAGCGCATCGACAATATCGGAGGATAGGGCATCTGCAGGGACACTTTGGCATCAATTCTGTGTCTTTTTGCCCGTGCATGTCTATTATGATGGCATACCGTTGAAATCGAACTGGCTGTATGCCGTCCGTACCGGCATCCGTGAAGTGCGTTTCGAACGCGGCATAGTGGGGGTTTATAAGAGGGGATTGCGCGAGCTTGAAGCTCGAAGTCGCATCACGCAGTCATGAATGAGGATTTCCGTCGCCGTGGGCTGGTAGGAATCGGCAGGGAAAAGTGATTAAAAAAGTGCGAACACGTTTGGCGTGGAAAAGATGGTTGTAGTCAAGCATATTCAATCCCGAGGGCACTTCTGCCTGGTGGATCCACAGCGTTTGCCTCGCCACGCAAGAAATGTCGAAGTTGCGAACCAGGTCAAGGCAGCACAAATCAGGCATACAATAATTTTGAGTTTCTTCTTTAGAGGAGTCCAATATGCCTTTTTTCGAGATGCTAATTTTTCCAAAGTTGAAATTGCAGTCTACAAGGCCAATTGGTACGTTCGTAACGGTTGAAGTTTGTCACCTCACTGTGAATGATTCGCAGCCTTGCGGCGGCCCACTTCAAACATGGCAGCCTCGCTTACATAACTCAGCCAACTGGCGACAAATTTCGAGCTCCATTTACGGGCAAGACACGCTTTCCCTCCGTCCAAGTGAAGGGTGGATTGCGTCGCATTCTCCTGCTGGATTGGGCTCCAGAACTATTCTTGTTTTTCTTCTCTTTATCAGTACGAGATTCCGGTCTTTTTGCGTACAGGCTGCCTACCAATTGCCTCTGCGACGTTCCAATCTTTGACCCCCTACCTCGACAGACATCTCGACAATGAGAGTCCAAAACCTGTGGTCGTCGCTACGCCCACTCGTCTCAGCGCCGACGACGAGCGCATTCAGCAGCCAAATACGATGTCTACACAGGACACGGCCTCGTCCCACGATTCCCGAACCCCGACCATTCGTCCCCGATGTCGAGACGTTTCTGAAGCTCATTGGCCGCGGCCTGAGCAGGCACGCGAGCAAGTTTCCCTCTTGGGAGGCGCTCTTCACCATGACCTCTGTGCAGCTCAAAGAGCTCGGCGTCGAGCCCCCGCGCACACGACGATACCTCCTGCAGTGGATGCAGCGCTACCGCAAGGGCGTTGTCGGCCCCGGCGGCGACTTCAAGTTTGTGCAGGACGGCGAGGCGCACCTGCGCGTCGCGACGCCGCCGGCGGGCGTCGCCACGGATGCGCGATGGGTGGTTAACGTGCCCTACGGCGAGGGCATCAACCCGCAAAATACGGACGAGACGTATCCTCGGCCAAAGGGCTACTCGGTCCGCGGTCTGAAGACGATAGCCGGCAGCTACGCCACCGAGCTGCCAGACAAGGGCGGTGCCGTGGTCAAGATTACAGAAGGCATGTGGGAGCAGAAGCAGGGAAGAAAGATTGACGGTGGTGAGCGCAGAAGGGCCGAGACGCGCTTCAAAAAGCGCTCCGCGGCGCGCCGTTCCGAGCGTGAGGCCGAACTGATGAAGCACCTGTAAATGATAACAAAAGGAGAGTATGGCCGGGGTTGTCAGCATATAAACGCCATACCTTGTACCAATTACATTGTCGAATTATACTTTGATTTCGTTCATCTGAGCACGGTGATGCTTGTGCTTTGCTTATATTTCGACTTTGTGCTCGATCCTCCATCTGAGATGCAATCATTCGTTCCCTGCTGACATTACCGACTCTCTGATGGATGAGATCTTCGGGTTTGATTGTTTTTACTGCCCTGCCTACTGCGGGTTAAAACTGACTTTTGACCTAAACGCAGCTATCAGAGCCTTTTCGACTGCGCCGGTTGAAAGAGGTCATCTCAACAAAGCATCCTCTGGATCCCACAAGGCTGGCCTTTCGACATAGAATATACACAAAGGACACTCAGGTTCAGAATCCGGTTTTATTAGCTTCAATCCATCATGTCTTCGTTTGTGACCATTCAGCGCGTGGTAGTCGGTTCACAGGCTAACTGCGCCCCCATCGTAAGCCTACTCGTTTTTGCAGCACATGATATATAGCCTTTCTTTCAATCCAGCGATGCCTGCAGAGAACTCTCCATAGCCATCTCGAATGAATGACACATGATTTGATCAGCGCACAGCGGCTTGAAATTCAGCCGAGGCGAGGTGCTTCCTTTCTTCTACCCCGCCGCTACGCGTCCAGCCTCACATTGATATGGTTACCAGTCTTTTTTCAGCTCTGCCCACTTTCGATTCCATCCGAGCAGAGAAGCCCTTTCCGTCATTTGCTAGGCTGTGTTCGGCATTGGCCTATTTTTCCCCCGAAACTGTTGCTTCTTGGCGAAGAATAAAGTAACCCCCTCCCTAGCTCTCCGATTACCTTGTCCGAACCCCATCTGCGTCGGCCCATTCTGCGATGCTGACGGCGTAAAGATGTAACAAGAGCTCTTGCGCCCTTTAACTGTTAGCGTCACCGCGCATCGCAAGGCCCGGTTGGCGTTTCCTTATCGTGTCCTTTTTCTCGTGAAACGTACATATACCAGTGCGCCCTCTCGGTCGTCTCTTCCAATAGTCGATCGGCAGGACCAATGTGGGAAGCTCATCGGTAATATTAGCGGCCCGGGCGTCACCAAAACTTTACCGTTGTGGCTTCTCATGAGTGCCGCGAGGGAGATCCAGGGCTTGCCTGAAGATGGCGTCGAATGCCTGCTATGCTTGAACTTGTTCATACAATCGTGAACCAATCTTTCCCCCGCCGCCACCGCCACCGCTTCTCGCACAGGTTGTTGGCGCAAAACCGCCGACGTGATTTGCTTGGCACAATCTTTTATCTATATCAAGAGAATCGTTGAGGCAGTGGCGCAGAGACTTGGTAGAAGTGGCTGTCTGTCCGCCCCCAAAACGATACTTCCGCGCAGTCCATACATATGTTTTGACTTGCAGTCGAAAGCTCAAATAGTTGACTTGGTATCGTCTTCTGTCACTGTCAAGGCTAATCACGCCTCGACGATTTGAAAAGTCCGCTGATTAGTAGACAAAGTTGAAAGCAATTTGACACATTAACTTGGTGAAAGGCAGTACAATATACCTTGTGGGAATCCGGGATGATGCGGCGAGTTGGCCGCTGACTAGGTTTCGTGTTTCTTGACAAGGGCTGCGGAACATGTTTGCCCTGTGTCCCGATAATCTGAAGTCTGGGCCCTTTTAAATTCCCGTTGTCCTATGTGCACCGTCGCAATTGCAACGGTGATCTGCAAAATAAAGTTATGTGGGAAAATCATACGCCGCGGTTCGCCTATATGGTGAACAACACCTCTGAGGGATGACAGAACTTGAGTCGACGCAGTTTGAGGCGACAGCTCGCTACTATCAACGAATGTAGTTGTTCATTTTCTTGTGGAATTATCCTGGGTAACGACATGTTTAGAGCTGCTGTCCACACCTCGGTTGAGGAGTGTGTGCAATCTACACAAACTTCCCTAAAGCTGGCCATGTCAGCTTTGCGAACCAGAGATGGTCGCTTCCATAACGAATTAGTTCATGGGGCTATATCCCCCGAGTCTAGCTTTGAGCTCCCGACTTTCACTCGAAATATTTTTCCCTTGGGCCTAATTCAGCGATTGGTTTCTACTCTGACAACCAATGGGTTGTTGTGACGCCCCAGCTGAACAACTAGCTCCACCTCTTGGAGCCGCGGCTCTTTGCTCAAGTCTGACGAATGACTGGTAATCAAAGGAGGAAAAGTACGCTCAAGATGGTGAGTGATCTCGTCCTTCATTGCGCCGATTGTGATTGGTAAATGTGCGGATTGCTCAGACTGCAATCGTGCACACCAAGTACAACCCGTCACTTCCTCCCCGTCTAGTTTGTAAACAGAAAGATGGGTTTATCTACTCTAGTACCTATTTGTGAGACTCACATGGACCATGTCAGTCGTTTTCCACTTTTCTCGAAAACGACCGTTATGGTGTGTGTTTTTCAAGTCTCCCTCATTCATGTTGCCCGTCTCCCTGTCCCACGGGCCGAAACACGTGGGAAGCGGTGGTGTACTGTAGGCTACCAGGATATTTGTTCAGGCATCTGAAACTACAGTCGACCTTTAATCCTCACTACGATAATAGCCGCGCCACAAGTTCTGTTCGCCGACTCTTTCCATGCTCAAGAGACGACTGGTGCATTCGTGGCGGGAAGATTTCAGCCACGGGACAACGACATTGTTGGCATCTTTTATGTGACTGGTTGGGGCATTAGATGGAAACCCAAGAATCTCATCATCATGAGGCTAGCGTGCGTGATGTGGATAACGGCAAGTCGAGTGGCGCTCATCGTAGAAGCTCCCCAATTGTGCTCGATTCGGAAAGTCGTGAATCGAGATTTATCTCGGCCGTCTACATATGAGGCACGCAACGCCTCCTTGCAATCAACGTTATTATTGCGTCTAGGTTTCCAAGGGTGCAATGCTTGCCTTTTTTTTTTTTATTGTGGTTTCAAGTCCGGTTAAGAGCAGTCATTAATAAGTTTGCCAGCATGGGCGCATGAGTACAACTTGGCTGTCAGCGGGCTCCATCAGGTTCAGCGTCTACAGAGCACGAAACATAGACTTTTGAGTGATTGAGTAAAGTCTAGATTGCCAAGCAGTCACTTTGGTTCGAAGGCGAAGATAAAAACTGCACGCCCGGGTGTAAGCCCGCGGCAGGCAACCAAGCTTCTAACCCGATCTGCTAGCGTTCATTATTAGACTGATGGTTAGTTAGGACAGGGCTCTCGGGCAGCGGGCTTGCACTGTTTATTTAGCACGGATCAAGAAAGTTATGCCACCCAACACCCTTTCGGCCAACGAGGCAAGCAATGATAGAGCTTCCAAAGCATGACCCCCCCCCCCCCCTTCCTTCCTCCTCCTCCACCAAAGGTAGCGCTAATGTTAGCGAGCTGAAAAGCTTAGATTCAAGGCTGCTTGCCATGTGGCCTTGACGCCGTTTGAGGTTGGTTGCCCAATTCTGCGACCCTCTGCTGCAGGCTTGCATTCGGGTACAGTAGGCACACGCCCGTACAGTGTGAGTCGCCTAGGTTTCGTAGCGGATAGGCGTGTCAAGGAGATGACAACCGCTGAGCAGAACATGATTAAGGATTCTAGATGCATCTTGGTATAATTCTTGTCAGCTTTTCCATCTTGGCCATCATTTGAGCTTTTACTGTATTGACTTGCATCGGTCAAAGTGGACGGATGACCACATGTCCCATGGCAGGGGAATCTTTGTTGAGTCATCTGGGGGCTGAAAGACCAGGGCGTCATCGACGCTAAATCGCAGCCTCTTGGCCTGCCTAGATAGCAGAAAAAGCGGCTATTCGCAGTTTCGTATTTCTCGCATTGCTAGGATGCCCTTAACTAGAAGCCGGCCGCCACACGGCACGCCTTCGCGCAGATAATGCCCCATACGGTTACAGTAGTTGTTTAGCACCCGGAGCGCTCGGTTGTCGCTGTCAAAGTGGTCTACCGTCTAGTCAATGCAAGCAAGCCCAGATGCGCCACGCAATCACATTACCGGTTCACGCTTCTGTTGCGTGCGCATAAGTTATCTTACAAATCAAGTATGTTGTGTTGAACGCGCCTGCAACTTTTGGTGTGGGGGCTATTCTCACGGCTACCGGGGTAAATGCCTCCAACATGACCAAAGAGGGCATTTCGTCACAAGCAGAGCGCCGTCTTCCATTGCTAGCACAAGAATGGAGAGAGAAAAAAAAGGCCATCGTACAGTCCGGTATAAGACACACACCCTCTTGAGAAAGAAAGCTATTCGCGAGATGAGTTTCCACTTGACGGCGCCCCGGGCACATGGGACTTGGCGCATCGGGCCACGGCGACGGACCTTGTCACAGCCCGCGGGGCAACAGAGCCCAGGTCTTCCGAGCGCCGTTTTCATCGGCGGTAACCTGGTAAATTATCAAACATCTCGCTAGTCCTTGGCCATCCCTTCAAGTACCGGCAGCTTGTGTTTATCGTACCTCGTCTACGTCCATCGTCAATCCAGGCTCGTTCATCAACAGGCAGATCCAGCCACCAGCAGCCTCGCGCCGTCGCTCGCATTAAACCCACGTCAAAGAAGCCACCCGGACAAGGTCTTGGGTTCAAATTTACAAGACATATTTTTTCGGCGCCACAAACTCGGTAGATGAGTCTCTTCCTGGATCTCTTCTCGATGATCTAGCGTCATATAAAAAACCCCGTCTTGACTCGCCGCGTCTTCGTTTCGAGGGCCAAGTAAAAGACGCAAGAGAATAGAAAGTTTCATGTCCATGGCGATATCAAGCCTCTGCTATTTTCTAGCTCACTAGGTTAATAAATTTTATGGTTTAGCCGATACCGACAATCCAGGTTCTGCTTCACTATTGATGCTTCAGCCGCCTCTGTTCGCAACAGCATGCTGTCAGTCAGTGCTTGGTATCTTGGTGGGTTCTCGCGGGCGCAGCCTGCGCAATGCATCTCGTGGTTGAATGTTGGTCGTGCACTATTATTGCCAAATTCGGCTTCCGAGGGCACTTGTTGTATACGAGGATGGATCGTCTATTAGTTTTTGCCACAGCCCTCGTTGCTACTGTACCTGGCGTGGTTGGGATGGGGTGCAGCGCGGCTCTTCCTGAGCAGCCCGCAGGCAAGCAGGCAAGCAGGCAACCAGGAAGACAGCTAATAAATAAGTTGTTACTGGCAGCTACCTATTTAGTTCTTACTTCTCCCACCAACTCAACGCCTCAGCCCCGTCCGCTCTTTGCCCCATCTTCATTCACACCCCTCCAAGCCCCTCAACCCCTCCCCAAACTATCCTCCAAACACCCTGGCCGCCCGCCTCATTCTCTGCCGAATTCTGATTGTTGCAGTGGTTGATGGCCCCAGCTGGACATTTTTCCCCTCTTGCCCCTATCATGTCGGTGCCTGCCGCCAGCTCAGTCTCCAGCATGTCCTACTGAGTATTGACTCTCTTTTGCCCTACCGGTCAAGATGCCCATAATCTGCCTAGCGCAGGCTCCGAGCCTGGCGTGCAGATCCCTTCATCCAGTACTTTGTACGTCGACAAAGGGGTGTGTATACAAGAAGAACGATGAACTCTTTGACACCCAGGCATGATTGTTACCAGATGCTGCAAGGTTATTAGACAGCGGTAGTCGCTCTTATCCAGGGTTTCCTATTTCTTTACTTGTGCTTGCAACCCACAACGCCACACTTGATCACTACTCGACTCGTTCTGTTATATTGCCTTCATCTGTTCGGTACGGTCCAAGCCCTGCGCCAGACTACGATACACTCGATATGCACGCGCATGTATGACACACCACCTGAGCACAAGACTCTGAGCTGCAACCACGATATACGCTCTTGTTGCGCACATCCTTTCTCTATCCCAAACAAGACATCCCCCATGCCCTCGTACAGCTCCTGGGCTTCGTATCCTGTCTCCAAATCACATTGCAGCAAGGGGCCAACATATACTCTTGACGCATCATGTCGTCTCACATGTCGGGAGAGGGCTCATACAGCTCCCAAATCTCACCTGTATCTCCAAAGAAAAAGGCCAAAACCAGCGTCAAAGATCCACACTGGGCCGATATTACCGATCCTGAGCAGCGTCGACGCATCCAAAATCGCATTGCGCAACGCAAATTCCGTAAGTTTCTCGATACCCCCTTATGAACCGAGTAAACACTTGCCGGCATGTGTATGTTGCTGACTCTAGGTCTTGCGCCTCCCCTCGCCACAGGAGAGAAGGCGAGAGAAAACAAAGAGATCAAAGAGCGCCACATGCGAAATTTAGAGCACGCTGGCAACAGTTATCGCATTCCCAGCGCGGCCGACATCACGGGCGACGGCTCCTTGTCTGGTCTGCCATGGGGCAGCGTCAATCTGGGCCACGTCGTGTCGCGAGGCCACGAGGCCGAGAGCAAGCGCAGCAGCAGCGGGCGCAATGCCTACAACGGCGATGCCAGCAGCAACCAGTCCAGCAACCAGTCCAGCAACCAGTCCAGCACCATCAACAACTACACCCTCGCATCGTATGGCCAGGTAGCGGCGCGGCCCGTCAGTTACGGTGCCGCCGCCGCCGCCACCGCCGAGGGCCAAGTAATGGAGGATTCGCCATATTTTTACGGCATTGGTCCGCCTCTGATGCCGGCATTTTTCACGCAATGATGATTTTTTTTTTGTAGGTTTTTGTCGTGGATGTGCACTGCCAAAAGTTTGCGACTCGCTAACAAACGGCTGCAGTGAATATGGGATTTGATGAACCTGGCGTTTTACGGTTACAGAAGGGCAAGAGCGGAAACTAGACAGCGATTAAAACAGCAGTGTGTGTATTTTTGTACGGTCGGCAGCCCTTTGAGCCATGTATATTCTTCTTGTTTGACTGCAGCAAAGTATCTGCATTTATTTCAGAATCTCTCTTTACTCTACCTCTTTTCAAGTGTACCTCTTCAAAGTATAGATGTTTTTTGGGGCAAGCTGCCATGGAGTTACTCCGCACATGGATCATGATTTACGATATGCTGTATCTTCTCTCGATTGCCGGCTTATCATGCACATTCTGCGGCTCGACGCCTGGTGGGAGCATCGCCACAGCCTCCCGTTCACCGCAGGCATCCTAATTCCTCCTCGTCACCGTGCATTTTTAACCCGATGCATACCTTGCATAATCCAGCTCCTCAGCCCTGTACACGCGGCAGGGAAACCGCTCATGCACACTGTGGCGTCGTCATTTGAGTGCCACGTCCGAACCGGCCGCAAGTCTTGGCCTGCACTCATTCAGCCATGAATCACTCCGGCACAATTTTTCGCATCTCTTCCTTCTTCATCAGAGGGCCAAGTCACGGCTCCATACATCTCTCCTACAAGGATCCTCGGACCCCAACCGTCTAGTTAATCTGAGCGTGGGCTATCAGCAGGCTAAAATTAGGGCTGTCGTTCGACTTATTAACGCTGGTGGTCCCGGGTCCATGTTGCTCACACGCCCACTTGCGCCCGAGGAAGCTGGAAAGGAGCTAATTCAAGACTTTTCAAATGCGCCATTGGCTGAAGCACAACAAAGAGAGAAAAGTGGCATGATGAAATGACATGGGGTACGAGAGGCTGAAGATGCAGCCTCGGGGCTTGGCAAGTCCTTCTGCCACGCGACCATGCAGGAATACAATTACAGAAGCAGAAAAGAAGCCCTGATTCGCGACATGGAGCATAGACAGCAGGAGCGGATTGAAATGCTTATTAAAGTCTCATTATCAATATAGTTGACCTCTTTGATGAGTCGTGGCGGCCGTCGGTATGGATAGACAAGTCTCTCTCCCTCTCCAACAGTAGTCACCTTTTTGTATCAAGCTTTCACCACATGCGGCTGACATTGGTGTGCACAAGATGCAAGACGGAGGAGTATTAGCCGACCGCTACTACAG
Source organism: Beauveria varroae (assembly GCA_030780425.1). Lineage (NCBI taxonomy): Eukaryota > Fungi > Ascomycota > Sordariomycetes > Hypocreales > Cordycipitaceae > Beauveria > Beauveria varroae. The sequence continues at coordinate 55,717 of JAPFUP010000156.1, forward strand.
AATCTGCACCATTCATCGGCAAAAGATGGCATGACTGCAGCAATCAAAGTCAGGGTCCACTCCAAGACCTTTTGCAAATTCTTTCCCGTCATCCACCGTTTTCCGTCGAAACAACCGCAAGAACAAAAGGTAGTTGCATCTTTTGCCAAGCCGCAGTGGCAGGTTGGTGGCCGCCGTGGGCGGTGTATGGTATAGGCAGGCCCTGAGGCGTTGCGCCACCGGGCTCAATGTCTCTCTCCCCGGACAATTTGTGTCTTTGCGGGAAAGGCCTCAGGTGAAGAGGGCTGTTGCAGGTGAGTGACGTAAAAAAGAAAAAAATTATAATAAACGACCAGTAAAGGTGTATGCTCGTCTAACGGCCAATGGCGACAGCTCAAGGTCTCAGCCTCTGGCCGTCCATCTACGATCTGTCCGCAATTTGCTTATGGGACTCGAGGTCAATCTTTCTCTTGACCTTTTTGATCGGGCCATTGCAGGAAACTCGGCCCCTCTCTGTGATGCTTCTTTGATGCTTCTTTGGTTCGTAGTATTTCAGCTCGCAATGCTGGCTCACTTTAGTTGCAGCCTCGACTAGCCCCGACACTGATGACCACTCAACTTATACACACCCCTCCACTTTGATGCCAATGGCCCGCCCTCCAGCAATCCTCAGTTGAGCCATTCGGACCAAAAAAGAAATCAAGCATGCGACAGGCCTTAACATGTCACCATCTCGCGAGGGTCGAGAATTACACGTCTCGGGAAACAAATTAACCGCCAGGTACGCGTGGAAGCATTCTATATCATACATGACAAGTGCCACCCTTCAAAGCCAACCTCTGTATACTTTGACACAATCAAAAAAACATTCCGATTCGAGGCGGATGGTTCCGAGAGACTAACGCCGCCGCTGGGCCACTTTCGAGTCATTGAATGGGCTAGAGCCAGCCGTGACTTACATGATCGGCACCAGAAACGTGCATCGAGAGCCAAACACGATGACGGCTTACGACCTGGAACTTTCCACATCACTGTGGTTTGGTTTTCAGATGAGTTTTCCTCGCTAAATTAGCGATGAATAAATTATTCCAATGCGCTCGGCATCGTTATTTCGCTGCTCGCGTGCCTCGACGCCTCCGTCAACAGCTCCACCGCCTGGCAGAAACGCCTTGAAAGCTTGCCCCACACTTGCGTTCGTTTGTCGGGCAGTGAAAAACATTGGACCAGCTAACTTGATGTCGTTCTTCTGGACGAGCGCCTTGATTGAATCATTTCATCACGGCCCCAGCCTTTCTCCCAGTATCTCATTCTGGAAGCGCAGCGCTTCATCGCACTCAGTGAAGGGGCTTTCTAGACCACGCCACAGTTGCCTCAATTCAGCCTCACGCTCGCGATACTGCGCTCTGAAGTTGCCTGTATTGAGGATTAAAGGTACATTCACACGCATGCTCCTATTGTTGCACCCGACTGTGTGGATTCTGTTCTGACTATCAATTTTGTTTTCCTCATTCGTAGAGTTCTCCGTGACGCATGAGCACTTAGCTCTGGGTGCCTGGGCGCTAAGATCTTCATCACCGAGTTTCCGCAGTAGACTGACGGCGCAGAATATCGGACGTCATGGCTGGTGCCAAGCTCAAGACGAGCAAGCCTAAAACGGTGAAGAAGGGTTCAAAAAAAGCCGAGGGTAAAATCAAGGCAGGCAAGAAGACGGCCCGGGAGGATACTGCCACGGTCGAGAAGAAGAGAGCAAAGTTGCTGGCGCGCTCACAGGAGCTGGAGAAGGAGGCGCACAAGCTGCTCGCCGAAGCCAAAAAGGCGGCGGACAAGTATGCAGAGTTGACCGAGTCACTAAAGGTCGTCGACGACGACGACGACGACACATCGTCAGAGGTATGTTTTGGCTTAAAGGTGATGTTCTGCAATGGTAGCTGACACGCCCGGCGACAGAGTGAATCGGACAAAGAGGTCCTCACACCATCTTCGGGGTCCACGAGCTCGTCTTCCGATTCCAGCTCAGAAGATGGCGAAAAGATTCCCCCACCCAAAGCAAAGCCCGGCAAAAAGAGCAAAAAGGAAAAGGCCAAGCCCGAGCGCAAGCGAAAGCGCGAGGACTCGTCGTCGTCGTCGTCGTCATCATCGTCCGACGACACCAGCAGCAGCAGCAGCAGTAGTAGTAGCAGCGACTCGGAGGACAGCGAGGCTGCTCAAAAGGCCGCCAAGAAAAAGTCAAAGCAGGCGAAAAAGGAGAAGAAGGTGAAGAAGATCAAGGACAAAAAGGACAAGAAAAAGGCGAAAAAGGAAAAACAAAAGAAAGCGGCCAAGGATTCGGACAGCGACAGCGACAGCGACAGCGACGACGAGGCTGAGGATGACACGCCCGCCGCGGCAGCCGGCGGCAGCAAGCCCGAGAGCTGGCACGTCACGGACCTCGACGGCGGATCCGCCCGGCAGAGCAAGTTTCTGCGGCTTCTGGGCGGCAAGAAGCAGGGCATGAGCCTGTCATCTGCCAGCGGCGGCGGCGGCGGCAGCAGCAGCAGCAGCAAGGGCACGACCGAGTCGACGAGGGCCGAGGCCGAGATTCAGCGCCAGTTTGAGGAGGGCATGAAGATGAAGAATGACGGCGGGGGCCACCGTCGTGGTCTTGGTCTAAGCGGTTGAGTGCAAGAGCAGGATCGAGATGTGGTTGATAGAGGGAAGGGGGAAGAACAAGTGGTCACATGTACACATATATCAGGGCGTGAAATTGACATGAAGCCCGTTTTTGTATATCTTGCGTTGGATTTTCTGCAAACGCGAATAGCGACATGGCCAACGCCACTATGCGACCATCTTGGCCAGATTGAGCATCAAGAAATTGAATTTGTTCAAATTGTATCGCTTCGTCTACGACGCCTAATATTTTATGTAATACATGTCTCCCAGTCCACGGTCCCTCTGCCTGCGCGACCTGCTCCCGACCATTGCAACCCCCCCTCTTCAAATGCGCTGCTTGCCAGCTTGACAAGACAAGGTAGCCTAGGCATGCTGACTTAAAACATCAACCCAGTATAGGCAATGATAGCCACAACATATTATGGTGCTCCGAGTCTTCTAGCAACCGAAACATACAGCGCAGATCTCATCCTTGATCCTACTCACGTGGAATGACCGCAGTTGCTTTTATCGTTGCCCAAACTCCCACATGGCTATATAGTGCGCTCGTGGTTTATTGACCCCACCAGCGGGCGATGACCTCGAAAATTAGGCCGCCAAAGACAACAAAGGCGAGAAGAACTAGTGTCAAGACAGTGTTAGCTTGTTTGATACGCAAAGAATCATTGTAGTCGTGTAGGTCTGCGGAAGTTCACGTCTCGGTCAGAGGCAGTCTGCTTCGGCCCCCATTTGCTTCTCAGCCTTGGGCAGTGCCGCCAGAATCTGCCTGCACATCTCCTTCCCCTCCCAGTAGCATTCTCATGGTCATCAAAGACTCATGAACAGGATGCATGTAGGAGAGATGATGCGCCAGTGGAATCAGCCTAATCAGTCGGCTCCCATCCCCTCTGATGAAGACGTGGACGCCATGACTAGCGGGTGACGCTTGTCAAGAAGAGAGCAGGACGCGGTCTTTGCCAGTTCTTAATATACAATATAGTACAGTTTCTTTCAATTGTAGACAGGAAACATCGGCGGATGGCGCGCAGATCGACGGGGTTGTTGCGGTTACGTACCAATCCAAAACGGAGAAATGGAGGGCTTCTGGACGGCCTTTTCGCGCTTCTTGATTTGGTCGATGGACTTTCCCATGCGGCTTTCCTGATCCTTGGCGAATTTGGCATTGCGACGTCGCTGTTCGGGAGTTTGCGCCTGTAGAAAGGGGTGCCATTGGTTAGCCCTCGAAGTTTATGGACAGGAGGCCATCATCCCCTTTGATGGGAATGCGATGCATCAAGTTGCGCCACAGCTGATTGCGCAAAAGGCGAGCAGCCAAAACTGCCCACTTCAAATGACGTACCATTTTGGGTATATGTGTGATGCGACGACGGCCGGTTGAGGGGAGGCAAGGTGTGGGTTGTTTGTCGCGGTTGAACGAAGAGGGACGTTTGGAATTTAAATGAATGGAGGAGCTCCTAGGTATGCGGGTGGCGCGTGGCACTGAACAGGTATACGTTTGGAAAACTTGAAAGTGCTAGAGCCGGAACAGGTATCGAGGAAGTTTTTCGAATCTTCGATATGACTGTATCGCAATTGACACGCGGAAGTGAGCAATGTGTTCAGATTTCTAGACGAAGGACAAGGTTTGGGTCTGAAGGGCCTTTGGACAAGTGTCGTCAATCCAGGGAGTCGGCCCATTACTACTCGGAAAGGGAAGGTGCGCCTGGACATCTGGCCCCTAGCTGTACCCCACAGAGCGCCGCATAGTGGGGGGCGTGGCGGTGCGAGTCTTGGGGGCAGCGCCACATTTAACTTTCGCGCTGAGAATAGCCTCCTAATCGCGACTGTCTCTGCTCCTCAAGCCTGCCAACGCCCAGATATCCAGCACAAGAAAGAACTTGGAAGAATTTCGGGAGAATTTCCTTCCGAATATATCCGAGGATCTCTAGACTTTCAAATCTCGAAATGCTCTCAATACGCGCTGCGACGACTGTTCGTCGCCTGCCTACCTTGCGCCGTCAACTGGTCCCTTCAAGAACATATGCCACAGAACAGTCGGCCAACCCTACCGTAAGACCACCCTCTTCCGCCACTGCGCTGCTTTGAGTTTTGATGCATGTCTGTATACCGCAGTCACTGCATCGCGCGGTGCTTCTGGAACCTGCCAATCACGTAGAGACCTTGTTGCGCCGAGGCTTCAGATTCCACCTACTGACTGTTGAACCTCAGACAAGTTTCTACAGGACCTTTTCGAGACCCATAGCCAAGGTCATGATCCTGGCCGTCTTTACGTATCAAGTCGCGTACTGGACCTGGTCAAAATTGGAAGCGGATGAGGTCTGTAATAAAATTGATGGTGAGTAAAGGACTACCCTGCAATGGCCTCTAGCGATGAAGGCACCGCCCGTTCCTCGGGAGACCATTTCATACTGATACTTATTGTTTAGCCGAGATTGAGACGTTGGAGAAACAGGTGAAGGATTACAAGGAGTCCAAGGCTGTTATCAAGGTGGACTCTGAGTAGGGTAGTGCACACAACATTCCGAAGACTGATGACAGACCGCATCGTGAGACTCGCGCGCCCTCTCACCAAAATGTACAATATAATAGCATGTTACCAAGCCAATCGACTTGACAAAGAACTAAAACCCTTTCACCGTATATGTGATACGTACATTATAGTATTCTATCTTTGGTGTAGTATATATACAACCTCCCAAATGCCAAACTCCACCCGCAATGCAATGCAACGAAATGCACTCGAAAATCATTAGATCCGCAGAAAGCCCAGCTTTCCCGTTTCTATCGTTAAATTTAGTATAGCAACCCCACACCGAGTAGTACCATGCCGCACAGAAACGCCGTGTTGCAGACCACACCCGCAGCGGCGCTCACCCGCGTGCGCGGCTCGCCCGGGTAGTTGCACGTCACCTCCTTGTTGTCCGGGTCGCGTCTCCCGTAGCTCGAGTTGAACTGGCGAAACTTCCGCAGCGGGCACACAAACTGGAGCGCCGCCGGGCAGCTCTGCACCACATCGTAGCAGAGGTCGTCGCAGGGCAGGAGCTCCCGGTAGGGGCCGGGCGCGATCTCGTCGTCGATGAACTTGTTGCGCGACGTGTTGGAGGCGGGCGCGCTGTACTTGGCCAGGTCCTCCGCGGGGAGCTGAGTTCCGTTGGGAAATGGCTGGCCGGCGTTGCGCACGATCGAGTGCGAGTTGTCGAGGGTGTAGTCCTCGCAGCGGGGCATGACGACGGTGCAGAGCCATTTCTTGTACGTTCTCTTGCAGTCGTCGCAGGTTCTCAGGAGGGAGTACATCTTGGTCGAGGGTGCTTCACACTGCACCTGCATGAGTGCCTTTTCGAAATTTTCGTACATCTTCTTGGCATATTCGTCGTACTTTTGTCCAAGGCTGTCCTCGCCTGTAAACTTTTCGATATTACCGGGAACGGCGTATTGAATGTCGTTACAAAACTTCAGATCTGTTACCATCTTGCAGCTCGTTCCTGTCGTTGCGTTAGATGCGTATTGTTGCCTACTAACCGAGTCTACGTACCTGAGACAGTGTTGAAGGTCGTGGAGGCAAAAACTGTGCCGCCGCCGCCGACAATCCCCTCTCCGTCGCGTTTTCCGGCGTTCGCGTTTGGAACTTTGATAATGAAACCACGATATTCTGTTGTATCGTTTAGATTGGTGACAAAGAATTGTTGTTTCGGAAAGCCACCAGGCCCCCGTGTCGTCATTGTCATGTGGACCAGCTGGTTCAAGTTCCCGGTCCCGTTCGGTGTTGCATAGATCTGTGCGCTTGTTTGGAGACCACACTTGGAGTGTCTGACGCCATGAAGCCTGGGGTAGAGTTCATTATCAATGTAGAACTGGTATTGCATGCCCTGTTCCATAATTTGCTTCGTTTCGTCGGCATCAGTTGTGAGATTCTTGCTGACCAGAAGAGCCGAGCTCGCATCGCTGTCGAGCCACAGCAGTTGACCGTCCTTGTTCACATATCGGTGATAGTAGTCTTGAGTAGATGCTGCCAGCTCAAAAAAGTATACGCCTTCATAGCTGGACGAAACATTTGGGGCCTGGACCGTGATATACAACTTGTCTGTGTAATTCATGTTGAACATGACTGCGCCGCTGTCAAATGTTTTTCTCTGTATGTTGGCAGAGCCCTGCATAGACATGTCAGGACACCCCACCTGGCTCGAATTTGATATGAGCAATGTGAGCTGTGGCGGTTCAATGTCTGCTTTGTCATCGCCCGGGGCACGGTGCGGCTGCAAACATGTATTTGCAGACAGGAAGACAGAAGAATTCTGGCTGTCATCGCGCACGAAGATACCAGCTTCGGAACTAGAATTTATCGCTGCCTCGGCACTATCGAAGGCGAGGCCACGAGCGTTTGTTCCGCCGCCCTGGCTGCCGCCGGAGAGAGTCGTTTTTGATAGTTGAAAACAAGCTGCTTCTCCTGGCCGAAGATTTGATTTGGCAGGGATGTTGTTGACGAGGGGTCCGATGACACTGGCCCTCTTCCCGAGGTAGCTACTGTCGAATGGCGCAAAACTGGGCTCATACGTGTCGCCAAGATCGAGATTGTGGCCATCGAGGGCGTTTGAGCCGGCATTTGCGGGTGAGAGAGTCGCAAACGCAGCTGGTGAGAATGCGAGCGTATAGAATATCGTAAAAAGCGTCGCGAGCAGCGAGGTTGCCGGCCGCGACTGCAGGAGCCTGAATGGCATGGTGGCGGCCGCCGGCGGCTCGAAGGGAGGGTCAATGGAAAGCTGTGAGGCACGCTGGATGATCAACGGCGGGCGGAGAGTGATGTCTGATAAACCATCATGATTTTTGCTAGTTGCGACAAGTGTAGTTGGCAAAGTAGAGAGGATACGGCTGTAGACAAGAATATGGTCGTTTCACAATGTGGACGAATGAGGGTGGACGGCGGCTCTGGAGTTAAAGCTACGTGGGTCCGCGACGCGCCGCCTCGTTATTGTGAAAGCCCCTGTAGCAAGCTGCGACGACCACCTACCCAAAAGAGAACTGGAGTTTAAACAGACAAATGTGATTTTCGATACATTTATGAAGAACGTCGGTGTAGGCAGGATATGACCTCGGAAAGGCGCTGTGCAGACTTCTCGGTTTCGGCACACTCGCTCCGCGATGCTCATTTACGATCACAGCCAACCTCCATTTTGTCGCTTACTTGATTAGTAGGTCGGCGCCCGGGGAGCATGTCGTCAAATGACGATTCAAGAGTAGATAAATCGCTCTTCTCTGACGAATCTTTAGTTCGGCATGATCATAAACCTCTTCATACCATCTAAGCACGGCTTCTGGTCGATGGCTGAAATTGCAGATAGCTGAATTGTGCATTCACGGGATTGCGGATTGGGGCGATCATTTAGCACATTGCATACATCGACGTGTCTCATGGCTGTAAATCAGTGCATGCAACGCTAGGGGATGGCAGGCGTTGCAGCTCTCACACGAGATGGGCACATCCATGACTCGGGCAATGGGGCAAGGTGTAATCCGTAGAACCAGGCAAAAATTGATATTTCGACATCTGGCGTCAACTGCATTCGACAGAAAAGTACAAAATCATTTTACACATTTCCAATCATAAGTCTTTCGTTCCATGCAGCCTTTCCACTTCTACTCTCATCCATCATCGCTGCCAGGCATCCTGTAGGTGTACGTTGAATGCGCGGGCGTGTGGTCATAATTCTGCGTGCAGCTTGCGATTGCGGCACTGGCGGTGGCCCAGGAGCTTGAAGAAGCGAATTCGTATTTGCGACCATGCCTGCCGTTCTGGACTCCTCTAATCCGATTTGTTGACGGCGGCGTCAGCCTTGGAGCGGAGGTTGGCGCTAGAAGAGCCCTCCTTGAAGTATCGGCTGAGGGTGGGGGCAAGGAAGGAGCGGAAGATGATCTCGGCACCACTGGCGTCAACATTAGCGATGGTCTATACTGCGCGATTGGGACAACTCTGTGCAACTTACCGGAACATGGGGAGAGACAGCCACAGGAGGAAGACAAACTTGAAGACAAAGTAGAAAGGGAACCAGTAGACAATGTTGAAAAAGCTTTCGACCACGCTGAAGAAAGCGAAAACAACCCAGTACTGAACATGTTAGCGGAGAAGCTCTCGTGATACATTGTCGCAATACTTCGAGGGCAGCAAAGAGAACATACGGTCAGCCACTGCGTGTCATCATCCTTGCTGTCGGTGAAGAGAGCAGCGAGAGAGTAGTATCCAGGGATGACGAATCCAGCAAAGTTGGTCAGGAGCTGGCCACCTAGGTTGAAGATGATGAGGAAGAAGTAGAGGGCGCCGACACCGATGACGGCATAAGCCTTAGGGACACCAGCCTGCCTCTCCAGGTTGTTGAGCGCGGGATACTTGGACAGCTGGAATCACGAGTTAGAAGACCGCGCCGTCGAATTGGAGGAATTGAGCGATGCAACTGACCTCTCTGTCGAGAGTGCCAAGGTAGTTTTGAGCCTTTTCCTGAGCGGAAGACATTTTGTGGCTGGCGGGGTGGCGGAAGGTAGCTTGCGCAGGGAGAGCTTCGAAAGCTTCGGTCAGTTGTTTCTCGGAGCGTAACGAGATGCAATTGGTGTATGTGGGATGACGAGAGCAAGTAGATTGTGCGGGTTGATGCGACGATGTTGAAGCGAAGCAAAAGTGGTTTGTGGGAGCAAAAAACGTAGCGTAAGTGGCTTTGCTCGAGGATGGCGATGAGGAAAGCTAGTTAGGTACTGACGTGTGCTCAAGCAATCCGGGTTTTGAAACGGGGCCTTGCAGGAGTGCGCACGTCAGTGGTCTGATGGGTATTGGGTAGCTATGCAGGAGAGTACTTAGATCACCGTGTTAGGAGAGCCAAGTGATGAGTCAAAATTGGATACGGGTACATGAGCTCTAACAGAGTGATTGGGCTTGTGAAATTGTGGGTAAGACCGCGGCTGAGAAGTGAGCACAGGTGGCTCGCACGTCACACCTAAAAGAGCTCTCTGCTATTCCTCATTGGCAAGATATTTAATGTGACTGGCAAGGAGAAGAAATGGAAGGGAAGAGATGCAAAGGGAAAGACGCTGATAAGGCTTGATCGGGTGCCCGAGAGGGGTATAGGGCAAACTTTGATATTTAGGTGCGATGTCGAGGACTCGGGGCAAGATGGTGTAACCTGATGGGAACGAATATTACGGATCGTTACCAGCAAATATCTCGATGACAGACATGAGAGCTAACAACAGCAGGTCAGAATACCTCGACGAGTGTTGTTGACTCGGACCAGATGCGGGCTGGCCGTTAGGTGGTAATGAACCATAACAAAACAGGCTGCAGTATTGGCACTGTACGACTTTGAATTATTAGGTGATGCTGCTCGCAATGCAGCGGGCGACACAGTGCTAAAGGACGGCAGGGGTTGCAAGCAAACACAGTGTGTCCCGACAGTGCAAAACCGTGGAATTCCACCAAATTAACTGGCAGGATAAGGCCTGCTTACATGCTTACCTAACCCTGTCCAGCCGTATTGTTTTGTTTGGGGGCCTGTGCTTTGTCGCTTTTGGCTGGCTGCCCCACTTGCAGCAAGCCAGCCCCCAGCCAAATTCGGCCCCAGCCTGCTTGACTTGCTGCTGGACTCGCTGGAAGTCCCACTCGCTGCTTTCTGTGCTTTTTCTCCTCTCGTTGGCCTCGCAACAGAAAACAACCACAACAACACTTGCAAACGACGATATCTAATAAACCACCTCTCGAGCGCATAGACCGCCGCTCACCCCTGCAAGAGATTCTTCAAGCGCCGCAGACGCTCCTCTGATTCTTTCTTCTTTTGTCTTTCTGCCGTCGCTGCTTCCCTATCCTGCCGGGCCCCGTCGAAAAACAACAACCTCCCAATGTTTATTGTCCCACGCTAGCTTGCCTGTCTCTATATCAACATAGCATATACAAAGCCACGACATGGACCAAGGTACGTCTCGCACCTCGCTCCTATATTGCGACAGGCTCTTGTCTGATTTATTGAGCCTTGTCTAATTTCCATCCCTTCTTCCAGACTCCGTCGCAGCGCGCGCTGCCAAAACTCGGAAGCGACCCCAATCCCAAGCTTCCACTGCCTCCATCCACAGCGCCACGACTCAACACAACATGGACGGCTCTGGATTTGCCGACAATTCTGGCATGTATGCCGGTCAATGGATGCACAACGAGCACCCCCATGCCAAGGAAATGTCTGCTCCTCAAATGTCCCCCGAGGACATGATACTACAAGCTGCCACGCACATGCAGTCCGCCAGCCATGAATTCGCCATGGACGGCTCCATGGCTGCACACATGCATCACATGGCCTACCAACACCAGCACCCCCACGGAATGTCTCGACACCCTCTTCCTGCCGACCAGTTTGGCCCCAATGCCAGCTTTACCGAAGGCGACAGCCACATGCTCGATCGAGATGATGGTGACGACGGCGACTCCATGGCTCTTGCTGCTGGTGTGTCCAAGCCAGCCCGATCGAGTGCCAACAATGAGCTCGAGATGCGGCAGCTCTTCAGCGCCAATAGGCACCGTGGGCTGCAAGATGTTGCCTCCGAGCTGCATGGCAATGAGCGCGGCCCCAACTCAGAAAGAACCCGCCAGGTTTTCGCCATGCTATGGTAAGAATGTTTAGCACGGTGCATATATACCCAGCAAACTAACTGATTTGTCTTGTAGGATCAACTCAACCTGCACCAAAGGGAAGGGGTCCGTTCCTCGCGGCCGAGTCTATGCAAATTATGCTTCGCGTTGCGCCACCGAGAGAATCACGGTTCTGAATCCCGCCAGCTTCGGGAAGCTTGTCCGCGTTCTGTTTCCAGGGCTCAAGACTCGTCGTCTGGGAGTTCGTGGAGAGTCCAAGTACCACTATGTCAACTTCGCTCTTGCCGAGGACCAGATGGACCTGGTGGAAGCTCCCGAGCCACCTCGTGCCCTATCTGAAGTCAAGAGCTTTACCCAGAGCCAAAACTCGGCACCGCAGCCTTCCAACAGCTCGAAACGCGCGAACTCCTTCTCAAATCCCATAGAGGAGTCCCAAAACAGGCGGGTCATCACACAGGTTGCTGACCGGTCCCACAGCCTGTATAATCAACCGGACCTTGCCAGCATTGACAACATTCAGTCTACTTCCACCAAGACACGCCTAGAACTCGAGTTCCCACCCATTGATCAAGATGACTTTGAACAGTCTGAGCCCCTTGGTCTTCCTACTATCGAGGCGTTTCTACCTCAAGGCACTGATCCTGACGCAGCCAAGTCTTTATCTGCTCTGTATCGATCTCACTGCACTTCCCTTGTTGAATGTATCCGATACTGCAGAGAAAAGACGTTCTTCCACCTCTATACATCCTTTCAAGGCACACTAACAATGCCTGTACAAAGACTTTTTAGCCATGAAGCGCTCGCTCCTTGGATTGAGGGTTGCGACTATGTTTTGTATCAGCGCATGATGCGTATCATCTCTGGCTTGACTTTGCAAGTCGTACCCAAACCGGTTCTCGATACCCTAAGAAACATTTCGGAAAGAATTGTTCCACACATTCGCGAATCATTCCAAGGCCAACCGCAGCATGTCACTGCTGCCAAGGAGGCACCTGCTGCTCTTTTCGCTGGTCTGATTGACCGTGCTTTGCGAGTCAACTTGACGGCCCACGCTGCTGCCAATATGCTTTCCAACCCCGCCAACCGCGACCAGATGTACGTGGATTGGATCACCATGATCCGCGCTCGAAAAGTGGCTGAATGTGTACCCACCCGCGGAATGGACGATGTTGTCGACCTTTTGGTCAACGAAATGCGCGACCTCTTGGATCCTGTCAATGTTCCATGGGAAGTTGAAGTGCTTACTATCTATGGCGACGCAGCCAGCCGTAATCCTCGTCAAGCAAACGAGGGTGGAGCTGCTTCTACGGGCCAGAATGTTTTGGACAGATGGGTCAACTTCTTGCGATTACTGCCGTCGAGATTTGTTTACGCGTCCCACGCCGATATTGTGTGGTGTGTAGAGCGTGTTGGCACTGCTGTGATGCGTGATTTGACACTATCACAAGGCAAGAGCTTTGGGTCATGGTGGGTGACAAAGACGTGGGTTGATGAAATGGTGTGTTTCATTGCTGAGCAGGGAGGCTTCATGAAGCAGAGGGCATCCCCTAGCGTCAATGCTACCCCAAACGTTGAGGCAGCTGGCAAGGAGGCCAGCTGCCAGAACTCTCGATACAGTAATGCTAGTGAGGAGCTGAACCTTTCGCAATCGCAGCCTGGCCGCGCGCCGTTTCCTGCACATGTGAGCAACAACAGCAAGGCCAACAACGCTTCGTGTCAACCACCAGCGGACAATGACGCTCACGATGATAGCGGCATTGGTATCCGAACACCAGAGGAGGACTTTCCTATGGACAAATACACATTTGCTGAATCAGAAGCACCGGCTGTAATGGGAGCGGGGGGCATTGCAGCCTGAGGGGGTATGTAACAAATATACGGTTGGCGCATGGTTTGGGCATCGGGGTCGGCGTTTATGGCTGGTTGACTGGGATGATACAGATACCCCAACTATACACTTATGGAGAGGCAATTGGGAGATGATGGAACGAGGGCACGAAGCTACAGGACGAAGTCTATATGCGCAATCACTCTGACGCTTTACGACTATTTCCGAATGAATTGTTGGCTATGATACCCGTGCAGCCTCGGGAGACTTGTGTGTGTATTATTGGCGACCTGGATATCTGTTTACCTTTTTTTTTTTTTTTTTTGGAAGGAGTCTTTACGGTGGCTAATCTCTATCTTTGGATGTTTTCGTCGAGGAGTATTTTTTTGTCTAATGATTGGAGGAGTGGTGGAAAATGGTCCGCGGGCCAGATGTTGTTGAATGAATAACAAATCAATCCACTTTTGGATGCTATACTTTGATTGTTTGACGAGGTTGGCTGGGGTGTGCTCGGTGTGCATGTGGCCTTGTAACGAGAAAGAATATGAGATATGATGTCAAAGAATAATGCATGCAGATTCATTTGCTGTCGTGAATTGTCATTGTTTCGAATGCCTACATGTAGGACAACAGAATGGTGATCGCTCTATTCTTCCTACTCGTTATGGATGTGTGAGGAATGCCATGGTGGAAACACTCAGCCGTCATCTCAAACCAGCAGCGGGCCTGAGATAAAAAACAACAAGCGCCAACACGGGATATGTTTCTGCCATGCCGACAGACTGCGTGTTGATATCACTCGAGATATCGACAAGAAAGTTGCAGGGTTTTATTCTTCTATTCTATTGTTCGGACAAGACGTGGACAATAGATACTGTGAAGCACAGGCGGCAGTGTCCAGCGTGCAGAACCGCCTTGATCGTGAAGAAGTTTGGTGTTTACCAGGCGCAACTCCTGTAGCTAGCAATATCCTTTCTATTCATAACCAACACCAAAGTAATTCTCATCGTCGTCCCTCGTCATGACGCGCAGAAGTCGTCTTCCTTGCTCGCGGTCCTCGTCTTTGTAGATGCTCTTGCAAAAGCTGCGAACAATCGAAGTCCGCCCGGTATTGATCTTTCAGCCACCTCTTCTCTCTGTCAGAAAGAGAATCCGGGGTTTCCTGCGTCACATGCAGGGTGGCGGTAGCGCATCAGGGCGCCTACACCATCCATCCACTTTTCGCGCTCCTCAGTTGACCATGTGGCATTAATCCATTTAAAGACGCCGGGGGTAAAAGGTGAAGGGCCGACGATGGGTCCAATGGGAGGATCGCTCAGCTGGACCTCGAAGAAGACAGCATGAGGAGCGAAAAAACCAACTGGGGTGCCATCGTTGAGTGTAATGGTGCCCCGGAACCCAGGACCCGCGCGTAGGGAAAATTCGTAATGATGAATTGCTGGCGCGCCAATCATGTTGCACAGGGCACTGGGGGCATGAAGAACGTTCCGTAACGTCATGATGCTGTTACCGGGATGTCCATCGTCGGGCTTCGTTTTGAGGGGGAGGTTCACAGTGCCAATGCCGATGACAGCCACAGAACTACCTCCGGGGCCGTCAGTGACAATGGATGCAATTGGCCTGTAGTCGATGCCAAACCAGTAACGGTCTTTTGCAATGCTAGCTCAGAGTCAGACAGTGTTTGGTGGGAGCGAGGTTCGGGAGCAAGCGGTCCCTACTGAGTATTGGAACCATAAGTAAAAACCCAGGCCGGGCAGGGCAGAGTGTTCGCGTCCGGGTCAATTTCACTCATGGTGCTTTGAGATGCAGCAAAGACAGCTGTTGCTTCCTTTCGGAAAGGGTGCGTCTGACAACTTCGAGAAAGCCGATGGATGTTGAAAAAAAGATGAGTCCTTGTAAAGTTGAAGAGCAGAAGTTGAAAACGCGAGCGTTGATGAAAAAGGAGCTCGGGTAGCGGTCGTTCTTTCCCTACTCTGGTTACTGTTGTGCGGGATAGGACAATTGAGCTTCAAGCCTAAAGGTACACCCTACGTGGCCACCGTGGAAGCAACTGACCAAGTATTTCAAGAGTTCCAGTGAAGTCGGTGGCCATTGAAAAACTTGGACCCGAGATCGCAACTAGACGGCAAACCTCCCTGCTCTTGGTCAAGCAAGTCGCTCCCCGCAAGACTGATGGGCGACTGCTTCAATGAGACCTCGAACACTCACTCAAGGGTATTGTATGGTATTGTATTGTATACAATACAATACAATACCCTACGCTAGAAGTAACATGAGTGCTTGAGGTCTCATTGAAGAAGTCGCCTATCAACAACGTGGCTGTTTGTAAACTGACAATCTGTAATTAGCAGGCATTGCCAGATGCCAAGTTCCGGTCTCTGAAACCAAAATCGAGGCAAGTTAGCGACGAATACAGCGTGTGTGTGTTCATTCAAACAGATCCAAATATAATACATGCATGTCCTGTGTACCGTGATAGAGGCATCTTGCCCTATCCGAGTACCGACGTCGCCCTCGGATTTGCTACCACCCACCAGAATTTGAAAGGCGACTGAGCGGCCAGTCCATCTGGCAGAGTATCTGTGCGAGCCTTCCTAGGCATACAGCCTATCTCTTTCCATCCATGCGCGGATAAGTCTGAGGCTTTCCTGCCGGTCTTCGTCGTCATGCATCCTGAGCCCGTGCATAGTGATGAACTTGAACTCGTTGCCGTAATGCTTCTTTAGCCACTTCCTCTCCTCTGGCGTCACGCGCTCCCATTCTTCCCCTGACCCACCAAGACTGTCGACCGAGACGTCACGCATAAAGTCGCGCATAATCTCGAGGCCTTCTTGCCGGTCCCGCTCGTCACGGATCTTGAGACCATGCGCAACCAGGAACTTGTACTCATTGCCGTAGTGCTTCTTGAGCCACTTTCTTTCTTCCGCGGACGGGCGATCCAGATCTTGTCGTTTCTTGGGTAGTAGCCATTTGTTGCGCTCTGCGTCTGGCCAGTCGCCACGCAGTCAGTATTTAACATTCAGGCTTGAACGGCGAAGGACCTACGTGCGGGCCGATGGGCGGACCGCTAAGCCTGAGTTGACCAAATCTTTCATTTTTGAAGAAGCCAGCGGGGGTGCCGTCAAGGAGATGGAATTCATTGACTGGGCGGCATGGAGCGACAATCGAGCCATAGTCATTATGGAATGGCAGGCCAATCATGTTGCACACCGAATCGGGGGCGTGCAACACATTGCGCAGCGTGACAATGCCGTGCTCACGATTTCCGGGATCAGGCGAGATCTTGACGGGCAGTCGCACAGTGCCGATGCCTATGACTGGGCATTCCTCAGCTCCAAGCGGATTGGTGATATAAGACGAAATGGGTCTGTAATCGCCACAGAACCATGCCCTGTCCTTTGCGACACTGTAGATAATGATTAGACGGGTGTACGGCCGGCAGAGATGTTGGCGCAATGGAGCGTCAGCACCATGCCACACACAGAGGGCATTCCTACTGGGTATTAGAATTGGTCAATACCCACGCGGGACACAAGAGGTCCTCTGGCTGCGTCCGCGTCCGCGCCTGGCTGTCGCTGGCGCTATCGGAGCGCTTCCGCTTGAAGCCGCCCATTGGAACAGCTGGCCGAGTCGGATTTGATAACGAGAGATGCGCGCAATCTGGGAAGAGCGATGATAATGTCCAGAAGTAGATCCTTAAGAATTAGGTTGATTGGAAGAAAGGCTACGCGCTCGAGAACCGAGATGCGAAGTCAAAGCAATGGGGGCCAGTGGGGGGTGGCTCAGCTGTGGCAGTTCTACAACTTCTATTAAGTACTGTGTAGTCTCAAGAGATCAAAGTCAGCGGCGACATGCTTGTGATTTTATTTTCAATTTTATCTGCATCCTTATCGCTGTAGAAAGACTCCGTCAAAGAATATTGCAAACAAACAGAAAACCCCCATCTCCTTTCCAAGCTGCTGCCGTTATCACCCTCCGTCGCCGTCGGAGGCCATCAGGATCCCAGCAATCTTGTTGGCTTTGCGCCCGTCGCCGGCCCTGGCCCACCTGAGGCGCAGACTCACCATAAAGGAAAGACCATCGCCGTACCTTTCCCGCACCCAGGCCAGCTCCTCCCTGCCGAGATACCGTTCGGCCTCTGCCACGACGACGCTACTGCTGGCGCCGGAGCCGCCGCCGCCGCCGTGCGGGGAGCCGCCGGCCATTCGCATCCGGATGACGCGCCGCGCCGCCTGAGCGTCCTCGGCGCTGCTACCCTTGAGACCGCATACCCGCAGGAAGAGATATACGCTACCGTGGTGCGTCCTCATCCACTCGCGCTCCTCTTCGGTAAAGGCCAAGGGGGGATTGGCGGCCGCAGCAGCACCGGTGATGGCGGAAGATTGAGCAGGCGTCTTGGCCACTGCCGCAAGCTTCGTCCTAGCCACCAACGGCTTTGGCTTGGCCACCACCGGCTTCGACCTGGCTAGTGTTCGCAGCACTTGCTCCCGGGCGTCGTCGTGCCACCGCGCGCTGAAGCTGTATGATTCACCCTTAACAAAGGGCGAGGGGCCTAGCCGAGGCCCGATAGGCGGCCCGCTGAGACGCACCTGCAGGTGCCTGCCGAGCCTTGCGTTTGGCCGGTGCAGGTAAGCGACGGCGCCGTCATTCTTATCCGTTATTTCGCGGATGCCGCCAGGGCCGCGCCGCACGAGGTAGTCGGCCAGGAGAGCCTTTCCGCCAACGACGTTGCAGAGGCCACTCGGCACGTGAAGGACGTTGTGCAGACGCAGCACCCCGTGGGACTGCGCGCCGCGGGCGTCGGGGCGGCGCTTCACGGGCAGCTCGACGGTGCCGATGCCAATGATCTCGAGCTGCAGCGAGTCGCTCGAGCGGCGCTGGAGGCTCAGCGCGCTGCTGATGGTCTGGTAATCGTCACCGAACCATGAGCGATCCTTGGCGCGGCTGGTGAGAAGTGCAGGTCAGCGTGGCTGCCAAAGCCTGGTGAGGAGTGGAAGGGAGATGTGTTGAGGCAGTGGTAGGAAACAATGTTCACGTACTGTGCGTTGGACTCGGGGGAGAAGACCCATGCAGGACAAGGAAGAGTGCTGATCATTTTGAAAATGTGAAGAAGAAAGTTCTGCAATATTGTATAAGTGAAGGATTGAGAGGGCTTGTCTGAGGCCGGTGCTTTGCAAACTGTTAAAAGGTTCTTGTAACTGCCGAAGAAAGAAGAGCGGACTCGAGAAGACGGGATATCGACCATTTAAGTAGTGTGAGCTCGCCGGGTCTTTTCAGTATATGCGTCGGCATTCGTTTGACAAAGCTGATAAACGAGATAAGTTTGTCTCTAGGAAGGCGTACAAGTCCACCTGTGGGTGTCACGGCTCACACACGAAGCTGTTGTGATACCAATAGGTAGCCTTTCTTGAAAAAGACGACGAGGGAATTTAGTCTCGCTGCAATTACCAGAATCGGGTTTTCCTATTTGCATGGTGACACAACAGGACATTGTGCCCCAGATACGGGCACACGGCAGACAATATTGCCGTCAGCCGCCTCCCGTGATCGAGCAAAGTGCTTCTTGCTCCTGTACGCTTGCGTGAATTGGTTGCACAAGATTCAAAGCCACTTTTCATCATCTATTAATTGACTCATTTTTTTTTGTTTTCGTGGCGCCTTTGACACATAGGGGTTGGCTGGGCCGACGTCATGCGACAATTGAGTACTGGCGACTCCGTGACTCTTCTCATTCAGAGCTGGGAAGATACAGTGCGTCTGCTGGATTCTGAGTTTAGTCATGGGTCTTTCCTGGGATGCATTGGGCCCTGCATTCAACGAGCGGCTGGCGCGACAATTTGCGTGACTGTCGCCCTTAAGCGCTACCGCAGTAAAGGAAAGGCTGCAGCCTTGAGTCGAGCACGGCCTCGTCGCGTTCTTGGTCGCTCCGAAAAGCGTTGATCTTGTTCATGGCGCCGGTCTGAAAAGGGGATGGGCCCAGCAGAGAGCAGAGAGGGGAATAGGATCCGACATGTTGCGAGCTTGATGCAAGTCGTTTACTTTGGCCGTTGCAATAGGGCCGTATTGGTTCGAAGCAGGATATGATGATAGTGAATAGTTGGCGAGGCCGCTAACAAGATGGCTAGCCGGAAAAAGAAGTTGAACGACTGGACGGGAAATTCTCGGTGCGAGATCAGATGCTGCTCTAATCCGTACCTATGTAGCAATTGATTAGCAATATTTGGGCAATTGATTAGCGTGCGATTGCGCCATTGCGATTTGTACCCAAGATGAAAGATTTTTGAGCCAGCGGTTACATTGTGCAGCACAATTACACGATTGACGAGGAAGCGTTTCTTAGGCCTGTGATACTCGCGGGCCAGAGGATTTAATCTTTACTTTGTCTAGATTTCGATGTGCAAATGCTTGACGATTGCCCTCTCCGTAGGCCAACGCTTGTGCCTGTCAGAGTCGGAAATAGCCGCGTCAAACAATAACCATGTACAGCACGGCCTCAATTCATCACCAAATACCGGACCTCTATCAGTACAAAAATGTACAAAAATAATTTATAGGTAGTTACGGTTGGTAGAACCGAATGAATACAGTGGACTCTGCATGTGTAGCACCGCCAAAGAGTCAAAGGCCCCCGGCCCTCAACCTCCGGCTCCGGCGACCCGATATTTTTTTCACTCATATCTGGAGCCTGTGACTGTGAGTCGACGGCGCCATTGGCACCTTGGCTTTTTAGAATCTCGACCCATTCCATCCCTGATACAAGCCAAACTCGAATACATTTTTTTATTTCTCCATTACTGCATATTCACTTCTTTGCTGTGCCGCCAATCCTCACCTCTTCTCTGCACAGCTCTGCTCCGTCGTCACCAGTTTGGCGGGTCTTCAAGTACCACTGTGACTCGCTCAGCCAGAAAAAAAAACCAGTCCGGCGACGAGCCGCAAGCCGTCTGCGGCAACGGAGACGCTTGAATCAACAACCAGCCGATCCAAAGCAAGCGACAGCGGGCATATTCACACGCTCTGCGCCCCTTGAGCTTCCCTCTCTTCTTCATTGGCCCAGACTGCCGTCGTTTGCGGGCAAGGCACTGCGTGAGGGCACCAGAGCCAGACAAAGGCCATGAGCGGCTACTCACACTCCAACTCGCCCGAACTGGGCTGGGTTGTTCAAAAATTCGGCGGAACAAGCGTTGGTAAATTTCCTGACAAGGTACGTCAGATCAGTGGGCACGCCACGATGCAGTCATGCACGTTTGGATGAGAGCGGCATGACCGGTGAGCATGAGACAAACTAAAGCTAACGCTCTTTGGACGCAAAGATTGCGCATGATATCGTCAAGTAAGCCTTTGCCAACCTGCCGCATCAACAGACATGTTGCTAACCCATCCGTCATAGAACAAGTCTGTCGCGGAATCGAGTGGTGGTGGTATGTTCTGCGCGAAGCACGGGGAAAAAGGCCGAGGGCACCACCAGTCGGTGAGTTTAATCCGCCTCAATCCAGACGAAATTGCGCTGTTTCGTTCTAACACGCCATCAGCCTAATTGGTGTCTACGCCATGCTCAAGGCTGTCGGCGCCGCCGCAAACGCCGAGGAGGAGCAGTTTGCACACATTGACGAAGCCAAGAAGCTCATCAAGGACATTTGCAAAGATCACGTCGCCGCCGCCGAGGCCTACGTCACTGAGCCCCTGCTACGGCAGAAGCTCATTACCCGCATAGAGGCCGAGTGCCAGGAGCTCATCGAGTACATCATCGCCACCAAGAGATTCAACCTCGAGATCAATGCGCGCTCCAAGGACCGCGTCATTAGCTTTGGCGAGAAACTGGCCTGTCTATCCATGACGGCCGTGCTACAGAATAGCGTATGTTTCCCGTTTGATGCAATCCATGACACTGAGGCACTAACACACAACCTTGCAGGGCATTGACGCAGAATACGTAGATCTCGGTGACGTGCTGCACTGTGAGGCCGCAGACCCTCTCGACGCCAGCTTCTACAAGACGGCCGTTGAGGCCTTTCGCAAGAAACTTTGCGCCTGCGGAACCAAGATTCCCGTCGTCACCGGCTTCTTTGGCAACGTGCCCGGCAGCCTCATCGACGGCGACATTGGCCGCGGCTACACGGACCTCTGCTCCGCGCTGTGCGCCGTCGGCCTCGGCGCCGAGGAGCTGCAGATCTGGAAGGAAGTCGACGGCATCTTCACCGCCGACCCGTCCAAAGTGCCGACGGCGCGCCTCCTCACCTCCATTACGCCGTCGGAAGCCGCCGAGCTGACCTTTTACGGCTCCGAGGTCATCCACCACCTCACCATGGACCAGGTCGTGCGCGCCACGCCCCCGATCCCGATCCGCATCAAAAACGTAAAGAACCCGCGCGGCACCGGCACCATAGTGGTCCCGGACCCGATTCTGTCGCCGTCGCACCAGCTACACCGCTCGCGGTCGCTGGCCCACCTCGCCGACGGCCTGCACAAGCCACCCAAGCGGCCGACGGCCGTCACCATCAAGGATGACATTAGCGTCATCAACGTGCACTCCAACAAGCGCTCCCTCTCGCACGGCTTCTTTGCCCGCGTCTTCTCCATCCTCGACAAGCACAGCATCTCCGTCGACCTCATCTCCACCTCCGAGGTGCACGTCTCCCTGGCCATCCACTCGGCCAGCACCCGCATCGACGCCTTTTCCAGCGCCAAGCAGAGCCTCGAGGAGTGCGGCGACGTCAGCGTGCTCTCCGACATGGCCATTCTGAGCCTCGTCGGTGCCGACATGAAGAACATGGTCGGCGTCGCCGGCAAGATGTTTTCTACGCTCGGCGAGCATAATGTCAACTTGGAGATGATATCTCAAGGTATGTCTTTTGGATGGAAACGCACGAGGCTCTGATGCTAATTTTCGACAGGTGCAAGCGAAATCAACATTTCATGCGTCATTGATGCTCGAGACGCCGATCGGGCCATGAACGTTTTGCATACACATCTTTTTACCTTTTTAGACTAGAAGCG
The DNA here is from genome assembly GCA_030780425.1 of Beauveria varroae. Classification (NCBI taxonomy): domain Eukaryota; kingdom Fungi; phylum Ascomycota; class Sordariomycetes; order Hypocreales; family Cordycipitaceae; genus Beauveria; species Beauveria varroae. The sequence goes on from JAPFUP010000156.1 coordinate 77,790, forward strand.
TCTCTGACGTGACTACGGGGAGTAGACAGACGCGACTTGATCGCGTTTACGGTTGGGTGGCATGGCTACTGTATGCTGATGCATTTATCGGTTAAATATATGGGCAACGGACACTAAAATAGCTATTTGCTTCCGTCTGATGCAGTCTTGTGTGATATATGGGTGTCTTCGATTGAGTACACCCACCTTGTCTGGCATAACTCTTGAACAATCCGACGACTTGAAGATGATTTGAGGAATCGGCGCTCAGGAAAAAGAAAGAGAAACGAAAAAGAAAAATTTGATAAAAGTAAGCCAACTTTGAACCTTTGAATGAACAATCAATGTCGCAGCCTTGTGCAGCTATCGTCCAATATCTACCTAGACCCTGGCCCCAGTCTTCAAGGATCCTTGTTATTAGCGCCTGTGACGCATGCAACAGGGGGCTTCAGGGCAGCGCCCGCGCCTCCGCAGTTGGCCAGTTCCGCAAAACACGAGCATATCAACATATCCCGGGCAGAATGATGATGGCAGATGCCCCCAACAGCTGCCTGGGAAGCCCATGATTACACGACTGCCGCAACACTCGCCAAATCCGCGGCCACTGCCATTGATACCACCCCCTCGATAGGATGGCGGCCTACAATGCAAATGGCGGCTCGCGAAGTCGTAGCATCCTCAGCGCCTTGGCGGCCACGAATATGCTCGACACCCGGTCAAAGCTGCCCGCAGGTCTGAATTCCATGGAGATACTGAGAGAATCCACTGTGAATGAGCTAACGCCACGACCCTGTTGTAGAATTACTAGTGGCGGTGCTCGACTACCTACCCGTCGCCGACCAGATGCGAGTCGCTCGAACGTCCCGCCGCATGCAGGAGATGGTATACGAAGATGCCCGGTGGGTGTCTCGTTTGAAGAGCATGGGGTGCTGGGACGAGCGAGAAGCGAGACAGCGGTTCGAGGAGGCGGTCCGTCGCCGTCGCGAGCAGGCTGCCGCGCAGGCCGCCGCGCAAAAAGACGCCAACAAGCAAGCTACCACCACCCTGTTCGATGCCTCGACCGAAGAGCAGCGGCGTAAACGAGCTGTGTCGGAGCTGCGCGACGGCTTCGAGACCATGACGGTTGGCGGGCCCGCCTCCAGCACCAGTTCAGAGGGGCAGGCCACCTACCTGGACGTGTTAAAAAACGCAAAGAGCATCCGGGGAGGGGCCAGACAAGAGTACGGCAAGATTTACGGCGCGCTGGCGCCTTTTTACTTTGACATTGTCAAGGCCAAGACGCACGCGGAGCCGATTGTGTTTAAAGCGTTCAGAGACCCCGAGACGCAGGCGCAAATGCTGGCGAACCTGCGCAAATTTGCCATGAGCGACTGGTCGGCTGGGTGTCTGGCGAGAGAAGCAAAGCTCAAGTCCATGATGGGCATCTTTGAAAAGGCAGTCGTGCGTGAGTTTGAGCAAGGGTACGAGTTCTGGGACGTGGACGGCAGGATGCGTCGTTTTGGCCATGTGCTGCATGCCCTCAACGGAGCCAAGAGCGCCATTGACATTTTTATCCAAAAGCACCCCATCCTCAATGACAGAGACATGAACTTTGACCCCATAGAGTGCATCAATCGCGGACAAGGGGCCGATGACGTATCGCTCACGCCGTCACAGCAGTTTTTCGAAAGACTGCTTCTCAAAGTCAATGAGCAGGCCGGCGTGATTGAACGCATCTTTCCAGATGCCGAGCAAGTATTTTGGGAGCTTGTGGACAAGATTCGCGAAGATATCATTGTGGAGTACACGACACCATTGTTTGACGAAGCCCACGAACGATCCCTGGCCATGTATCTCAAGGCGGTGGCGGGTGTGTTTGAGCAGACTATGCGCTTCTTCCGGGCACTGAAGCCGCCAGGCGCAACCGAGGAGAAAGTTGACGAGATGGCCAAGGTCATGGTTCTGCGGGTATTCGAGCCGCATCTCGACTTGTATCTCCAAGAGGAGCTAGAGTACTTTACCAAGCAGGCGGAGCACACCGTCTCGCAGTGGGAAAAGAAGCTCTCAGAGCAGGACTCGTCGCTCGAGTCGTACTACATGTCCAACATTAACCGATCGGCGGAGAAGAAGGATTTCCTGAGCTCGTTTCGCAAAGTCGTCATGATGCCCGTCACGGCACTCCCCGGCATGGGCTTCTCCTCGGGCAGCGCCTCGGCCTCGGCCGCGGCCACGCCCATGCCCTCGCGGCCCGAGACGCCAAGCCTGGGCCGCAGCAGCCCGGCGCCCCCCGGCGGCGTCAAGGCGCAGGCGCCGACGGACGAGCTCGCGGCCAAGGCGGCCATCATGGCATCCAAGCTGGAAGGCATCAAGTCGCTCTGCAGCATCGAGGTAGCGCTCAGCCTCGTGCAGGCGGCCAAGACGAGCCTCGGCCGCGCCTCGCTGCTGATTCCCCTCGGCGGACAGGTCGGCGGCGAGGCGCGCGAGCAGTGCTCGACCATTTTTGTCGTGCTGCTGCGCATCCTCGGCCAGCGGCACGTCAAGCACGGCTTCGACCTCGCCGTCGGGCACCTCTCGCACCATAACCCTCGCAACGTGGGCCACAACAGCGACGGCGGCGATGAAGAAAAGACGGGCGGCGGCGGCGGCGGCGGTGTGGCTCCGCTGGTGACATTTATCGAGCTCGTCAATGTGGGCGATTTGATTTCGCAAATGATTGACGTGTTTTACGAGCAGCAGCTGGCAACGCCACGCATCGCGGACCGCAACGACTTTCTGGATCCGGCCAACATGGCCAAGAAGAAGTTTGAGCAGATGCTGGACGAGTCGGTCGCGGCGGGGCTCAACAAGGGCATCGACGCGCTCATGGCCGAGGTCGAGCACCTGCAAGCGACGACGCAACCGCCCACCGACTACAACCCGCTGCCAGTCGCGCCGACAGAAAAGACGGCGAGCGTGCTCGGCGGCGGTCTCGACATTGGCCCCACGGCAACGGCGACGCGCATCGTGGCGCTCGTGTCGGGCCACACGCGCATGCTCGCCGGCACAACCGACAAGTCAATGCTCGATGTCTTCAACGCCGAGGTCGGCCAGCGCCTCTTTGCCGCCATCTGCAAGCACCTCAAGCGGCAGCGCGTCAGCGTCGACGGCGCCGTCAAGCTCATTGCCGACATGAACCTGTATTCCGAGCACGTCCGCAACGTGCTGCGCATCCCGGACCTGCTGCCGTACTTTGGCGCTTTGCGCGAGCTCGGCCAGATTTACCTCATTGACGCGGCGCATGCCAAGGAAATGGCGGCGGTGATTGCGGATGGTGACCGCTTTGGCGGAGTTTTCCGCGCGGAGGAGGTGTATGAGTATGCGCAGCGCCGTGCGGACTGGTACCTGGTGAAGAAGAATGTCGAGAGGGCCATGTATGGTATGGAGTGCTGCGTCATGTAAAGCCCGTTGGCGGGGGGGCGTGATGTTGATGACGCAGGGTAAAGGAAGGATGCGTTGGGTAGTTAAAGGGGATGGGAGGGTGCTTTTTGGCATCAAGCCGACAGCCGTTATATCGCTACGTAGCCTTGATGGCCAGACATAAAGCGAGTGCATTTATTTACATGGATATGCAGCGTCTCAATTACATTCATCATGTAGATTTTCCCTAGATACGACACGTGCCTGGATTCTATCCTTGAGATCAACGCCGAATTCTTTTGCTTTGACCAATACCCATTTTGATAGAGACAAAATGAATAACCAAAACGCCAAACGAAAGCTCAAAACTAAACTTTGATATTACTTGTTTTGACCAAAATCCAGCTTCCGCGCGACCTTGTTGCCCCGATCATCGTCAACGACGCCAGGCCGACGTTTCAGATCCGCACCAACCTGCTCCTCGCCACCGCCCTTGCGCGGCAGATCCTGCGTGCGCGTGGGCTTGGGGTCCGCGTGCCACCAGGGGTGGCGAAGCATGTCGCGGGCGGTGATGCGCTTCTTGGGGTCGAGCAGGAGGGTCTTGATGAGGAGGTCGACGCCGTCGGCGCCCACGGTCCCGAAGCGGCCCATGTACCAGTCCTTGCCGTGTACGGGGAGCTGGGCGGGGACCGTGTACTCGGGGAGCTTGGTGACGCCGGGCCAGTTGTCGTCGGTCGGGGTGCCAATCGCCTCGCAGATGAGGCGGACCTGGTCGAGCTCGTTGGCGCCGGGCATGTAGGGGGCGCGCAGGATGAGCTCGGCAAAGACGGCGCCGACGGACCAGACGTCGACGGCGCCCGAGTAGTGCTTGGCGCCAAAGAGCAGCTCGGGCGGGCGGTACCAGCGCGTGATGACGTTGGACGTCATGTTTTGGTGAGGGTCGGCGAAGCCGCGCGCGAGGCCGAAATCGGCGAGCTTGATTTCACCGTCGGCGGCAATGAGCAAATTGTTGGGCTTGATGTCGCGGTGCAGCACAAAGGACTCGTGGCAGAACCACACGGCGCGGGTCAGCATGCCCATCCAGGCCTTGATGTCGGCGGCGCCGTAGCGCACGTTGTCGGTGTCGCGGATCAGCATCTCCAGGTCGCCGAGGGGCAGGAACTCGAGCACCAGGTTGAGATTTTGGTCCTTGGAAGAGAAGACGGACAGGAGCGAAATGATGTTGGGGTGCGACAGCTCCTGTAGGTGTTTGAGTTCGCGCACGGCGTCGGGAGCCATGCCCTCGGTGTATTCTTTTTGCACTTTGATCTTTTTGATGGCGACTTGCTTCGCGGGGTTCGATTTCAAATGGCCGAGAAATACAATGGCGTACGTGCCTTCACCGAGCTTCTTGCCTGTTGAAGAGTATCTGTCAGAGACGCTCTGAAATCAGGGCAAGGTGAACAGCATACCTTTGACGTATTTGCGCTTCTCTTCCTCATTCATTTGCTCGGCCACGTCCAGCGTGGGCGGGAGCTGGGGCGCAGACGTCGGCGTGGGTTTGGGCGTGCCATTAGACGACGAGTTTGTGCCAGACGCCAAGTTTTTAAAGGGCGATCCAATAGCGCGTATCGATGTTCCCTCGTTCGACTGCGTCGTCGTCACGACTGGTGATAATGTCATGTTGACGACAGGCTAGGATGCGTGTGCGTAGTCGAGTGCACCTCGTCTGAAGCTGCAAAAATTGAAGCAGTCAATGAAATTTCTCGGTCTTGGTCGTCTTGGGAGCAACAATTGAGCCGCGCCCGAGTACGGTTGCGAGAGGCGGTCGAGTCTTGTATGCAATGTGAATTGGTTGTTGTTTGTGGCAGGCTGCAGCTGTCGTTGGCGCGGACCGCCGCTACAAGTCTGCCTGCCATTATCTTATCAGTGGCACAACCTTCCCATGCGACAGGCAACATTGGGTCCCCGTCGACAAGGCAAAGTTAATCGTAATAACTAAGATCTAGATCATTAAGACATTGGTCCAACAATTCATTAAATCACGCTCAGTAGAAGAATTGTTGCGCACGATGAGATCGCGGTTACTATGTTTTGCGACCGGGCCGTGGCGTAGAGGACCAGCCAGCTTCACCAAGTCAAAGCTGCGTTGCATCAAGAAAAGAAATTTGAAAAAAAAAAAAAAAAAAAAATCATACAAAGTCGCATCTCTCGTTCAATGATAATCATACAGTCAAAACTCCGGTTCCTCATGGCAGCGGTGGTTTCCACCGTATCGCACTACTTCCAATCCATCTGCTTGCCACACCAAAAGGCAGAGACAGGCCTGGCGTCTGATTGAAGCTTATTTTCGACTGGATGGAGGGGTTTTAGACTCGCTGCTATCTATTGGGGCGTTATCGCGAGGTGCTATACAACGATCATGGTTTAGCAACGCGAGCAACCAGAGGCAAAGGAAGAACCGAAAGACGGTGCTTACAGGCAATGGAGATGGCATCAAGGCCAACGCCGGTGCTAATGGCCGCAATCAAGGTTGTGGAGAAGTACATGATTTTGGTTGTTTGTGTATGTATGTGTATATGCGTGTGTCTATTGAGTCGTGCCCGTGTGGTGTATGTGCATATGTGAGTACAGGTGTATATCTGCGGTGAACAAAAAACTGAGTAGAGCAAAGGAGAGTGGGAGTAGGAGTGGGAGTGGGAGTTGGCAGCTTCATATATCAGATTAAACCACGGCCAAGCTGATCAGACTGCGACAACAAACGCAAATAGGCAAGGCCAAGCGGCGTTCTACATCGGTTGGCAGAGACGAGGCGGGCATTTCCAGTGGTGGTGTGATGTTTGGTGGTGTGTTAGTCGCCTTGGAGAGGGGAATAAAGGTAACGGCATCGCGCTGCGAGTGGGGGCTGTCTTGATAGTTTGACATCAGAGACATCAGACTAGTATCAATCTTGGCAGTAGTGCATGGATGCATGCATGATATCGCTCTTCATTCCATAGAAGGGAAAGGGAAAAGACCCAAGAACCCCTCGGGCGCCGCTTTTGTTGCCGCATTCTTGCCTTTCCCCACCTCCAAAGTGGTGGCTGGCCATTGCCATTCTAGAGATCTTTTGGCAAACCACTTCACTCTTGAACCCCTCACATAATATGCTGGTCAGTTTATTGGCACACTCTGGCTTGGGAAACCTCCAATGCCCCCCCGGCACCTCGGCGGTGATGCTGCTACCGCCGGTGCGAAGCGACTATTCAGACGGAGGTGAGGGCTGATGGAAGCGTCTCATGTGGCACAACTGACCGTATTCAAAACCAAGCGAGCAAGCATTAAAAATCTCACACGGTCTGATGGAGTGGTGTGCAGCCTGCGCGATCGCCGGGAGACCGCCTCAGACTTCAGGTGCGGAAAGGACCCCGGCCAAGCTCGGCTCTGCCAATGAGTGGCTCCTCAACCCCAGTCGTGGATTGCAATGTGGACGAGGCGAGCAGCTAGTAGATCTGCAAAGGAATATGCGATAAATGAACATGGGTCATTGATGAAGGCAAATAGGTAGGCCAGCCTCTAACGTAAGGCGCTCGTTGCTTGCTATCGTTAGTTGGGTGGCGTTGCATTGAATGGCGCCTTCTTTGGCTAGCGGGCGCCAGCAGTTTCATCGTAAAGTATCCGTAAAGCTCAGTGAGTTTCTGATGCTTTCATCTGAGAGAACCCTTTTCAACCACAGTCCATTCTCTGGCATGATGACATTCGAATCGACTTGACGCTCAAGCAACGCAACAGAGCGGAAAAGGCATGGCACCAAACCACATTTTCCTGGATAGGACATTATTCTGCACCCTCACCACTCCAAGACTCAACGCACGCCACTGATGACGGACTAATGCCGTCCTTCTTCAAGCCATCTTTTGTGCAGAGGCACTGCTGCGACACATGACCAGCAACTCTCAAATGCAAACCTAGAATCGATAGTATTAGAATGCCTGTTGCAATTGCCGAAAACTCCGCTAGAGCGAGCCTTGATGCTTTCGGAATTTGGAAGAAGCGGAGCAGAGGGCTACTTACTGCCCAACGTCCTGGCCTTGCATGGGTGTAGACTTGAACCGCCAACCGCCTTAGCAAGAAAGGTGGCAGCAAGAAAAGAAATAAATGCGCAAGTATCTAGCTCGAGAGCGATTTCCGCGAACGCTGCTGACAAGGTCTGATTTCGTCTGCAGGAAACGTCTGAATCATGGACAGCTCTGGAGGACTAAATAGGCAGGTACATGCGGAGACGGGGACTACTGCGCCTCATAGCGCCCAATTTATTCGACGAGTTCATGTTGTAGAGGCTGCTGATGGTCTGCAGCTAGAGGAATGCTTTGCCGCTCAAGCCGCTCTGCGCCGGCGACAGTAGAGCTGACATGCACTTCTCAACTTCGCCCACTACTCTTCACCGACCAGGCAACCTTTTTCTGCCAATATAGCTGATGCTTCATCCTTTGGGGGTTCATTGAAGCCTCTGTCTGTGCCACTGTGCTTCAACACGGTGCTCTTACAAGCGAGCAAGGTCAAATTCGTTTGTGCTTTTTTTTGACGGAAGATAGGGCCTTGGGCGAGACACGGTGTTATGTATATGTGGTCTCGGACCAGATAGACAAGTCTCAGATGACGCTCGACTTCGCTTCTGCTGCTGGAAACCAGCCGTGGCAGACTCCTGCGTTGTTAAAAATATGACGGCATCTAAGCCACTCATTGCACTCGTCATTTTTCGACGTTGCGTCTAGAGAGAGGCCAAAAAAGACACTCGTCTAGGTGATCTACATTTCCGCTGCGGGGAGAATCGAGGGGAGAGGCTAGACAGACAAATGGTTCAGAAATAATAATGTTTCCGGCCGAAACTACCATCTCGTATTGTGCAGCAAGTAAACTGTATTGCATCTCTCGTCTGGTTCGACTCAGCGTGATTTCGAGCATTGGGAAGATTCCTGGTCCTGTTTTTGTGAATGTCGAGGCATGTTGGACGGCATCGATAGCGTCGGATGGCTGGTGGAACAGCGGAGACCGGTTAGACTAATGGAAACATTGGGGGTTTTCTGTTTCACAGATATACCGTGCCAGGTGATAAGTAGTCGTCAACGAACGCCATGTCTGATCGAGTCGGTGGTACCCAACTACGCACCTGCGACACAAGCTTCTGCATTTTCGACCAGGCTCACACTCTCGAACACTCGACAGTTCCCACACATGCCTTTCCCACACAAATCAATCTTGATAGAAGTACTGTGAAGAACAATTACTTCTTGGTGAATTTCCAAAAAGATGGAATAATCGACTGGATTATTGTTCAGCATCGTTAGCTCGAATCCTCGTACCAATGAGAGATGGGCGGGCTGTGGCCCACTAGCTCCGATCCGGGATCCACAGCAAACGGTACTAATTAAAGCTGTCTTGGCTTGCCACGTTGTGTAGGTCTCAGGCGCAGATGCATCAACGTCGTCCTTTGTTTCTTCTCCCAATAATAATCGGAGGCATTCAGATAATGGCTTGGAAATCCACGCGGCATCAACGTATGCTGTGGCTCGTAGCTTGAGCCACAGAGGGGCCACGACAGCGCCCCACCAACGCATACGCGATCGGGACCTCGCTTGCCCTCGCTACTGGCTTGTTGTTGCTGAGCTCAGCGGGCTGACGTCACGACTGATACATTTCACGTGCACTGGCTCAAGTGGCTGTACTCGATCCTTACACAACATGCATGCTGAATTTGTGATCTGCAACCAAGTTATCAACGTCTAGTTCCCGTCATTTCCGTCGTCTTTTCAAGCTCTTTTTCTTCTTCTTTTCATTCTGTACAATAACAGCTTGCGTTTGGGTGGGCCAATTCTCGTCATAGACTCGACAGGTGCACTCTGCGCGCCGTTGCCTACTTCCCCCTGCATCTTCCGTAAACACATTCATCTCAACCAACCACAATGGCCGTCCGAGGCTGGATCTCATTCTGGGTACGTGCTGCCATCCGGGAGCCAAGATGGGATGCTGGCAAGTGCTTTCCTTTCTAACGCTTCCCCGCGTAGTGGCTGCCTATCATTTCGGCGCTCGTCTGGGTCGGCATGCTCCTCGGTATGCTCCTGCACTGGATCATCAACGACCACGCCAAGCCGTACCCTTATCAGGACCAGTCTATTCGTATCGTCTTCATTTCCAACATTGGCGCCGGCAAACTGAAGCCACTCTTCATCGCCGGCTCCTGCGTCGTCTGCTTCTTTCTGGGACTGTCCATGCTGGCGTCGCGCTGGCTGCGTCACCGCGGACGCCTCGTCCCCAACGACACGCGCGGCCAAAAGATTCTTGCCGTGCTGACCATCATTTTCGCCGTCATAGGCACGGCGGGGCTGATTCTTCTGTCAATATTCGATACAAAGAACCACCAGAAGCTACATTATGCCTTTTTAGCCATCTTCCTTCTGGGATACGTTTTCGCGGCTGTTTGCACTTGCTGGGAATATCAGCGGCTGGGCTTCAGTATGTCGATTCCTCACATTTTTTCCCCTTGCAACTCATCAAGTACTGCTCAATCGTGCAAGATGCTAACATGACGCCTCTCCTTTCACAGAGCACCGAGAACATCCCAATCTTCTCATGTCGTTCTGGGTCAAGCTCACCATCATGATCCTCGAGTTGGGCCTCGCCATTGCTTTCGTCATTACTAATTTTAAAAAGCGAAACGATGCCGCCGCTGTGCTCGAGTGGATCGTGGCTTTTTTCTTCACCTTTTTCATCTTATCTTTTTGGATCGACCTTTACCCTGCCTACGCGACTAAGCCGCACACGGCGCGCTTCGAGAAGCGCGGCCCCCGCGAGATGGAAGAAGCCAGTAGCGGCAACGACGGCGGTACCATGCCGATGCAACATCAGCAGTATTACGGCAACGGCACGACTCCCAACGCTTACTATCACGGCAGCGGCACAATTCCCAACACCACTGGCGCGTTTTGAGAGTACAGTCTCTCGGTTAATGGTCCTAATGGGTAAAGTTCTTTGGTGTGTACATAATGTATAACGGCTGGCCGATAGATAACGGGAACGGAAACACGATTAGAATGGGGGTTTTCTTTTGCCAGTTTCGGGCAAGAGGGTTTTGGAATAATGGATCGAGAACAGTTTGAACAAGATGATGGGGAAGCTGGTTGTCAGGTTTCGGCATGGTGACGATTAGAATGGGGGTTTTCTTTCTTTTGCCAGTTTCGGGCAAGTGGGTTTTGGAATAATGGATCAAGAACAGTTTGGAGATGATTGGGAAGTTGGTTTGTCAGGTTTTGGCATGGTGATAAGAGTGGCGGACAAAAAGTATTTTGAGCAGAATGACTGGGCGTTTTGTGTTTGGACAGGCAAATTGGGTTTGGCATAAGCATTGCGTGTTTGGGAAATAAGAATTGTGTGTTTGGGGAATTAATATTGCGTGTTTGGGCAGGGTTTATCATAACTGATGTGAAGCAGTTTCTTGGATGAGATGATGGCGTTATAATGAACTCTTTTACTGAAAAAGCAGTACAATGTGAACAGGTTGTAGCAAAGAAACCAAGAATTGCTTCAAGATACGAGTGCATGACCGAGCAGGTTTTACAACAGCAACTCTTGATCTATCCAACAATTATACATTGTAGTTATGTATTCGAGTAGATTAATAAAAATCGTATTAGAGTACTAATATTCCAAAAAAAGAAGAAGACAAACGGCACAAGGAGAAAACGGGGAAAAAAAAAATAATCTCGAATTGCCACGCTTTCCCACCTCTTCCCAACAAGAACCAGAATACATATATAGCGTCCATCCAAAACATATCCAGAACCGATACATGAATACAGCAACAACACCAGCGCGGGGGGGGGGTCATCTTTTTACATTTCCTCCTTGAAGCGAGAATCGCGGGCTACGCTGCTGCTCCTCCTCCGAGGGTCCTCGATGGGCTTTGGCAACTCGAGGGTGCGGCTGCGCTCCTCGGCGTCTTCATACGGGGTGGTGACGGGGCTCACGCCGCGCGAGTCGGCCGTTTCGGCGGCGACGACGGCGGCGGCGGACGAGGCGGCCTTGTTGGCTTCTGGCTCCTTGATCTCGAGCGCAGGGAACTTGTGGATTTCCTCAGTATCCTTTACCACAGGTGTCTCAACAATCGGTTCCGACTTTTCAACAGGCTCCTCAGCAGACTTTAGCTTTTCCGCCGCCGTCGTCGTCTCCGCCGTCGTCACATCGGCAGTCTCCTCCTCAGGTTCTTCGCTTCTGCCGGCCAACGCAACATCGCGGATGCTGGACGAGCGCCTCCCCAGGCTGGTGTTGCTGGCGTTGGTGGCCTTGGCCTTGTGCGCACCGCCAAAGAAGCTGCGGCGCTTCTCGTTGCCGGGGGCCTTTTCGGCGGCGGCCGTCATCTCGTTCTTGCTTCGCGAGGTGGAGAAGCGCTTCTTGATCCAGCTCTTGACGCCCGACTTGGACTTTTGCGACGAGGAAGAGCCCTCAGCCGACTTGCGGGGCGCGCTGTCGGTGCTCTCGACGGCGTGGCTGGACGCGGCCCTCACGACACCTGGGTGCGCTTCATGCTCGTTATCAATATCCAAGAGGTCGTCGCTGTCGTCTTCGGCGGCGGCGGCGGCGGCGGCGGCGGTAGAATGCGCGTCGTGAGATGGACGGGTATCAGGCGCAGTTTCGGCGTGCTCTTCAGTTGCCGGGACCGCAGCGCCACCAAGCTTCGATTTGCGCTTCTCTTCCTTTACACGTTGCTGTTCAGCCTTTTCCTCTGCCTTTCTGGCCTTTTCTTCATCCTTCTTCGCCTTTGCTTCGAGCTTCTCCTCCTCTTTTCTAGCCTTGGCCTCGTGCTTCTCCTCGGCACGTCTGGCCTTTTCCTCGGCCTTTTCTTGCTCTGTAATACATGTCAGCAACGTACGTGGCATGTTGAAAATGAAAGTACTTACCCTTGGCCTTCTTAGCCTCCTCCTTCTCAGCACGCTCCTCGGCCTTTATTCTCTCCTGCTCCTCGCGTCGGGCATCCTCCTCTGCCTTTAATGTGGCCAGACGTTCACGTTCAGCCTCTGCCTTTTCGTTAATGTCATCCAGCACAGGCTGAAGTCTTTTGGCGGCAATGGCATTGACTTCTTCCTGAGTCATGAATTTGCCGCCACCAATATCGATTTTGCCGTGATTCTGGGTACGCGTGTCGGATCGAGATTGAGCAGCTTGCTGAGCCTTCATTTCCCAGCCAGTGAACATGGTCGAGTGGCGCTTGCCAGTCTCGTTGTAGACCTTTTCGTCCATGCCTTGCAGACGAGCTTTGACGTTACGCTGAGCAGCAGCGAGAAGCGCCTCGCGGTCCTTAGCCCGCTTCTCGGTGTCGACCTGGGACAGCTTGGTGGAGAACATGGACATTTGCTGGCGGATGTTTTCGGAGCGAACTTTGTCGTCGGGATCGGGGTCGCTATTGGCGCGGCGGCGCAGCTTCTTGGACATGGAAAACTTGCGGCGGGGCGAAGAAGAGTTTCCGTAGTATTCTTGGGCTTCGCGGTTCTGCTGGTGCTCGTCGTGAAGCTTGGCGAGGCGCTCCTGGGCCTGTTTGTACGCGGCGTCCTGGAGATTGAGGTAGGTGCCGGCGAAGGGAGTGCTCTCCTGGTCCTTTTGGGCATCCTTGGTCTGGTCAAGCATCTTCTGCTGGTGCTGGTACATCTTTCTGGCCATCTGGACAGCAGTGTTGTGGATTCGTTCCTCGTCAGTCTCGATCTTGACTGGCGGGTGCGAGGTAAACATGTTTCGATTCATGTTGGTGATGGGGGAAGCCCCGACTTCGTCGATGGTGGGCTTGTGCGTCATCAGAGATTTGCGATGGGCGAGTGCAGCACCGTTGAGGGCACTAGCGGCGGCGCTGGCCTCTAGAGTAGAATGCTCCTTATGAGTGGAGGCGGGGCGTGCAGAGTCAAGCCTTGAAGAAGCCATGGCTCCTTTGGCAGCCGCCAGTGAGCGCTGCTCGATTGACTTGTCGGGCGAGGACTGGGCGTTAGGTTGGATAGTAGAGGCTCGCTTGGAGTGGAAGGCCTGGGTGGCGGCAGTGTCACCGCCGGTTAGGCTGGTAGTTGTGGCAGAATCTGGGCGAGAAGCATGAAAAGCTTGAGTTGCTGCAGAATTGCCCCAATTGTCATGGGGAGACTTGGTTGGAGTTGAGGGAGCTTGCTTGAGGGCGGCAGTGGCGGAGCCAACGGCTAGGAGAGCGGCCTTGCTAGCGCCGGTGCTGCTGGAAGGCTCCCAAACGGGAGACGACTTGTAATCTTTTGCCAGAACAGCGGCGGCAGAGGCAGAAGGAGCCTTGTCCGGCTGCCAGGGCTCGGGAGATTTTTGGTTGGCCCATCCTAGGGTGGCGGCGGCGCTGGCAGCGGCACCGTTCTCGCTGAGACCGGCAGAGGGGAAGCTGGGGAGGTCTTTAGGGTCGGCATACTTGAGCCTGCCGGCGTTGGAGACTATAGAGAGAAGTGAAGTGTAAGTAAGTCGAGGGAATGAGGACGGATAAAGGTGCAATGTAAGTGAGGGGTATATGAGAATGGGCAAATTGCGGGGGTGTAAAGAAGAGACGGCAAAGGGGCATTGGTGGAGGGATGGCGTGGCTGCTGCGATTGCGAGGAGTGGCGATGTCGTATTTTGTTACGAGATGTATGTATGTACATGGACGTACCTTGAGCCGGCTTGGGCATGGCTTGGAGGCGGAGCAAGATTGGTTACTCCAGGATCAGTCAACCACAGAATGAATAGGATAGATGAGGATAGATGAGATAGCTATATGATACGAATGGTCAAAGTAATGGGATGTTGGGGATGATGAGGGAAGCAAATCGGAGCTGGCGGCACAAGCGGTACAAATATTGGAGATTTTTGATAGGAGCAGCAGCATCAAGACACTAACTAACGTTAGGTAGGTAGGTAGATAGCCAGGCCAGACGAGAAGAAAAGAGTAAAAAGCTGGGCAAGCTACATCTTTTTGGGTGAAGCCGCCAGCAAGTCAGTTAGCTCTTTTTAAAACTACTAAAAGAGCCAAGGCAAGCAAGCTTTCGCCTTTGCCGCCGCCAACAGTTGGCCAACTAACGTTTTGGGGGGCTCCGCAGCCCAGCAGAGCAGGCTTTGTAGCCCTGCCCATGCTGACGTCATGGAGGCTCTGGAACAGTTTGACCGGATTTTGGCGCTTGAAATGACCAGCTGGTTGACCCGGCAGTGGGCCGATGGACATGACGGCAGTCTGTGTGCCAGCATTACTCTTTATATTTTTCTAAACCGGTAAACCGATATTGAGGGTATGTAAAAAAAAAAAAAAAAAAAAAAAGAAGAAAAGGAAGTACGAACAAGTTGATTGCGCTTCAATTTGAAATTGTGCCAGACATTTCAAGCTGACAATCTCTGCTGACAACCTGAGCTGAATCAACCACCCATTCGTTCGGCTTCATCCGGCATCACCACCACCACCTACCGAAGCATCCCTGCGTTTCAATGATCCCCCGTCCCCCTACCACATCCACCACAGCTCCCCGCTGCGCCAGCCCCCGTCAACTGATCCTCCCCAACTCTGCAACCAAACTCACTGCGGTTTCCTCCAAAACTCTAAAATTCGCATCCGTCTCTCGTCGACTGCTCAGCTTCAGCCATCTCTGACAATCACCTGATAAATACTTTACCCATCCCTTCCACCGACCTCACCTCATCTTCGTCTTCGACTTCCCTTACTTGAGGTCAATTCTGATCTCCAAGGAATAATTTCCTTCCATGCCTTGAGCCATCAATAACCCCCGATCCGCTTCTGGCCTAGCTGCTACTCTGATGACACGGCTTGTCCCCTCTCAAAAAAAGATGGGAGCTCCGGGCTCATGACGTCGCCATGCCCACTGTCCATCTCGGCCACCCCCAAGGTGTTTCCCGCCTTGGAACGACTCCAGAAAAGTTCCTCCACTATTTACTCTGTATGGATACAAGGTGATAAGGCTAAAACGCTTGAGGCTGCAACCATGGCGGTGGCTGTCGACTGTCGACACTGCCAAAACTGCTTACTGCAAAACCGATTTGGATCTGTAGCAAGCCCAATTTGCCGCAGCCCCCTCGACTCAAAAACTCAATCATCAGCTTCCTTACTATATCGCAATGTCGGAGGGATTCGAACCCTGCAGAGATCGGCTCGGCTGCAGCCTCGGTTTTCATCAGGCAGACACACCATGTGCTCGAAAAGGCAGTTGGGCGGCTCTCACCCAAACCATTATGGATACCGCTTTTTCATCAACGATTCATTCTATATCGTCGCATGGAAGGTTGTAGTCAGAGATAACTTGCCACAATGTCTAAATTCGCAGCGTTGTTCTGGCTGTGCCGTCATCATCGTACAGCGCCAGCCACAACGATGATGCTTACCAAGGTCGGACTGGTTCAATCACCCGCTTCTCCACCAACTTGTACCTGTTGCTATTTGGAACCGCCGCCGCCTCGCAACGCTTGCAACAACCTCGTCGGCCTCATCTCGCGCGACTGCTTTCCAAAGCGACTTAGCGCCCGGTAAGAGGGCCATGGCAAACGAAAAGGAGCATGTCCTCGAAAAGGTGTCTAATTTTCGAGACGTCGGCAAAACCGTAAATTCCTTTTTGGGCAAAAAGTTGTGCTTCTCTACCAGCTTGTCTTTGGCTCCCATGCCATTGCTAACACGATTGCGCCTCCCAGAGTCGTTCGAGAAGGGCTTGTGTATAGATCTGCCAGACCAGGTAAAAGATAGCATGGCACACACACCTCTACTAGTAGCTTATAAGCTGTCTGGAATACGTGATGAATATTTGCTGACATGGTCGTCGCCCTCAGACAATGCATCGTCCCAGGACATGGCCTACTTGGCCGATAACCTCGGCATCCGCACTGTCATAGACTTGCGCACAAAGTAGGCCATCCTGTACACCTATCTCACTCCTCTTCACTTTTGATTGCCTCTGCAATGCTAATCAGAACTGGCTTGCGACTTGCAGCACCGAGCTGGCTCGCCAAGCAGCCAAGCGCATCGCGCATCGCATCGCAGACCCCTCCCTGCCAGAAACGGCTCACATCCCGGGCATTCAGTACCACGAGATCAAAGTGACGGGCCGCAGCTTTGAGCGTCACATTGCCAGCCTCCTCACCTGGTGGCAGACCTTGTACGTACAAATTTGGTCTATATCCCATGCCCGCGCCCCCGTCTGAGGGGTTGTTGGTTCTAGCTGAGTTGCACATTGTCAAGACCGCGCTGACGACGCGACAACGAAAGGAAATTCCTCTTCCTCTACGCCTTCAAGTACCGCAATGAGGCCATCCGCGTCGTCGCCGAAAATGTTCTCGTGCCCCGCGGGCTGCTCGGCATCGGCCGCGACAAGCTCGACCACTCGGGCGCCGAAATTGCCGAGGCGCTGACGCTTTACACAAGCACGCAGACGACGCCCGTCCTCGTGCACTGCACGCAGGGCAAAGATCGCACGGGTACGCGCCAGAAAGTACACTGGCAACTCAAAGAGACGAATTGCTGACAAAATGTCACAGGTCTCATTTGCTGCCTCATTTTGATGATCCTCGACGTTCCCATGGACGCCATCGAGTACGACTATCTCCTCACCGACAGTGGCCTCGCCCGCGAGCGCGAGCAGCTGATCAAGGAAGTCACGTCTGTTGGTTTGACGGAGGCCTGGGCGTACACGGACCGTGGCATGATGGCCGGCCTCAAGAAGCATCTTGACGATGAATACGGTGGCCTGGACGCGTACCTAGACTCCATTGGATTTCACCAGGCGCGTCGCGCGCTTTTGCGCGAAACGCTTCTTGTCTGATGGAACTTGCTGCAACATAAACGTCTGCGTATGTACGAGTTCAGTCCCTTTCATCATGCATCGCGTGCCTGGTTGATCGCTTTTATATCCATGACCTTGTCCCCTTGTATCGTGCCCATTATTCTCAACCATGTCTCCCTATATCATGTCAATTGTTCATGATTTTGTATCCTTGTATCTTGTCTATGCTGTTCTAGGTTGTCCTCGTATTATGTCATTGTTCAGTCGTCCTTGTTTCATGTTATTGTTTTGTAAATCGTCCTTGCAGCCAGCATCTATACATTTTTTTTTGTTCCGCGCGGTTGACCAGCAACCGACGATCAATACCAAGGTGGTCGATGGAGAATTTGGGAGCGTCAGCATCACCATCTGCCTCGGCCTTCTTGCCTGACCAAATGTCGCCGAGCTCATCGCGGTCAAAAAAGTACACGCGCGTGCCGTCGCCACGAATGTAAAAATTCTCTTCCAGATAGCGGCCCTTGCGGAAGCGCACCTGTGCCAAGTCGCCTCTTCCGTAGTCACGGAAGAGGACGGCGCCGCCCGGCTTCAGCAGCCTGTGAACGTTGTGCACCGCGCGGGACCACTCCCTCGGCGACAGCGCCGAGAAAATGAAGATCAAAATGGCCACATCTACGGATCCCTCTTCAAGGTCTGGCGGCAGCTCTTGGCCTGCAGCGTTCCAGACATCGGCTTGGATTTGCTCTGAACTGTACTCTTCATGTTTGCGCATGACTTCTACGGCTGTCTTGGAGAAGTCACAAGCATGAATCTTAAGTTGGGGGTTCTTGTTGTTGGCGAGGATGGGAAACGCCGTATTACCGGCGCCCGCGCCAATTTCCAGAATAACCTTGGCGCCGGCATCTTCTGTCGTTACCGTCTCCAAAATGGGAAACTCCTGCTGGAGCCATTTTCGGTTCTTGAAAAAGTTGGCAGTGTTGTTTTTGTAAAAGAGATTCCACCACTTCTCGGGATTACCATTGAATCTGCCTGAACAACGAGTGTTAGCGTATGCTTCTCAAATGTTGCTTTGTAATTAAGGATTCAGGGGAATGAGTGCTCAGATGGGAGCGAAAGACTATAATTAACCTGATTTCATCAGAATATTCAGATGAAGTGGTGCTTCGATATCATCACCGCAAGGGATAAGTGAAATGCAAAAGAAAAAAGTGAGGCAACTTACTCTTGTCAAAGTCAGAAACAGGGGCCTGGCGCTGCTTCTCAAGCTGCTGCTCAGTATACTCCTTGTATGCATCGTCAGTCTCCACATGATCCCAGGCGTTGAACTCGTAAACGTTGTCTTGCTCTGTCAGATAGCGGCTGCCAAACTGAAACGGATCGCTTCGCTTCAAGTTGTTTGCCGGGTCATGCGACCTATGCGGAGCAACTTGAGCGCTGGCTGCATCCTCAGAAATCTTGAGCTTCTCCAGATCTACCACAGGCGCAGTCTCCACGGGAGCGTCGCTTGATGGGGTCGCTGCCATATTGAACGTCACCCAAATGAGTGAAGCACGATGTATTCGCGGATCTGCCCTTGGCCGGGCCTCTGTAGGCCTCTGTCCTGGCACAGAGAGACAAGGGAAAGTTTGGGTGTAGGAAAATTTTGGAACCCACGAAGAAAAAGTGGTAAATGGGCTGGGGTCAGCCTGCTGACATAATGCAGAATGTAGTTTGGTGCAGTGAACGTTGCAACGGCCTCGACTCTTAACAGACTATTAACTTTATTGGTGATTGATATTTTCTTGAGAGATAATTGAATTACAGGACTGTTTTCAAAATGCACCTCAAATCATTGAATAAGATCCGTCAAGTATGCTAATTGATCCCGTCTGTCTATGGCTCTTTGTGCTATGGCTGTGGAAGCTGAGCGGGCGTTTTCCTAGCATCGGGGCGGAAATTCGCCAGCTCCGCCTAACCAGTCCGGGTAAGTTGCGACAGCTGTCTGTCCCCAGCATCACAGCATTGAGTCAGCGCCGAATCAAGAATACAGTCGATTTCCCAAGGCGAATCGATTATAACAGCCGCTGCGACACGAAATCTTGCTCGAAATGACGCCGTCCCTGCTTCGGCCGCAGGTCAACCTGTCCAATGCGGAGGCACTGAAGCTGGCGCAGCTGGCGCCCGAGGTGCTGAAGAGTAACCCAAAGGTGTTTTCCACGTCGCCGCTGGCCGCCATGTTCTCTGCATCGGAGACCGGTGACGTGTGGACTATTTACGAGAATCTCCTTCTGGCTTGCCTGCGAACCGGCGACGACAAGGCGGCCTCGGACTGCCTAGAGCGAATTGTCATTCGATTTGGACCCAAGGATGAGCGCGTGATGGCGCTGGAGGGCCTTACCAAAGAGGCCAAGGCTACGAATAACAATGACCTTGATAAAATATTGAAAGAATACGACGCTGTTCTGAAGGAGAATGATGCCAATGTTGTACGTCGAGACCACATCTCTACTGTAGCAAACAAGGGACTAACAAACGCAATAGCCAATTGCCAAGCGCAAAGTCGCACTTCTTCGATCAATGGGCAAGATTCAGGAATCAATCGCCGCTTTGAATACCCTTCTCGAATTCAACACTACTGATAGCGAGGCTTGGGCTGAGCTGGCCGACATGTATCTGGAGGAGGGTTTATACGCCCAGGCCATCTATGCGTTGGAGGAAGTTTTGATTCTTCAGCCAAATTCATGGAATGTAAGTTTTGAATCGAAAGCGAAACACGATGACGACTAATGTGCTCCGATAGACTCATGCTCGACTCGGGGAAGTCTCCCTCATGGCTGCGTCAGCGTTGACGGAAGGATCCGGACAGCAATACGCCATCGAAGCATTGAAAAGATTCTCTCGCAGTATTGAACTTTGTGATGACTACTTGCGTGGATACTACGGCCTGAAGCTGGTATGTTTGATTCCAACCCATTGTCGTTCGCTGCTTGGTAAATCTAACTGTGTGTTTAGTCATCTGACAAGCTGTTGGATGGTTTCAGCAAAGGAAAAAAGCAACAAGATGATGGATTCCATATGCCCGATACCAAGACTATACAGAAACTCAACCAACTCGCGACGGCAAAGCTGGCAGAGATTGTGCGGCGGCACGGTGCCCAAGAAAAGCTGTGGCAAGGGTATGACGCGGCCGAGGTTGCTGCGGCGCGAGAGCTCGTTTCCAAGTCTTCAGCCCAAGTGGTCAGGTAGAGTCTGGACTGATATAAGGCTGGAGTTGATTTGGTCGTTGGGGAGAATGGTAGATTGTTCGCAATGTATTGGGGGCGGAATAATAGGCAGCGACCTTTAACACTCATACCAATTGATGTTGGGCTGCAAGCAATCGTCATGCTAAAGAGAATAAAAATGTCGCACTGTGGTCAGAAATAGCATGACTCATACATGAGAAGAGCTGTACAGGGTAATGATGCAATGATTTCTCAAGTTTGTGTGAGACAGTGGTAGGAAAGCAATGGTGATTGATGGTGTCTTGTTGCTTGTGTAGCGTTGGGCTTGTTGGGTTCCTCAGTGGAATACGCCGGAGACTCAGGGCCGACTCGGTTTCACACGTAAATCGATCAGCCACGAAAACGGTCCCCGAATAGTGGTATGTTGAGCAACCGGTTTTTGACACAATATCTTGGTGCCACGACGGGGTTACGGTGACTGACAGCGACTGCTGCCAGATGCCCCACTTGTACGGTTAGGTGCCGAAGATGCGGACCATCGCCAAGTTGTGAGTATTGCTGGGCGGGTAAAACTCCTCAAAAAGTATTGGGATTTTGATGGCTGACTTGTCGTGCAAAATCAGCCTGGGTGAAAAGAACAAGGCCGAGAATTTCAAATGTCTACAATCCCCGCATGTGGACCAGTGCTTTGTCGCTGACAAGGAGCACTGCGGTGTGGACCGAAGGCTTCAGGCTTCGGTTGCTACCTGGTGTTGAGGCCCAACGAGGCGGCGCAACCAGCGATTCCGGCCCATGACCGGGATGAAATGTACTTTGGGGGCTGTGAAGCAGGAGAGGCTGGCGTAAATGCACTGGCAAAATTTGCTCTTGTGAGATGAGTGCATGAGCGCAGTTTGCTGTCGAGTTGCTATTTCTAGAACAGTCCATACTGTTGGGTGAGGTGACATGTGAGTGTTTAAATTGGCGTTGCGCCCCTCTGCGCGGATGCAGTACATACTTTACAACTATTCATGGGAAAAAGAGAGAGACAGATACGACAAGATCATCGCCAGGCGACGGCTGCGTCTTCATCTTGGTGCAGTCTGTTGCCTAGCCGTCTACTACTGCAGGCTTAGCCTCTTCGTTTCTCGCCAACTGCGGCACCGGGCTGCCTGTCTGGGTGTTGCGCAGGATTGCGCTGCCGATTTGCCCAAACTATTGACGCATCTCCGAGGTGGGCAAAAAAAAAAGAGGGCGTCGTTATTACCTGCACTGCATCGCGACTTGCATGTCGATTGCGCAGTGGGAATCTATCGACGAGGTGCCGTTACTGGAGCAAAGATTGGGCCTCACCACAATTGCCAGCGCCATCGGCCTGTCATTGGGTACCATTGCCTGAGGCCATCTGGCAGGCCTTGACGCAAACCCCAGTTTGGGCTGCGCAGGTTTGGCAGGCTGGACAGATTTCCGCAAGCCAAACCGCGCGTGTCCTGCAGCGATATATCGGATCCAAGTGCGACGGGTCTATTGATTCAGTGCCTGGACCAAACGGGAAACCCGCAAAAAAAGGCTGCTTGCTTGCTTGTTCTGCTTTGCTTTGCTTTGCTTTGGCTTGGCCAGGCCAGGGCAACGTTGTCTGAAGACTGACGACTGACGGACGCTGTCTCAGGTCGACACAGGTTCTGGGCCGCGCAGTCGCCACTCTGCACGGGGTCGACGGGTTAATACGGCAAAGTGAACAAGTCTAGCCAGACATTTGATTCGCACAGCATTGACGAACTGGAACGAACTTTGTTGCAGTCGTTGTGATTGGGTGCATTCTTGATTTGGCTAGTTTATTAGCTGCGGCGCGTGTCAGGTACCGACCTCACCTCACGTCTCACCTACTATTTTGAACAATCACTTGGAACCCACACAGGCCTCTACTTTCAAAAAGGTACTCTACATAGGTAGAGAGCCGAGCGAGCGAACGCCTCCAAGCCTCTTTATCCCATCTCGGCTTGGTTGCTTGGCTGGTTTTTCGGGTACAAAATCATCCCGCTAACTCACCGCCTCTCCCCATCCTCTCCCGCAGCCACCAAACCACCACGGCCATCACCACCACCATCACCTACACCATTCATCACTACACGCCCGCCACCACTGCATTCGCCGCCCTTTGAAAAGTCGAAACCGTTTTCATCGCCGTGTGACGAGTGACAATCTGATCTGTCTGTGGTCTGCGCTACCTTGGTTTATACATACGCTTTGTTCCACTCGGCTAGCTTGCTGCGATTACCCGCCAGCTGTTCTGTTTCAAGCCTGCTGCTTATATTGCCCACTGGTTGTTTGTACTAACAGTGTTGGCACCACGGCAACGACGAGGCACACAAACGACAACGGGCACGTTGATTCGACATTTTAACCACTCACCACCATCCACCACTCACCACTCACCACTCACCACACACCATCAGTGTCCACCATCCACTGTCCACTGTCCACCACCCTTGATCAAATCGACACTACCATAACCGCCTTGTCCTCGCACCAGAATACACGTGCACCCAAGCACATTCATGTTAGTACACACACCTCCCACCTCCTCCCAGCTTTAATTCCCACCATGCTTGCCCCACGCCCACCTCAAGCATCCCAAGGCTCCAGGCTCCAAGCTACCTATTCTCTCCCTGCCTTCACCTCCCTCGCTGACCTGTCTGCCATCCTAGATTCCTAAAATTTGCTAGCACCAACCTAGCGTGCCCTGTTCCCTTTCTTTCCGTCGCTAGTCGCCCGGAGACCACCAACCTAGCCCCAGCTTGAGCTGTCTAGGTAGCCGCCCGCACCAAACCTCACCGTCTGTCACCATCTACCCCTCGCAATACGCCGCCTGACTGGCTGCCTTTTTGTCATTCACCCACCCTGTGCTACGCCGCGGCCTGCTTTTCCAGCCGCAGCACCATTTATAACCACAAATATCTTGCGCCGCCTTTCTGCAACGCGCTTTCTCTTTCCGTTGCAATCCCGTCTTCACATTATTGTGCCTCGCACCTATTGCACCGCGCCCTCAGGACCGCGGTCACCGTGCTCCAGCGTTGACACCCCCCACGCCCTCCAGATTGTCCTTGTGACGCCCTTGCTTGCGAACCGACCCTCCAACAAGGATCGACGTCCGTAAAGGCCATACACACAAGACTTCTGCTATGCGGTGAGTATCACCAGCGTTGGCGCAATCCTTTTCGACAACCACTCTCACCTCGCACATTGCACCCTTCACCTCGCACCTCTCAACCCCCGCCCTCTCCATCATCAGATCCATCCCTTGTTGCTTCATCGGCGCGCTAATCCTCCCCCAAAGAAGATCGACGTCTGTTGCCCATTATTCTTCGGGCGAGCCCTCACCACAGTTCACCCCTACATACCCTGTATACGACGACGAATTTTCCCAAGACGGCCACGGCTACATCACCCACGGAGACGAAGAGAACTGGGGTGACGAAGACGACTACAGCGAGTCCGAACAATCAGTCTTTCACGCCGGTCTACCTGCCGCGCCACGCGCACACCCAACCCGCCTCCCGCTGAGGCCCGCACCTCTGCCTCACCAGCAACACTACCGCCCGGCACGCCGCGCGCCGGATCCAGCGCCCACCCTGGATCCTCAAGAGGAGTACGGGGCCTATGGCCACGGGAACTACCCCGGCGGCCAATATGGCCGTGGTGGTTACCCAAGATCAGCCTCTCAGCACCCTCAAGCATATGCTGCATACTTCCCGCCAGGCCAAGTCGTAGGATACGCCGGTGGAAATCCCTTCAGCCCTGCCGGTAGCGGTTACTCCAGCCCGGCGACATACCCTCATGGTCAAGTTCCAGCAATGTACGGCAACGAAATGGCCCCGTATTATCACCAGGGCCATTACTACCCTCAACAACCACCATTTCAGATGGCCCCTCATGCCATGCAGCTGGATGTTCCTGCCGCACCCGCCGCACCTGCAGCTCCGCCCGGACCGAGCCCACGCGAGCAGGAGCTGGCAGATAGGATTGCGCAATTTGAGAGGGAGAAGCAGAAGCAGGAGCTGGCCGAACGTGAAAAGGAGATGCAAGCCGAAGCTCACCGAAAAGCTGCCGAGGAGAGTCGAAGAATCATGGAACAGATGGAGAACTTGAAGAAACAGAACGAAATTGAAATACAGAGAGCCAAAGAGGAAGCTGCGCGAGCTACTAGGGACGGCATCGCTGCCGAGGCTGCCGCAGCCGCAGAACGTGCCAAGGTACAGGCAGAGGCTGTGAAGCAAGCCGAGGAACGTCTCAAAGCCATGTTCGAGGAACAAAGACGAGCTGACGAAGCCAGGGCAAAGCAGGAGGCAGAAGACAAGGCCAGAATGGAGGAGGAACATAAGCGTCGTGTCGAAGCTGCATTGCGAGCCGATGCCGATGCCAAAGCAGCTGCTGCGAAAGCTGCCGCCGAAGAAGCCGCAAAGCTGAATGCAATCAGAGAAGAGGCCAAGCGCAAGGCTGATGCTGAGTTTGCAGCCAGGATTCAGGCGGAGAAGGACGCGGCCGCCAAGAAGGCTGAAGCAGAAGCAATGGCAAAGGCTGAAAAAGAAGCGTTCAAAAAAAAGGTGGAAGCGGACACACAGGCGGCAATGGAAGCCAAGGCCAAGACTGACCGTGGCCCCTTTCTTCAATTCAAGGATGCATTGAATCGCAAGTACAGCTTCCCATATCGTCTATGTACAACATGGCCGGTAAGTCAGACAACTATTTCACACAGCACAACGCACATCTCGGCGACACGAATCACCCAACAAGAAAAAAAACTAATTCTTTCTTCTAGAATATGGAGGAGCTGATCAAACAAGCATTTGACAATGTCGAAGAACTGGAGTACCAAGTACACGAAGGGTGGTATGACTTGGTTGGTCCCAATCAGGAAATCATCCTCCCGTCTGTATGGGCAAATGTTATTGAGCCAGAGTGGTCCATTACCATGTTCATGTGGCCCTTGGAACGCATTCAGAGGCATACCCGCCTCCCACCGCACATGGCGGCAGCCATAGGTAGAGGCCGTGGTATGGGTGCTCCCCCTATGCCCCCTATGCCGCCTGGTATGAGTGGGGGTCGCGGTGGCATGCCGCCGCCGCCAGAAGCATGGGCTCCGCCTGGGCCTCC
The DNA here is from genome assembly GCA_030780425.1 of Beauveria varroae. Classification (NCBI taxonomy): domain Eukaryota; kingdom Fungi; phylum Ascomycota; class Sordariomycetes; order Hypocreales; family Cordycipitaceae; genus Beauveria; species Beauveria varroae. Next base: position 103,234 of record JAPFUP010000156.1, read on the forward strand.
GCCCATGCCCCAAGGTATTCATGTTGTGCGCGAGCCCAAGAAGGAGAAGAAGAAGAAACAGGCACCTCCCGCGTTCGTTGGCTTCTTCGGTGGAAAGCCAATCAAGAAGAAGTAAGTCGACGCTCCTGAGATTTCATGTCTGCGAGACTAACGAGCCATGCCTTTCAGAAGCAAGAAATAATTTAGCAATGATTCTTTACCGCGACGGCGCAGAGCGATGGCCCGTTCTGCTCCTTCAGCAATCATTGGTTTGAGGCATACACAAATCACCTACTGTTGCCTTGCCCGCTTTCTGTTGATACACACGCTCGCCACTTTTCTCTTCTTGTGTTTTTCCTCACGACTTTTATGTGTTATGGGTTCCCACTGGTGTATGGAATGAAAAGACAAGGGTCTGCTTGTGACTGATTTTATGACATTGATATTTGGCGACATACGGTACTGAGCTAGAAGGCGCAGAGGCGATCTCATGCTGTGCTCATTTACGCAGCTTCCTGCCTGAGGTGTTTGCAATACTTTTAAGGGGTTTTTTGGTCATTTCTTGTTCTGTTTTGGTTGAGCTAGAGACAGGCTGATGCTCCGCTGCCTGGATGATTTCAAGTTGACGCATCTTGAATAATTTTGTATCTCTGTATGAATTTACGTTTGATGAATTGAATCATGTCTATACGCTTGCGCCCTTCATCAGATTTATATATACCCAAATCCATCGCCATGTTTATATATGTATCCTGCTCTAGATTCCAAATATGGCTTGCATCTCTCACGCTCGATTGCGATGATTGAGTTGTTCCCTTGCCCGCTTTTCAAATGCTTCAATCATGAGAGCCGCGACCTTGTCTGAGACGGCAGCGCTGACGGCCGCGTACAGAGGGTTGGTGAACTGATATTTGATGCTGAGATTCACTTCCGTAGACGGCGACGGCTGCACCGTGAGCGGCCGCAGCGACCAGCGCGTGACGAGACTCTTGAAGACGGCCGATGCGTCCGGCGCCGAAGACGTGCCGGTCGGATCGCCGCTGACAGCCTCGACAGAGACGCCGGGCACGCAGCGCAGACGGCTCGTAAACTCCTCGTTGAGACCCCCCCAGCCGACGTGCAGATCAGCCCGTGTCGGCCACGTGCGGCCGGCGTCGTCGGGTGCGGACCACTGCGTGACGCGGGACCGGGCGCAGTAGGGCACGAATTGCGCGTACGAGTCCACGTCGGCGACGAGCTCGTACAGCTGGTCCTGGCTATATGGCAGCGTTCTCGTTGCTGTGAGTGTCTGGCTGTTGTTGTTGTTGTTGTTGTTGTTGTTGTTGTTGGGCAGTGTGAAGAATAGACGGCTACAGACGGCTGCACGGCTGCGGTTTGGTAGCGGCAGACGCCGCGCTGCTGTTCGGATCGACATATCGGGGAAGTTGAAGGTTTGCCAATTGCGATGATCGAGTCTGTACGAGCTTCGGCGGTCTCGTCTAGTGGAGAGAATAATGCTGAAACTCAGCCAATTCCTTCAAAAGTTCCCTGCGCAAGTGTTTATACGTTGCTTTGTACTCCCAATGCCCGATTGAAAAAATTGTAGTGCAACAGGCAGTAATGCCGTCAATTGTCTTGCAGGGGCAGCAGCTATGGTGTGGCAAGTAAGTTAGCAGCTGTCGATCGGGCGAAATGTGCTTCCGTCATGCAGCCCACCAAATTCACACCCCACAAAGGTACTGACCGGTAAACCAGATCATTTAGCCTCATTGCAACCCACTCTCCCGATTTCGACTCTACCTACTACTACCTCCTTGCCCTGTACGCAGACTTCAAAGCCTAAGCTGCGGCTCTGGCTATTCGACATATCCGCACGCGGCCCAAAACGCAGACACAAACGGAGCTGCGGGCGGCAACGAGATCACCGCACGATGAACCACACAAACGACCGCCGAACCAGCCAGACTACATTTTGACGAGCGAGTCCTCGTGCGCGCGTCTTCGTTTGCGAGGTGAACCCCGCGTGGGGCTAGACGGCTGACAAGATGTAAGGCAGGACGAGGAGCTCATCTGCAACCCTTGGGAGCTCTCGCGCTGAGACGCGGGGTATGGGACATGCGCTGATGCGGGTGATTGAAATAGGTTCGAAAAGTCGCTATATGACCTGATTCAGGGTCTCCGAAACCACAAGGGCACAGAGAAGGAATACATTCAAAAGAGCCTGAAAGAATGTCGCGTAGAAGTGCGCAGCCAGGATATGGGTAAGGAGTCGCTCCGCGTGCCCGCATCTGTGGAGGGTTGTAGAGAAGAGTGGTTTGCTGATGAGGAACCCGCAGATGTCAAGGCAACTGCCTTGTTGAAGCTAATATACTTGGAAATGGTCGGTCATGACATGTCATGGGCGTCTTTTCATGTTCTCGAGGTCATGTCCTCAGCCAAATACCCCCAAAAGCGTGTTGGGTATCTGGGAGCTGTCCAGAGCTTCCGCGCCGACACCGAAGTCCTCATGCTGGCGACGAACTTGTTGAAAAAGGTATGTCGATCCGAACTCGCCTTCCGCTAAAACGATCGCTAATGCTTTGCCAAAAAGGACTTGAGTGCTGCCGCACCGACGGTCATGTCCTTGCCGATTGCGACACTGCCTCACGTTATCACACCGGCGCTCGCGCTTTCGACCCTTGCCGATTTGCTGCCTCGACTGAACCATAGTCATGCCAATATACGAAAGAAGACCCTCGTCACGCTTTACCGACTTGCCCTTGTATACCCCGAAGCACTGAGGGCAGCGTGGCCAAAGATCAAAGAGCGACTTATGGATGCAGAGGAGGACCCCAGTGTCACGGCAGCGATCGTGAATGTTGTGTGTGAGCTTGGCTGGCGCCGGCCGCATGATTTTCTGCCGCTGGCGCCGAGACTATTCGAGCTGCTGGTCGACGGAGGCAACAATTGGATGGCTATTAAACTGATCAAGCTGGTAAGCTGTGCTTAAGACGCAACAAGATGTGACTAGACATGCTGATTACAGGCAGTTTGCGACGCTGACACCGCTGGAGTCTCGACTTGTCAAGAAACTATTGCCGCCGTTGACGAATATAATACGAACGACTCCAGCCATGTCGCTATTATACGAATGCATCAATGGCATCATCCAAGGCGGAATTCTCGGGAGTGCTGACGATACCGACACCGAGGAAATCGCAACCCTTTGTGTGAATAAACTGCGAGGCATGATTATCATGAACGGAGATCCAAACTGTAAGCTATTCTGATTTGCCGCACATGTTGGCATGCTCTGACCGCAAGACAGTGAAATACGTTGCCCTCTTGGCATTCAACAAGATTGTCCTTACCCACCCTTACCTTGTATCCCAGCAAGAAGATGTCATCCTCGAGTGCATTGACAGTCCAGATATCACGATTCGTATCCAGGCTCTCGACCTTGTCCAGGGCATGGTTACGAGCGACAATTTGGTTACCATTGTCAGTCGACTGATGAAACAGCTCAAGGCTGCCACATACGCGAAAGGAAAGCTAGACGCGAGTTTGGATTCGACAGATGCGTCAGGGGAATCTGATGAGGATTCGCAACAGGCCACTAGTGCGGCGTCCAATAAATCGGCAATGTCAATTCCCGACGATTACAGGATTGATGTTATCGGAAGAGTTCTATCCATGTCTTCTAAAGACAATTACGCCAACATTGCCGACTTTGATTGGTATATCGATGTTCTGACCCAACTTGTTCGTATGACACCGGCGTCAAGATCAGCTGAGGGCGATGCCGAGGCTGCTGCAAACAAGCGATCTGCTGCTAGCGTATCGGAGAAGATTGGAAACGAACTACGAAATGTTGCCGTCAAAGTCCGAGCTATGCGCCACTCTATTCTACGCGCTTCCGAGAGCATCTTGTCGCAGCTGCTGGTGGACACTCCTGCTGGACACTCCATCACATGTGAGGCGCTCAAGTCGGTCGCTTGGCTACTGGGCGAATACTCCGATATGCTGTCGACACCAGATGACACAATCAATGCACTGATACAACTCACGACACGGGCCGCTAAGCCCGATGTTGCAGCTGTTGTGATACATGCGATCGCCAAGGTCTTTGCGTCTCTGACGGGAAGCGAATCAGAGTTGTGGACTGCCGAAAGAAAGTCGAGGACGTCCCTGCTGTTGGCCCGCATACTACACTCCATGGAGCCACTCACATTGAATCCCAGCCTCGAGGTCCAGGAGCGTGCTGTCGAGTTCACGGAATTGCTGAAACTTACAGCTGAAGCGGCGTCCGGCCAGCCTGCGTCTACAGATGAAGAGCCACAAGACCCACCTCTTCTACTGACACAAGCAATACCGTCGCTATTCAATGGTGGCGAGCTTAACTCTGTCGCGGCTGGTGCTCAACTAAATGTGCCGATCCCCGTCGGTCTTGATTTGGATGAGCCAATTCACTCGAATCTCAATCATCTCCTAGCCAGGGCCGACATTGTTACCCTCGATACCGACGACTCCGATGAGTTTGAGGTTTATTATCACCAGAAGCCAGCGCCCACGAGTGTTTCATCCTCCGCTCCTGCCATTAGCCTCCTTGCCGAGCCGGACGAGAATATCGGCACATCCTACCAACAGCCCTCTGAGGATAGCTATCTGGACGCCGACATTGTTGCCCGACGGAAAGCGGACAGGATAGAGAGAAACAAGGACGACCCCTTCTATATCGGCAGTGACAGGGTACCGCAAACCTCAAACTCTATTCATAACATTCTTCAAACTAGCAACGGACCGGACCTCGACATTGATGCGATTCCCGTCATGCAGCTCGACCTAGATAAGCTGAATACACCGGCGCCGACGACGAAAACACAGCGCTCGCCAGCTAAGCCACGACAACGCGTCGTGATTGCCGCAGACGAGACTCTGCACGGCGGCGACGGCTCGCCCCGAAACTACGATTCGGAAAATAATTCAGACTCCGTAGCGGCTCGGGGCCGGGCCAGGAAGCTCAAGCAGCAGTCCCTCCTGCAGGTGGACTCGAGCACCATTGGCTCCTTTAGCCTCGAGGGCGAGCCCAAGGGTGGCTTCGACCACGAGCAGCAGCAGCGCGAGGAGGCTGAGATGCAGCAGGCGATGCGGGAGGTGGAGCGACTGCGTCTGGAGATGCAGCGCGCTAATGAGCGCATCCAAGTCGCGCAGGGCGTCGACGCCGAGGGTGCCGTGGTCAAGAAAAAGAAGAAGAAGAAGATGACAACTCCCAAGCTGGACGATGACGAGGCGGCGGCGCCCGGCGTGGAGACGGTGGTGAGGAAGAAGAAGAAAAAGGTTGCCAAGGTGACTCCCGAGGAGGTGCAGGACGCTGACGAGGCTGAGGTGGGTGTGGTTGCGCCAAAGAAGACAAAGAAGAAGAAGACTACGACACCTGCGGCCGCTGTGGAGGCAGGAACGGGCGATGCATAAAATGGGCTTCGCTCGGTCATGGACTCGGGTATGTGTTTTTATTTCTATTTGGTAACATTTATAGAACGGGAAAATAAATACACACGAAATTGAGACCATCTTTCAGCTGCCACTCACACGATACAGAACTCAATGTTGCGCACCGGTGACTTGTATATAGTACCACCATATTCTTAAAACCCTCTTGTTGATATAAAAAACATGCAATCTGAAAATTCAGAGATTGGCGGAATTAGAACTAGCAAAAAAAAAAAAAGAATGCAGAGTGTAACCATAGATAAAACGAAAATGAGCAGAAAGTTAGTGTAAACGACAAAAAAGTGTGATCCCGCCCGGGCTTGAACCGGGGACCTTCTCGGTGTTAACGAGATGCCATAACCAACTAGACCACGGGATCCGAAGCGATGCTGATGTAAGACGCCGTGCAAAATGAGAATACAAAGTTTCGCCAGTTCATGGACGCCATCTTTTGAGGCATGTCGATCTTCCTGTATAAAATATTGACATTCGGTTGAAAATTGTCGCAGCGTGAAAAAGACTGCTGAGATATCGTGCATGTATATATTCTGTCTTCTGTTTAGATATTAAGAAAAGAAAAGCAAAAGAAAAGAGATTTTCATTCCTTTCGCTGCCATGTTAAAATCTTGCCCGCGTAGCTTCGTCTCCTCGTTTTCCCCAATAATGATGATACAGCAATACAGGAATGTGAGCTGGGAGCTGTTGTTTATGTCCATTTCTTTTCCCTCAAAGCCAGCGAGGCACTTCAAGAGGGCCAAGAAGAAGGAGCAAGCAGGATATCCCAGCGCATTTTACAAAAACTCAACGAGAATAGTGACTTTAGTCGTCCATAGGCTTATCCTCGAGCGTCACTCCGCGAACGACGTCCTCGACTGGAGGCGAGTTGGGCACGCGGCGGCCGCCGACAAACCTCGTCGGGGTGCCCTTGGTCAAGCTATCGGTGCGTTCGCGGTCGGCAGCCTCATCCGCGATCCCACCGTTGACAGGTTCAGGCGGCGTCGAGGTTCCCTCTGCGGGGACCTCTAGGCTGTTGCGGTTCACAGTGCCTGCCAGATGGCTGCCCAGGCTGCTTCTGTGTCTCTCGTTGTTCGCGGTCGGACTGGTCTGGATTGGGAACCGGGTCTCGGCTCCTCCGCTGCTACGATCCCGGCGGTGTCGCGTCCCGGGAGCAGGACTGGTAGCGCGGCCGCGGGTCGCCGAGGCCTTTTCCAACAAGGCTCTGTTTCGCTCCTCCATCAGGGCCTTGCGATTGCTCTCGTTTGTACTGATAGCGCGAGGCCGGTTGCTTCCGACCGAGGACGAATGATTCAGCGTCGACATGCGTTTCAGTTCGCTAAAGATGGCATCCTTGTGCGCAAAAAGGTCACGAACCAACCTGACGGCATGCTTCTCTTCCATGGTAAGTGATGTCTCGACGCGTGGGCGGAGGATGCAGCGCGACAAAGTAGTAGCAAGTGAAGTGACATATGCATCATCAGCAGAAGTCAAGTCAATCAGCCGGGTAAAATGGTTCATGCAGGCGTCAAGAGTTGCAATATTGGACAGTCTGAGTTGAGACAGCGTTTGTTGCAATACAGCGATGCGCGATGCGTCAGTACTTTCAGCGGCGGGTGTCATGTAAATGGTGCGCACAATTTCATAGACATGAGTAGATACAAGAGAGTCTAGAATGGTTAGTCTGTATCCAGAGTTGACCTACAGGTTACTAGGAAAGGTACTTACCAGGAAGTTCGAGGAGGTAGAGCTTAAGCAGACTAGCGACAGTGGGTATATCAAAGTCACTGAACACTTCCTGGGATACTGTAGCATCGTTGTGAATCTTTGCTCGAAGACGATGCGTCTGCGCCAAGGGAACATCAACGAGCCAAACGCCTCGTCTGGCCTCATCACCCTCAAGATCGGGATAGTGGTGGTCGAGGTAGGTCAAGATGGCAGTCACAATGACGGGGACGCGTTTCCTATCAGCACGTGCGCGGGCCTCGAGATCTACGCCAAATATCTGGTCATCAACCTTGTTGTAATAATTCTCATAGACAGCAACTCGAGGGGCGAAGCCACCAGTGCGATAGGTTTCCAAGAGGTATCGTAAGTCTCCCAAAGGCTGGACAGTCTCTTGGAACAACATCATCTTGTCGACTGTGGATTGCAGGCTAGGGATAACGTTGCTGATGGTGCCTGAGAAGTCGAGTATGACAGTCTTGATGGCTTTGAGGCGATCCAGCTCACACTGCTCGAGGAACTTGAGGTGAATGAAAATCGACTGTTCGAGATCGCATCTGAGCTGATCCAGCTTCTTAACGGCGGACTTGTATTTCTCGTCGGATTCTCTCGCTTCTCTCTGCAATCGCTGAGCGGGGGTCTCGTTGGGGTGAGAATTATTGAGAACGTTCCAGTTTGCGAGGTATTCGGTGACAGTACCGACAACGGGAGAGTCGCTCGACTCTGAAATGGGCATAGAAAATGTGCGGCTGAGTGTCTGTTTCTTTTCTGGGACGCCAGCTAAACGAAATGCCTTTGGCCGCCACTGGTAAAACATTCTGGAGCTATTGGCAAAGGTGCTGCCGACGTTTCCAATCAAGCGGAGCAAGCCGTTGGAAATGAGGTCTTGACCAATGCGCTCGGCATAGCTCATACTGCTCGTGGCCATGGTGCGTTGGAGGTACTCGACAATATCAGAGCCAGCTGAAGTGTTGAGATAGGTGCCTAGAATGGGCACCTTGGTCTCTCCCATCTTGATATTCGAGAGCATGTTGGAGAGAATCGTTTTGAGCTGATCGGGTTGGTAGATCTCGTCGCCAATCTCAAAGACATCGTCGTCATCACGACTCTCCTCTTCTTTGTGAGGCTGGACTTTGATTTCGGGGATCTGTGAAGCGTTTTTAGGGCTTGATTCGGGCTCCTGGAAAGCAAGTTTGTTCTCCTCCTCGAGATCTTCGACTAGGCGGCACTTGTTGAAATAGTTGGAGCGCAATTTCTTAACAGTTTCGGCCTGTCGGTCGTGAGCTTTCGTACGGGCTTGTAAATCGTCTTGCGAGTCCTGGATGCGGGCTTCGTGAGCCTCGCACCAACGAGCGAAGGGGTGAACAACGAGATCGCGAATATTTTGGGCAATGCGCTGGTGGCTTTTGGCAGCCTCCTGCATTTCGGTTCGCATGCCGTCATATGCCTGATCGAGGTCGCATATTAGCACGAGAAATCCATGGTAGCTTTAATCTGCCATATATCGAATAGCATACCTTGCGGACAGTAGCGCCATCATCTCGGGAGAAGCCACCGGAGACGCGGTCAGCGGCTGGGGCAATGTCTGCCAGGCGCTGGCCATAAACGTCCTCGGCTTCGGCTCGTAGTCGCGCAAGAGTCAAGATCTGTCGGTCTTCCATGACACCTTGCTGGAGCTTTCCAAACAAGACACCGAGCCCTGTAGAGGTGATTAGCAGTGGCCCAGGCCAGGACGTATTTGGGCAACATACCCCCAGCATAGTCGTTGGACCAGAAGGAGTCGGCGAACCCCGGCATCTTCAACGACTTAATCAGAGAGTCGCGGCGGAAGTGCAACAAGTGTAGGCAGTGAGTAGGAAGACAGTGCTGTTTTGCGCAGAGCTAGCAGACAATGACGTGCGTGTCTTGGGTTGGTTGCCGAGCTGTCGAAGTGGAGGGGGGCGGCGCGACGGGAGGTGTGCAGTCATAAAAGGAGTAGCGGCCGGCCACAGGGAGCAGTGGAGAGGAGAACCCGAGTAAAGCGCGAGAGTGGGAGAGACGTTGGGTCGTTGAGGATGATTGAGAGGCGTGGGATTCAGTAGTTAGGTAGGGGAACACGGAAAGAAGTCCAGGTAGATGTGTGTATGACAGATGGGGGAGCTCGGGAGAACGGTAAGCATGTCAAGCGCTGTGGCTGCTGGCGCGGTGAAGGGCCCTTGCTTTTTTTCCTTTCCAAAGCAGGCCAACGGGTCTGGCCAACTCGGCGGCTCGTCTTGCCTGCCCGCAAAAGTTTATATTTAGTAAACATGTACTTTGTTCCACTTGGGGGCTTTCAGCTACCTAGTTGGGTGGTTGGTTGGGTGCCTTATTGCTTGTCTGCTTGTCTTGATGGACTTGGAGCCTCGTGGATGCCTCCCAGGCACCCCCAAGGTTGCTATTGCCAGGCTAAAATCATAGTTACCTACGTATGCATTTAGTACTCATTAGGGGCGCTAACCGCCTTGCAGTTCCGTCCAAACTCAATTTATAGCAACCAAGGCTGTGTGGGTAGCCAAAAAAGGGCTCAAGCTAGATTTAATACCATGCTTCCATGCGCTTGGAATTACAATCTCATTAGTTACGCACGATTGTATAGCATAAGTAGCGCGTATACCACGCCCTGCCGCCCCCCTCATCTCTCTGACTACATCGATGCAAATATTCGATATAAGTAAATGACCCCGGTACTTAACCCTTAAGCTAAAGGGCCTGATCATGAGTTTCCAAAGTATCCAAATACAGGGATTTTTGACGTAAGTGGGCCAGGGCAGGTACCTCTGCCAGCGAATTATGCAGCAGATGTACCTTTTTTTGCCCCCTGTTCCCAATTATGCAAGTAGTCCACTATTTTTGACGCCTAACTCATGAGGCAGCCAGAGACTAGGGCACCTGCCACAACGATCCTATGATTTGCAAGACAGAATTCGTATATAAAGAAAATATAAATTACGTCGCCAATTATATCATCATAATCGCTATTGGCAGCGCTTTCTAAAACACCATTTACCGCCGCAATCGCCTTATCGCTGGTGTCAGGAACCATCTTTTTCCTTAAAAGACCAAATTTCCTACTTATTTAGTCGAAAACCATCTAAAAACCATCGAAAAAACAGCGTTTTTACGCCTAAATACCAAAGTGTGTGGATCGCCTTCTACTTTAGGTAAAGCTTCGAAGTCGGTATATTCAAAATGAGTATTACTATTTATGCGGTGTCGTTTTGCTATTTATGCGGTGTCACGTATAGTACCTAAATTTATAGGTAAAGTGTATATAAATAGAAGTATCTTTTAGAGTAGTACTCTATATAAGCCGCCGCCACTATCACTACTATTATTACTAGTATTCTTTTAACCTAAATTAATATTTTTTAGCCTAGATTAGTAAAGATATGTTTTTTTAAGCTATTTAGAGCTTCTATAAGAGGCTTAGAGATAGCGCCGGCGATAATAGTGGTAATGGCGGCGATGGCGATGGCGGTAGCTCTAAAAGATACTTCTATTTATGTGTATTTTACCTATAGATTGAGGTACCACACGTGACACCGCATAAATACCTACGCGGGAGGGGGGGTCTCTGGACATGCCCTGTGTGATATTATAGGGTGCGTTGCCAGGCCTTAAAAAGCGCTACTAGGCCTTAAAAAGCCCTGATAGATAACAAAAAGCCCTAATAGATAATAAGAAGCCTAATAGGCCTTCAAAAGCCCCGATAGGCAATAAGAAGCCTGATAGGTAATAGGTTCTTGATAGGTAATTATCTAGCTAGCGAAATAGCTACTATTTTCTTTTTACCCCTCTTCCTCTACTTCTTCCTTGCTTCTTTAACACACACATATACACACACATATACACATATAGCCTTTAACGCACACATAAATAGCCCTCTAACGAAGTAGCTTCTATCTAGCCACGTAGGCACGTAGATTAAGGCTAGATAGAAGCTTTGTTAGAGGGCTATTTGTGTGTGCGTTAAAGGGCTGTTTATGTGTGCGTTGAAGGCTATGTGTGTGATATAGCTAACGCTAGTAGCTAGCTAGTGCTATTGCTATTACTATTAAAGGCTTTTTATAGCTGCCTTTAATGGTGATGGTACTAGTGTTGGCTGGCTGCTAGCGTTAGTGATGGCGTTGGTGATGGCGTTGGTGATGGCGTTAGTGATAGCGTTGGCTGGCTATATTGAAGGTACCTTAAGGGAAATTGAGGGGAAGAGGAGGGGGAGGGGGGTGTAGATAGGAGAGTAAAAAAAAAAGAAAATAGTAAGAATCCACTCTAATAGGATTTTAATCCTGATATGATTTCCTTCTTGACATCTGTTAGTTATTGATATAGATTTTAAACTTATGTAGATAGAATGTTGGTAGCGGCTAGGCTGGCAGCACTGTATGGCCACAGAGGGCATGTCTAGAAGCCCCCCCCTCCCGCGTAGGTAGCAAAACGACACCGCACAAATAGCAATACTCTTCAAAATTTGCATAATTCAAGCAGGGATCATTGATTTATTCGAAAAAATCAAAAGCTTGCCTCTTTATAGGCAAGCGCCACATAAATGACCTAGTTACGTATTTAATCCCTGAAAATTTGGATACTTTGAAAACTCATGATCAGGCCCTAAACAGGCCATTTGATTACAGGCCAAACGCGAGGTAGAGGGTGGTTAGCAGGCTGACGCCGAGAATGGTGCGCTCGCTGGTACGGATCTGCTTCTTGGCGAAGCCCTTGAGAAGGTCGTAGCTCAGATGACGCATGCCGTTGATGAAGTAGAAGACAAACGGGAAGCCGAGGCCGAGCTTAACGAGGCCCTGTACAGTAAAGGGCAGGGCGGCGAAGCCAGCGACTAGGCTCTGGGACTCGACGTGAAAGCCGTCGAGGGGCGCGATAAGGTAGGTCAGGAAGTAGGCGTAGGCGGTGCCGGAGAGCGTGCAGCCGGTGATACGGGTCCAGGCCGAGGCCGAAAACCAGGTCTGCGAGCGCTTGTAGATGCCGAGATGGGGAGAGATGGGACGCTGCAGACGCTGTTTGGCGAGGATGCTGTCACCCTCGGGGGGCGATAGACGGGTCGTCTCGATGGGGCGAGCTTGCGTAGTAGAAATGCGCGCAGCCATGGCCAGACGGGGCATGTTTTGGCTAAAAACGGTTCTGCGCATGGCAGCGACACCGACACGTTGGGCAATCATGATTGCAGGATATTGGCGTGGACAAGGTAAATCTTGAATCGAGAAGAAATCGATCGGTGATGTCGTCAAGTCTGGTAGAATCCCCGCTGGCGTCTGTTTTGTGAGTGTGAAAGTAGTTCGTAATTGTTGGGAATTCGAATTCCTCGATGCAATCGTCGGGGTACGACAGCATTCTATACATCTCATGGCTTTTTTGGATTCACATTATACGCTCCAATGGTAAAACCTTGACACTCTCGACTGTAGCCCGCCTCTCTCGAAAAGTCGAAGCCACGAAACCTACCTCATACACTACTTACGAAATCTTGCCCCGTTGGATAATTCGGTGGCGCAAAGGGCTTGCTCGATAAAGCTGTTGCAAAGTACGCCATCAAACGCTATTAGTTCTGGACGGGTATAAACGAGACGGTCCCGCCAAATATCGACGTGCCCGACAACATAAGACAACCATTTCCCGTTGAGCTGAAAGCCTCTGGCTATTACGGACAAGGATAAGATTTCTTCGCCTTTGCCTCTTGGCTCGAGCGAGCCCCTCTCCATTTACCCGCGTACATCTACCGCCCAAGACTCACATTGCGGAGTATCTGTCATCCGTAATCCGTAGACATCACACAATCGCACAGCACCATTCGTCATACCACAAAACCACAAATCACAATACAACAACTTTGTATGCCTCAGACCGAGATCCGTACCCTGCATCGGCTACTGATTGAAGCTGTCCCGACGTGATTCTACTCCGAGTGTCCGTTCACCACCCCTACTTGTTTGATCGCTGCCTCCACTGTCATACCATTTACCCCAAACATGCCGCCTCTGCCAATCAACGTCGGCGACAAGCTCGGCAACGATAAGCGCACTGTCCCTAGTAGGCCACACAAGACTTCGCTGATCAAGGCCCTGATCGTATTCGCTGCGACGGCGGCCATCATCGCCAAGGCTCTTGGGGGATGGACTCACCTCTTCCGCAAGCCATGTGCAGGCAGTCATAGGGCTCACGACTGTACCGGTCTCAGCGCATTGGATGACAGGGCACGTTGTGTTCTGTCCGCAACACCACTGATAGGTAGAATTCCCGTGCTTTGTAACTAAATTACGCCAATTAGCCAATGCTTACCATTGTCTGTAGACGGACATGTCGATTTCCCGGTCCTGCTTCGTGGACGCTACGGCAATCGCATCGAGGATGCCGAGTTCAAGCAGGCTTTCGAGAATGGCACCCTGCTGGGCCATGTAGATTTACATCGTTTGCGACAAGGTGCCTCGGGCGGCGCTTTCTGGAGCGTCTATGCGCCCTGCCCCAAACATGGTGATGACTTCTCCGACGGAAATTACGCCGCGAGTACGCAATGTGCCATCCTCCTCGGGCTACAGACTTCCTAGACTAACCACAATACAGGTGTCCAGTATACACTGGATCAGATTGACGTCATCAACAGGCTGCAGAAGCTCTACCCCCACGACTTCTCCCAAGCGGTTGACAGCAAGACCGCATGGGCCGCCTTCAAGCAGGGCAAGCTCATCTCACCCCTCGGTGTCGAAGGCCTGCATCAAATCGGAAACAAGGTGTCTAATTTGAGGCTCTACCATAGCCTCGGCGCTCGCTATGCTACTCTCACCCACAACTGCCACAACAAGTTTGCTGATGCTGCGATCCTGGAAGGGCCTGCGAGGAAGGCGGAGCCAAAGTGGCATGGCCTCAGTCCCATTGGACGCAAGCTTGTTCACGAAATGAATAGAATCGGCATGATAGTCGACCTTGCTCATGTTAGGTACGTTGTTGTCACCTTACCCCCGATGTCGCATCGCACTCGGCTGACTGTTCCAAGCGACGACACCATGCGCGATGTGTTGGGCGGAAACGAGGCTTGGGAAGGCTCCAAAGCTCCCGTCATCCACTCACACAGCTCAGCGTACAGCATTTGCCCACACCCGCGAAATGTCAACGACGAGATCCTGCAACTCGTCAAGAAACACAACTCTTTGGTCATGGTCAACATTGCGCCCGAGTTTATCTCCTGCATCGACAATGGCAACGAGAATGGCATTCCCGATCCGGTCCCAAAGGAGGCTACAGTACAGCAAGTAGCACGTCACATCCTGCATATCGGCAATCTCATTGGTTTTGAACATGTCGGCATTGGAACAGACTTTGATGGTATCGGGACGGTCCCAGAGGGTCTCGCTGATGTGAGCCAGTATCCCGACCTTGTTGCCGAGTTGCTCAAAAACGGCGTCAGCGATTCAGATGCGGCGAAAATCGTCGGCGGCAATCTCCTGCGCGTATGGGCTGGGGTTGACGCCGTCGCTGCGGAGCTGCAAGCTGCTGGCGTTCCAGCCCTGGAGGATGAGCTGTGACGTTACAAGAGCCATCAAACATGTGCACCAGGATAGACGGAGATGATAATTTTGCTTCTTCTATTTCAGCTCCCCGAGGTGGGCTGGTGTTGCATCGTGATGCATTATATATCTTTGTACACGGCCGTAGCCTCGGTACGGCCGGTTTCGAAATCAACGCCCTCAAATGCGCAGATTCATGGTTATAAAAGTACAGCAATCTGAAAACACGAGTATTGACTTCTTTTTCCGCGGTATTGTGCCAATGATGTACGCTATTCTCAGCCCTTTCGGTTGACGCGGTTGAGCTTGTTCGGCGTCGCATTCTGATTTCTCGTTCGTTGACCTCGTACCGGCAGGCCCATGGCGTGTCGACGGCCTCTGTATGCACCCATATCTTTTAATCTCTTGATGTTGTCCTGCAGCGTTTTTCGCGCATCGCTCTCGATGGGCATCTGGCCCAGTTCGGCCGTCAGCGAGGTGACAGTTCTCGGGGCCAATGAGCCCATTGTTGCGAGTTTGTGTATCGAATATTTGGCCATGATGCGTTCCGACATTAGAGGTCCGAGGCCGTAAAAGGACTCTAGTGCTTTCTGCAGGGTAAATCAGTATCAATCAACCGTCGCGTTTCGTCTTTGTTGCCGATATTTCAGGAGCCGCGTACCTTGACCAATCTGGTCTCTGCAAAGTTGACGCCCAGAACGAACACCTATGAGAAAATAGTAAGTAAGACCGCGTGTAACGCTAGAATTGAGAAGCTATGCATACCATGTTGGCTGTAATGCAATGCCTACAAAGTCAAGTGATATTTATCCTGTCGCAAAGTCGCTGGCCTGGTGATTCCGATCCAGGCTTCGAGTCGGGTAAACTGTGGGCAGAAAAGTCTCGATGGGCTTAGGTACTAAGCAGCGTTTGGACAAGGAGCGGGTGGGCCTGAAACAAGTGATGGAACAAGTCCCCTGTGCTGTGGCGGGGGAAGCTGTGACTTTCTTAGCGGCTTATTAGTGCGGATCGCGGAATCTCGTAAAGGTGTCCTCCCTCCAATTCGCCATCTGTTCCTGTCTTCTGTTATTTCCCTTTCTTTCTTCATCATACATTGCTGTCGAAAAGGCCATTCAAAATGTTCAACCTCCGTCGCTTCATGGCTTCGGCCATGCTGCTCCTCGCCGTTGGCATGGTCCTCTTCTCTCAGACCGCCGCGGCCGCCAAGGGCCCCAAGATCACTCACAAGGTCTACTTTGACATTCAGCAGGGCGACGAGAACCTCGGTCGCGTTATCTTTGGCCTCTACGGCAAGACCGTGCCCGAGACCACCGAGAACTTCCGTGCCCTTGCCACCGGCGAAAAGGGCTTTGGCTACGAGGGATCTACTTTCCACCGCGTCATCAAAGACTTTATGATTCAGGGCGGCGACTTCACCAAGGGCGACGGTACTGGTGGCAAGTCCAGTATGCAATTCCCGCCAGACCTTGATCGAAAAGCGCGGGCCAATTGGCTGACATGACATAGTCTACGGCGACAAGTTCAAGGACGAGAATTTCAAGCTCAAGCACACCAAGAAGGGTCTTCTTTCCATGGCCAACGCCGGACCCGACACCAACGGCTCCCAGTTCTTCATCACCACTGTCATCACCTCGTAAGTTGGCACAGCTGCGCTCCCTAGATCAAGGTACCGGATGCTAACAAGAGCGCGCGCGTTAGCTGGCTGGACGGCCGTCACGTCGTCTTTGGCGAAGTCCTCGAGGGCTACGACATTATTGACAAGATCCAGAAAAGCAAGACGTCTCCCGGCGACAAGCCCGCGGAGACTGTCAAGATTACCAAGAGCGGCGAGCTGGAGGTCCCTGCCGAAGGTATTCACGTTGAGCTCTAGATGCCCGCACCGTTCTCGTCCTCTTCTTGTGTAGTTCCGCAAGCTGATTGATGCTTGTTTTTTTCGCAATCCAGAACAAACCGAACCCATCGCGACACCCCAGCTTGAAGGGCCGGTATTACACACCGACGGACGCTCTCCCTCCGCGATGATGTTGCTGCTCCTTGTCGGCGTGGCTTTGTGCGTCGGCTTGGTTCGCTGTGCATCAAAGAAGAAGGTCGTTGTGCACGAAAAATCGCTTGTTTAAGTTGCAGTCTAGAAATAAAAGTAAAGCTTCTTTACTGATATTTGTTCCAATTCGTAAACACCGTAAGCCGGATGCTCTCGGTGGGCGCATGGTGTTGGCGCAATATTGTCACGTGGCGCCAGGCAGAAAAACTAAGCCGCCAAAAAAAAGTTGTAAGCTGGGTGTAAATGAGTTTGGCCCGCCAGTTCATTCGTCTTTGAAACCCAATCTGCTTGCTTGAAGAAGAGGATAATAAAGTCTACTTGGGCCGTGGAATCATACGTTCTCAATATGAAGATTCTCAGTCTGAATTTCGTCAACTGCGCCGCCAAGGCCTGCAAGGCTACCGCGGAGTCTTTTCCGCTACATCCCAAGGACGCCGAACTTGTTCAGGATGAGATTGAGCTGAACCCGGCCATGCTCATCAACGTTCTCCCTAGACTGGACTGGGCGGCTCTCCGCATAACTTCATCAGAGGTATGATTTTGCAAGCATTTCATCATTTTCACTACGAAGAGGTCGCGAAATAAAACCTCCATGGATTAGCCGCTCAGAAGATGTCTTCTACCCCTCGCACTCATCGTTCAATATCTATTTTGCACTCTTCTTCGGTCAACGTAATAACCATGTTCACTTTTTTTACTTAATAGCTCGGATTTCCTCAACTTCCAGAGCAAGCCCCTACAGCCGAGGAGCTGCAAGCGGACGGAAAGACTCTGAAGGATCTGCACCACCTGCTGCTGGAGACGCAGATTTCCGAAGGCAAGCTTGTCTGCGGCAACTGCGGGCACGAGTACGCGATCAAGGAAGGCATTGCCAACTTTCTGCTTCCCAGCCACCTAGTTTGATTCTTCACCAAGTCGACGAGCCGTCATACGACGATGCTGTGACATGTTGGGGGTGAGACGTTTGCATAAATTACTTCGATACTGGGTGTCCTGGCGTTGGATTGGTTTACACAAAAATGGGGTGTGGGATGGTCTGTTGGGAGTGCATTTTTATTACCGTTGAGCAAATGGACAAGGCTGTTTTCGCAGATACAATGTATGCCATTAGCTGCACATGAATTCCATGCATTCTCTCATTCAAAGTATGCTAACATTAACCCAGAAGCTGCAAATTCCAATGCAAACTTTCTAATATACAGGGCGTCTGATGATCCCGACATCCGTTGCAGTATGACTAGGTGCACAGTTACGTGCCGTTACTGCTGTTTCTTCTGTGAAGTTGGTCCCATTTCCTTCTCAAACGCACCATACGATACCTCGAGACTTCCAAGGGTCTTGATTCCGACAGTAAGAATACTGAAAAGCAGAATCGTCGCGATAATGCCCATGAAAATACCTATTACCGCCATTAGATACTTGAGCCTTCGGCTGACGGATGAAACTACGAACCTGGTGTGAAGAATTGGTATTTTTCAAATAGCGGTCTGTTGTCCTTTCCGGCGGTCGAGTTCTTGTTTTCTGTAGCTCTGCGCAAGTCCATATGAATAGCCTCGTCGAACTGCGCCTCATACGAGGGCTCTGGGCGTGTGGCGTAGAATAGAACTGTGAAGCTATCGCGGCCGTTGTCTTTGCTGATGCGTTCGCCAAGGATGCGATCTGGTAGATCGTTAGCTTGCTCCGTAGATTATTTCTCCATCACTCGCACCATTAACAAGGAGGGCATCGACCCTGTTTTCTAGAGGCAGCTGGCCTAATGAGACCTGCTCAACAACAGCCTGTTTTCCGTACTGCGAACACGCAGTCTTGACAAAATTGATAAGATTGCCGTCCTTGATGTCACCAACGACCTCCGAGACGATGTATTTTCCTTGGATACGGTCGTCCAACGTTACCGAGTGATGGAGCGATGGCATATTCGAGCCTTCATTGCGTTGGAGATCGGAGGCAGTCATCCCAGGCTGCGTCGCGAACACATAGCGCTCGGTCGGGCATCTCGAGAGAATGTCCTTGGTGGTTCTCAAGACGTCGGAGCTTGTCTGAAGCTGTTTCGAATCCGTCAAAGGAAAGCTAGGTTGGTGTACTCGTTAGAGCCGCGTCAACGAGGGAGCATGGTGCATCACATACGATGCAGTAGAGTAGAGAATCCAGGGCGTGGCATCTGAAAAAGCCACAGCAGCTCCGCAGAGCGTGAGCGACCCGAGAAGTGCCTGCAGACGCATTGCGGGTAGATATTGCTAAAGTTGCTGTATCCGAAGCCCAGTCGCTCAACTGGGCGTTCCCAGCTCATGGATGATGCATGCGCAAGCTGGAACAGGGGGTTATGTAATCACCATATTTGGTGCAACTCCCCGTTAGTGGCACACCTTGGTAGGCACCTGGCGGCTGGTGACGGTCCAGGCGGACAGCAGCAAAATAATTTTTGGATGGGCGTATCGCATAACTATTCTCATTGAAATTCGAACATAGCCAACGAGCCAACAAGCCAAACATTATGTTTGCGAAACCGCGAGTCAAGAAGAGCATTCTTCCGCCTCTCACTAAGAAGCGGAAAAACACTTCAGAAGTGGAAGAAGTAACATTCGACAATGACGCCCGCCAAGAATACCTGACGGGCTTTCAGAAGCGAAAGCAGCAGCGCATAAAACATGCACAGGAGGTTGCAGCAAAGCGAGCGCGGCAAGAGAAATTGGATACTCGCAAACAGGTACACATTGCCGTTATTCGAGATTTTTTTGTCACTTTTCTCAGTATTATTGACCTGTTGCGCTACACAGGTCCGAAACGAGCGACGCCAAGAAATGGAAGATCACGTTCGTCAGGTCAACGAGATGTTGAAAGCATCCAATGCCGCCGGGGCCGAGGAATACGATCAGTCTGACATTGGACATGACACGGAATGGGACGGATTCCCCGACAAACCCGAGCTGGACATTGTGGACCACGAAGAGGAGTACATAGATGAGGATCGGTATACAACTGTGACGGTCGAAACCGTATTAGTGTCTCGCGACGGTCTGTCAAAACCGGAAATACCCGTCGAAGACGACGAGAGCAAGCAAAAAGAAGACGAGGGGCCCGAAAAGGCGGAAGAAAAGGAGGAGAACCCCAAGGACCGAAAGGCTCTTAAGCCGAAAAAGAAGCAATTTCGCTACGAAACAAAAACGGAAAGAGATTTCGAGAATCGGAAACAAAGAGCAAGAAACAAGGCCAAACGGCGGGTATGATGTGGATCTGAAGGAACTGGATTGATGCTATATACTCAAAGAAGGAGCAGGCTCAATTACTACGAGACCTCTAGTATGTCGCCATGCAACCTGTCGAATCCGCAATAATTCACTTGCAGCGCAAAATCCACGTAACGGGTTGTATTTGAACCGAGCAACACCAAAAACGCATGTACAAGGAATCGCAATCCTGCACCAAACTGGTTGTGCAGATTAGATGTTGCCAATCTCGACCTGGAGCTCCTCCAGCTCTTTCTGCAGGCTGGTGTGCTTCTTGGCCATCTCCTCGTACTTCTGCTCCCACTGATCACGCTCGTTCTCGAGGGCTTGCACTTTGCGCTCAAAGTGGCCGGCCTTGACATCGGTCTGGCGGAGCCTAGAGTCCATCATGTTAGCCAAGGCAACTCAGCTCACGGAACCCAAGTGGTCCACGGCGCGAGCATTGTACTACATACTTTTCGTTGGCGTCTCGCAGCGTCTTATCGGCATTCTCGGCTTCTTCTTCCAGGAGCTGGAGTCGTCTCTGCAGGGTTTCGTTCTGGGTTCCGTGTTGTTGGCCTTCGTCGGCAGCCTTCTTGAAGTCCTTGATAGCAGTCTCGAGCTTCTCGACCTCAGTCTCAAGAAGGTTATTCTTGTGCTGAAGCGAGGTGATGTCCTGCTCCTTGGACAAATTCTCTTGCTCTAGTGTCTTGACCTTTGCCTGGAGCTCTTCAACCTTGCCAACGGCCTCATCAGCCTCCAGGCGAAGCTGGTTCATTTTCTATGCAAAGCTTCGTCAGCCACTGACCGCTGCATCTCCCCACGCTAGCGGCATCGACTAAGGGTATAGCAGACTTGACCAAACTTACCTCCTTGATGCGATCCATTGTGTATTTTTGATTATTTGTCGACTCTTGTTGATGAGGCTTGCAAGCAAATTATATTAACGTGACGGATTTGATCGCGTTGTTTGAACAGGCGGAGTTGGAAGCAGGGAAAAGGGGTGGGGTAGGGATAATTGCCCCTCCAAGACGCCTTGTGCACCAGCAACAGCTAGACCTGTGCCCGCACGCCCTGTGGCTGCAGTGCTACACGCGCCACAGCCGGCTTCGTTGCCCAGACAACAGCGCACGGATCATCTTTGTCAATACCTTGGGCATTAGGCAATCAATCATTTGTTCACGCTCCCCTATCGTTCATTAATCTGTCATTGTCAACAAGTTGCACAACTATTCAGCTTTACGATTACCGTGCCCAGAACTCGCATTGAAACACTTTCTTTCCTCCGAACGCGATGCTCGCGGCCCATCGAGATCAAGAAAACCTGGTGCATGCGCACCAGGTTCCAGCAAAACAACAACCCAAAACGCCAGGGCCGAGGTATCCGAAAACTCCTTTGGGCCGATTTGCCAGAAACGATGAGAATGCACCAGCTCCTTTCACAGGCAAAAATGCACTCGGCGGGACTGTCAAGAATTCGGCGAATGGCAGACTTACGACGAAGCCGGCTGGACAGAAGCACGCTTTGGCCACTCCATTAGGTGCGGCTCCTTCTCTATTCATTCATCAGTAAATACTAATACGAAAGCAGGAAATCAGTCCAGAGCTCCTCTTGGCAATAAGACCACGAATGCGAAAGCACGGCCGAGTCAGTCCGTGGCCGCCAAAGAAAAAGGCCAGGCTTCTCAGATCAAGCCTGGCAGTCAACGTCCCCAATTACGGCAAGCGGAGACACTTGCTCCCAAGTTTGAAGTTCAGCCCGATAAGAGAGATGTCAACGCAGATGAGGAGCCGGAATATGCCCCTCCCGCCCCGACTCCCTTGCCCTACCAATCAGACGTGCTCCCCGAAGGAGGTCTGACATTCCGAGGCCTTAAAAAGGAGTATCTTTTGAAGGGCTATTACGAGAACTTTTACAACCCCATTGACGATGATGGCATTTCACGTCTTGACAAAGCGTTTGATGATGAGATGAAATCAGCGCTGGACAGGGCTGTTGAACAGAACGATCGTGAATTCGAGGCTCTCGATTGGGGTGTACCTGATGCGCAGGAATGCAAATCCACAGTTCCCGCAAACATGGCGCCCAGAAACCCTGGCTGCAGAGCTGAAGCCCGAGGAGGGAAGGTGCCTGCCGCCAATGATAGGAAGATGCACACAATTAGCTCTCGCAGGGCAGCCTCAGCGTTGGCCATTCACTCGGATAGAACCGAGAGTGCTCTTTCGTCACGAGGTCCGTTTTCAAAAAAGCCTTCAGCTCAGTCCAGACTGGTCAAGCCATCCGCGGCAGAGCCCTTGGGTACGACAGCAGGAGAAGCAGCCTCGCGTACTACGATTGGTTACAACAAGGGCAGAACTGCATCCTCAATGATGCGTCCTCACCATCAAGCCAGCAAGAGCCTTACCAGGCTACCAGCTCGTCAAGCTGCGGACAATGGTTGGGATCTCACTATCACCCCTGCTCGTGCGCGTCTAGGCGCTCGCGAACAGAGCCCGCTGAAGAGCACTGAACGTCCACATTTCACCTCCATTTTCTATGACGATGAGAATGATGCGGAGCCCGTGACTCTAAGCGGCCCATTTATTGACTCTGATGATGAGACGTTTGAGCTGAAGCTTGATGTTTGAATGGGCAGAAGATATCTTTTTTGTAACAGTACATGATAAATTGGAATGGCGTTTGGGCAAAGACGGCCGTCCCACTCTCTAGAGGGGACTAATGATAGGCATGCGTTATTGAAGCGATGCAGAACCTGTAGGTTACAGACAATAATT
This sequence comes from Beauveria varroae, assembly GCA_030780425.1. Lineage (NCBI taxonomy): Eukaryota > Fungi > Ascomycota > Sordariomycetes > Hypocreales > Cordycipitaceae > Beauveria > Beauveria varroae. The sequence goes on from JAPFUP010000156.1 coordinate 125,934, forward strand.
AATGACGGTTTTCCTTTTTGCACAACATGGAAACATCGTGTGATTTCGAGTTCATCTGCAGCTCAGATCTGGGCATCCGATATTTTGACAACCAGCCGCCGCATTAGGGGAAAGTAGTACAAGAACGGGTCGGGCAATGGATTATCCGTAGCCCACTTATGATGCGTGGTGCGGTGTGGAGTTCTTCCACGCGCTTGAGAGACCCAGAATGAAATCGCCATCCCTGGACGTGCCGCAAGTCAAACCTCCATCCTCCCAAACTCCTGTCACTGTGTCCTGGCCGCAAAACCACCGAACTGAGGCTGAAAGCTCAAGTCTCGTGGTCGCACTCAGTGTCGCTATACAAATCAATTTTCATAACAAAATTTCCTGCTCTGCGCCACGTGTGCCCGCGCCGAAAAGCTAGATTGCGCTTCGCTACCACTCAGGCTTTCTTTCCACCCAGACGGTCGCGTGAACTGGACATCCACGCACGCATCAAAAAGTCCTTCTGCAAGCAACACACACAACTCTTGTACCCGGTCGTCTCGCCTCTTTCCGCGGTATAATGATCGAAGCACGCCATAAAAGATAGCAGGAGCGCATCGGCACGATGACTCGCCCGCCACCAGGCGTGAGCTTCGCGCAATTCTTTCCCAACGCCCCGAAAGTCAGAGCCGAGGCGCAGGGCCGGAGTGATCGCGACAGAATCAGGCAAATCACCGATAGTGCTGAATCATCTATCTTGAGTCCCGTTACACATGATAATGCATCGGACGCTCTCTCGCGGTCGCAAGTCAACGGGGGCGGCGTGATGCCGACACATCAGGGCGATGATGACTCTCCGCTTGGTGACATGCCCAGCACTGTCGACTCTACTAGCTCACACGCAAGCTCTTCCTCGTCGCTTTTCAGCAATGCTGCGGCCCGATTACCCACCTCGGGCACCCCTCGTGTCTCACATGCTCCCGCCGTCTCATCGCCTCTTCATCACTCCAATTCTACAACCTCACTCTATAAGGGGTCAATACCTCTCAAGGCGGAGCTGGTTACAAACGGCGCCGAGTCGAGATCCCATTCGGCGCCTAGCGATCCGCTGCGAATAGAGCGCGAGGTTGCACGAGAGCCTGGATCTTCAGTCAAGGGGAGAAAATGCACATACGACCCGATACTCGATCGCTTACGCAACAAAGCCGTCAGCAAGTCCGCGAAGCCTGTTTATAGAGAATTCGGACTCGATGATACACCCGCGCCCCAAGATCCGCGCCTAGCAAAAGGTGGCCGGCTGGGGTATATCAATACCGACTTCTACTTACCGCGATCGCGCTTTTCTCCGGCTCCTGAAAACCTGAAGCCATACCCATATGATCCCAAAACCTCTATCGGCCCTGGGCCACCGACACAAATTGTCGTCACCAGATATAACCCGCTGATACCTTTTAACAAAGTGACAGCCATCTTCGCCACGTTTGGCGATATCGCTGAGAGTAGCAATAAGATGCACCCTGAAACGGGTAGCTACCTGGGCTTTGCTACCATTCGCTACCGTGACTCTAAGCGAACCGACCGACCTTCAATATCTGCCATTGACGCGGCGCGGCGAGCTGTTCAGGCGCGCGGTCTCAAAGTGGACTCTGAAATGGTCAAAGTTGAGTATGATCCCGAAGGTAGAAGAAGTCGGAGGATGCTGGAGAGCCATCTGCGCCGTGAGCGAGAGAAAATAGAGAGGGAGAAGATAGCGCAGGCTGCACTTTCTGCAAAGACGTCCGCCGAAGTCAAACCATCCCCTGTCTCATTCGCCAGGCCACCACCAACAGGCCCGAAGGGGCCGGCTATTTCGCGACCACTACAGTCACCGGTAGCACAATCAACCCCGCCTCCTCCGCCTGCAAGTCGTGCGACGAACTTCGAGTCGAGGGATATATCTGCCCAACTTGCGAACGAACCCTACATCTTCATCGATTGTCAAAGTGTTCCCCTACTCACGAGCATCCTGCCGCACATGAAGAAGCGATTGAAGAACTATGCGTTCGACGACATTCGCATCGACAAAACTGGCTATTATGTCATTTTCAAAAACTCTTTCACCGGAAAGATGGAGGCTGAGCGATGCTTTAGAGCTGTCAATCATACAGAGTTCTTCACATACAACATGTCCATGCAGCTTTGCTTGCCTAGAACGCGAGCTACAACGCCTGTGGATCGTAAAAGAAGCCCCAGTCCTGAGCGCAATAGCCGCCGGGCGGAACAGCTCAGGGCCGAAGAAGATGCAAACCGACGCCGAAGAGAGGATGAAGCCGACATTGAAGAAGAGAGGAAACAACGAGCTAAAAACTTTGATCCCGTCATGGAGGCCGTCCAGGTTGTGCAACGAGAGATGATGGAACATTTGATCCGTCACATCCGAACGCAAGTCGCTGCCCCTTCGCTTTCAGACTTTCTCGATCCGGCCAATCACTCTGCTAAGCGCCGTCAGCTCAATATCGATGTGGCTGAGGAAGAAGACGAGGCCGCCTTGACAGATGCGTTTGACACTTCGAGAATGGGAACTCCGAACTCTCGTGCAGATCCTATCGAGCGCAGAACTGGGAGGTTTGAAGTCGGCGCATTGCCTAAAATTCGCAAATCCAAAGCCAAGGGAGCAGCATATCGCAGCACATTTGTTGATCCGTTTTCGCGGAAACGAGCGTCTGTCTCTCGGCCAGCATTTAGATCCCTACATCACCGGCTCAAGAGCTTTGACAGTGATTTCGAGTCAGATGATGATACTGATGCAAAGACTCTCGCGACAGCCGAGGCTGAGGGCAGCGCATCTCGCCCACAGAGCCGCATGAGCACGGATGAAGACAATTGGGCTCCCAATGAGGACGATTCCATGACAGAAGCCAGTCTGGCAGTAGTGGCCAAGTCTTTGTCCAAGAAGCGGAAGCTTGTCTCAGCTGCTGACATTGCTTCGAAACGCCAGAAGAAGCTGGACGAAGATGCTTTCGGAGTTAGATTTGACGATGCCAAGACGGACCTATCTGAAGATGTCAGCGTGGAAGCTGATGTGGCGGATGATAATGACAGCAGTCTTTCGAGGTCGCAAACGCCGCTCTCAATTGTACCCAAGGGAGCCAAGAAAAAGTCTACCAAGCCCACGTCATCCATTGCCAAACAGGCTTTCGAAGAGCAAGAGAATTGCTCCCAGAAAGCAGATGACGACGAAACGCCTGAGCCGCAGAGCATACTCAAAAAGCCCATCCCAACACCGCGGGAACCACAGAAATATGACGAACGTTTGTTTTCTACTGAGCCAGTGTCTAAAGCACTGCTCCTACCGGACAGTTTCAAGCCTGATATTGCAGCCCTTGAGCTTCTGCATCTCGGCGCCAAAGACGTTCCGGACATGGCAAAGCTAGGGAAAAAGTTTCAGACGGCCGACGTCGGCAACGCCGACCTCTGGCTCTGGCAGAAACAGCGCATCCGACAACTCAATACGAGCCACTCATCCACACATAAGCCAATATTTATCGGCGGGTATTATGTTCCAAATCCTACGGGCTGTGCACGAACAGAAGGCGTCAAAAAGATCCTCAACTCGGAAAAATCCAAATACCTGCCACATCACATCAAGGTGCAAAAGGTACGAGAAGAGCGAGAGGCGCGCGTCAAGAATGGCAAAGACTCTGTCGCTACTTCAGTGGACGCTTCCAAGATTGCAGCAGACAAGTTGATCGCCAAGGGCAACTCGAGAGCCAACAGAGCTACTAACCGCCGATATGTCGCGGACTTGAACGATCAAAAGAAGACTCTTGGCCAAGATTCTGACGTATTCAAATTCAACCAGCTTAAGAAGCGGAAGAAGCCTGTCAAGTTTGCCAGATCTGCTATCCACAACTGGGGCTTGTACACGATGGAAGACATTCACAAGGATGACATGATTATTGAGTACGTTGGCGAAGAAGTCCGTCAACAAATTTCAGAGATTCGGGAAAATCGTTATCTCAAGAGCGGTATTGGCAGCAGTTACTTGTTCCGTATCGACGAGAACACGGTGATTGACGCCACCAAGAAGGGTGGTATCGCACGCTTCATCAACCACAGCTGCTTGCCAAACTGCACGGCCAAGATTATCAAGGTCGAGGGCAGCAAACGTATTGTCATCTATGCGCTTCGTGAGATTGCCATGAGTAAGTCGCTTTATGTAATTCATGACGCTACATTGACTAACTGGACATGCTGCAGACGAAGAACTGACATACGACTACAAATTTGAACGCGAGATTGGCAGTTTGGATCGAATCCCATGTCTGTGCGGAACCGCAGCATGTAAGGGATTCCTCAATTAGCCGTGGCACTCGCTATTCTGCGCAGCAACTCGGCAGACCGAAGCTGCAGCAGGCTGTACTTTACACAAAGAAGCTCGTCCCCCAAGATGAAGGGTTCTGAAGAGGGATTGCGGGCATACCGATTTAATCAGGGCAAGGGAGGGAATATTCTGAGAGGCAATGCTGCAGTTTGGATCAACCAAGGCAGGCATGTTGTGATTACCTCGACTGAATCATGTTGTTTTCGGCGGCGTTTAGGAATCAAGCAAGGCATGTAACGGCTGGTTTGGGGGGCCAAAACATGGCGACCAAAATACTGGGGTTTTCTTTCTTTTCTATTTCCTCTCTGTCTTTGACTGCGTTTCCACCGCCCCGTCGCAGCGGACAGCTTCGTTCTTCATCTCGTCTTCAACAACATTTGGTCGCGCGGCAGTCAGTCAAGACACAAAGGACAGGGCAACAAATATTATTAGAGTGGATCAAGCAAGGTTCACAGTTCTGGCGTCGGAGGTGCATCTAGGTGGTGGTTTCCTCTAATTTGATTCGCACTTTTTGGATGGCATATTCTTTTAGCCTCCGGGGAGGAGGCATTACTGTTTGGCCTGATGTTGTATGCAGTCAGGTCATGTTGTACATGTAGTAGTCGCAAGCTTTTTCCTCGGGATAGCGGGAAATGGACGAATTTCAACTTTACTACAACTCCAACGTTTCTTCTATGAATAGCCCACAGTTGGTATTTCGGCAGCAAAGGCTAGAGAGGGAGCTATCCCAAGCTTATCGAAAGACGCTACTAGATGACACTGACTCAACTGTTCAACTTTGACTCGTGACTGTATCCATGGAAGACTCTGCACTCTCTGAGGCCCATCATATGCATCGACGCGGGGCCAACATGTTGATATTCTATGATTTATAAAGCACTCGAGGTCCCTTGGCGGCCTGGCCCCTTGGCCAAAACCTCTACGGTCAGCCATTCCAGAGCAAGCGCGCGCGTTAGTCAGTCCCCTCCAGCTTGATTGGATTATTCTTCCCACATCTGGCTATTTAAGCACCTGCTCCAGCGTGACTCGGCGCGCGCGGTCCCAGCATCCAGTCCTGCATGGCCAGCCACTCGCTCCAGCTCGCCTCTGCGCTCTGAATCTCGCCCTCGGTCGCGCCCTGCAAGGGCCGCAGAAACGGCACCATCTGGCCGGCCTCGACGTCGTAGCTCGACTTGACCTTGACCCAGTTCTCCGACTTGGCGGCAAAGAGAAAGTTGCGCCGCTCCATGTCGTGCATCGGTCCGACGCCCTCGGCCCAGTCGTCGCCAAAGAAGCCGTGCAGCACGGCCGGCGTGTCGAAGCCGGTGGCCACGAGTCGGCGGACGTAGGGCACGAGCGCCACGATGCCACCGCCGCTGCCGCTGCCGCTGGTGGAGGTCGTCTCGTTGTTGTCGTCGTTTGAGGAGGGGGCACCCCGCGCGGTTGAGTCGCTTCGAGGGAGCGTGGCTTTTTGAAAGGGCAGCAGGATATTTACAAAGGCTGCCACGGCCTGCACCTCGTCGGTGTGCTGCGCATGCTGGATAAAGTGGGTTTGGCATTCGCGGAATTTGGGATACCAGTCAAAGATGTCAAACTGGGCTTCCTGAAAAGGCTAAAGAGGAATGGAGACAATTGCAGTTAGTTTTCGCAAGTCTTTGGACTAAAAGTAATCTCAATGGGAATGTCAACGACCAATCACTGAGCTGACTTACATGTTGAAAAGGCATTGGTGCTAGATTCAAATCTCGTCTGGTCGCTCTGTCTAGGCTCGCTTTTCTGTTTCCGAAAACGGGTGCTGACTGATGTCGAGACTGCTCGTACTTTAAGAGGAGGGTCTTGTCATGCTCCTAGGTCAAGCCGTATGACTTTTGAGATGTTGCCAGGATCGAGATGAATGAGAGTTGACAAGTCACGTCTGGACGCCCAATAGGAGAGTCTTTCGGTTTTGGAAAGCTCAAAACACTTGGTCGAATGCGACTTTTCACAGAGTTGAGAGCAAAAGGTCCCGGTGTTTCGACTGTGAGAGAGTGTGCAGAGTGTGAGGACTTGGTGTGTAGAGGAAGCGAATTAGCACTAGTATTGGAGAGATCAGAGTTGATATCGATGTATTGTGGGCTCAAGCAAACTTGGAATGTCGGAATTCGCTCAAGCTTGATACGATTTACTAATCGAATAAGGACTGGCCTGGAACACATGGATGGGGTAAGGGTTCCTGATATATAGTCTAAGCACGGGTGTACTACATGGGCGCTTCTGAGGTTTTGCCCTTCTCAAGACCAATCTGTGAGTCGCCACCACGGCTCCCCTCCTCAAAAGCTAGTTGCATAATCATCAGTCTATGAATCGGCCCAGAAAAGGAAACACATGCGACTTGCGACTTGCAACAGCGCCAGGCGGGTGGAGGAAAGGGGACCGGGGGGGGGAGTGAGTGGTAGCCTTCCAGGTCTCTCAGCCGTGGGCCAGATGACGGTCGGAACGGGGGACCTCTTTTTCAAAGCCCACGCCTCCCATGACGGCGTTGGCGTCAAAATGTGCTGGCTGGTTCTAGCTAAACCGTCTTTCTTTACGCTCGGCCGGGAGCCCACTACTAAGGGCCCCCATTGCGGGATTGGCTCCATATGGGCTGTGGGAGAGTTTTTTTTTTTTGTTTTTTTTTGTTTTTTTCGATCGATCTCGTTTCCGCCATGTGAACCGATCATTTCCCATTTGAACCCAAGTTGACAACGTCAATGTATGGCTTTTCCCCCCGACCCTTGTCAACCTGGGATGAGACAAAGGCCATTTGAGATGGCGCCACATCCCGTTGATCACTAAAAAGAAAAAAGAAAGAGAAGGATAGATGTGGAAACCCCAAGAGCTTTCTGGCCCCGTCTTCCGTAGCTGGCTTTCTGCATATCAGCAGCCCGATGATATTGGGTGACTGGCAAGTAGAGCTAGAAACACGCTTACGCTCTGTTCACTGCCACGTCGGCTGATGACTTTGGAAAATTGTCAGATAATTTGCACGATGCTGACTTTCCAAGTCGTCATGTTTTGGGCCTCAAGTACGACCTCAATCGGGCCTTGTGAATGGCACCTTGGTGAGACAGAACGGGTAACTTGTCCTTTGTTGTGTTTTCTGTACTGAGTATCCGTACGGGTTACGGATTAGTCTCTGCACCAATGACTAGTGAGTTATCCTGCTCTGCCAATCTGCATCTCGGGATATCGCAAAGAAAAAAAAAATTTGCGTCACCTTTTGAAGCCTTGGGCCTTGGATAGACCATCTGCACCAGGCGGCGGGCGCAACAAAGTAGTTGGCTGATGGGCGGGAAACCGGGAGCGGTGGGGTGTGAGTGATGTGCGTGAAGCCGTTTCCAGCGCTGCGATCTCGCAGATAATGTGACTTGTCGACTAAAACCATCGGGCCAGCAAGGGTATCGGTTGGGGCCTTTGCCGGGGCGGGCTGTCAGTGAGGTGGACTGCCAAAGGCCATCTTTTTGGGCGGACTCGGCTTCAAGGCACGACCAAGACAAGCTGATGATGAATTGGGGGGTTTTTTTTCCCAAGCATGCCGCACCTGGCGCAGTGGCTTCATGTCAACCCCGACTGGTACGTTGCCAACGGAAGCAGCTATCTAGTTACTGGTCTTTTGTCAGCCTGGGGCTGGATTCTGGATTTCTGTCTCTTTCTTCTTCTTTTTTTTTTCCGTTCATCCCAAGTCCCGAAAACAGAACCAGCTGCATCGCCTCGTCTTGGCGCCGAGAGGAAGCAACACCGCCTCTACCCGGAAATGCGAAGAAACGAGCATTGTGATTAGGTCAACGCACTCGGAGACGGTGGATTAGTAGCGGAGTAATTTTCATTAAGCATAGATCTCATCTTTGTTAGGCAATTCAAGCGCTTCATGCGGCTTTTGAGAAAGCTGGGGGGGGGGTCTGAAGCATGGTAAATGAAGCAGGGATCCATGTGCACGTGCCTCACTCGCCTGTATCAATTGCCGGCCGTTGAATGGCCAGAAGCGGAATCAAAAGTTGTGCTCAAGTTTGGTTTTGACCAATCTGGTCTTGAGAAATGAATGACGAGAAGAAAAAAGGGATACGGTCAAGCCGTCAGCTTCCAACTAGTAGTGAAACACGGATTAGCCAACATGACTGGTTGATATTGGTCCTTTGGTCTTTGGTCTTTGGCATGTCGGGCTCTGAGGCACAATTGCAGCTTCATCAGTCCACTTTATTTACTTTACCGATTAATTGGCCTTGCATGAACGAAGGTCTTGGGAGTTTGGTTCTACTGCGCTTTGAGAATAAAGTGTACCAAAGTTGAACTTGTCTATTCCCCAGGTTTCCATTCTTCAACTTGCTGCGACGCGGACCGCAGAGCGGACCGAGTTAGTTGGCGGGTTGGAGGGGGAAAGACGTTGAAAGGCTAGTTGCCGTAATCAACTACGAATACAACTTTCTTGGCCTAATTACCACTGCAACTACTGTGACCAACCCCCGCTTTCAACTACTCGTGATGGTCTTCAACGAGGCCGGGCCCCCCTCCCCGGGAAAACGGGGGGGCTCGTCATGTCGTAAAGCTGAGCGCCGGCGTTGCCGGCTAGCGCTCGGTTTCTTTCCGCCCCCCCGGCAGGCAGAGACGCGGCTTCAAGTCTTTGCCAACAGCTTGGCCCATGTCTTTGCAGTGCTTTGCTGCCACATCCGAGCTGTCCAATCGGTCACCCCCCGGGGACGTGATTATGCCCCCCAGTTGCGGAGTATACAGCAAGGGCAACCCCCCCCCTTCAACCCCTGCCTCAATTTCGGCTGAAGATAACCTGGAAACCAACCCCGGCATGCATCCACAACCGTCAAAATCACTCGTCCTGCAGAATCTTGCATCATGCGAGACGTGGCGGCGCTAATGACCGGTCCTCGCGTATGCCACGTCTTCCGAACGAAATCTCCTTTGTTCATGTAGCATTGCATTGCCAACGTTGTATTGTTAGCTTCAGCTGTGCGATATTAGAGCAAGTCTCGACCCTGCCTCTTCTCAAAAGCCGAGGCGGGCTCTTGTCATGTTTGTCCCGACATGCAAAGCAAATCACAGCCGGGATTGGAACTACTTGCTTACCCATGAAGCGAGAAGCATAGCTCTGGGCTACAAGTCGAGACTCACCTTGTATTTTTATTTATTTTATTTTATTCTTCTCAAAATGGCTTCCTCGTTTTTTTCTTTCCCACGAACAAGTCAGCCCATCAGCCAAGATTCTGGCCAGACGATTGCCGCTCAGGACACTCAAAGTTGCGTCAGGCACATGTTCACGGGCCGGCCCCATCAGCAGCATCACCGGATAATGTTGCTTTCCCCTTGGCATAACTAGGTTACCGAGAATGCAAACCTAGGGTACTGAGAATGCAAAGATGCGACACAATCTACATACTACCGCTTATTGCCGTCCCAATGAGATTCACGCGGCAACCACCACCCGACCTTCCTCGGCCTTTGGACTCTTGGTATTGGTGTCCGAGCTGGCTGCTACTCTCACTGAAGACGATCGTCTATAATCTTAACATGGCAATGCCAGCAACACCAGCGAGCTAGAATGCTTTTGAAGGATACAAAATTGGAGAAATAACTAGCTTTGATAAGGATTCTGTTAGCTCCATGTAAGCCGAAACTTTCCCCTGATGTTCCCTACACATTGACCACGGAGAAGAAGCATGTCGCTAAACTTGAATTGATGCATGTCATGGACAACGATGAATGCAATCGTCGAAGAAAGTCACTCGCTACCAGGGTCTGATCACGCGAGGCATGCATAGAAAAATCAGAGCCAAGCAGGACGGGCCACCCTCGAGGCCTACTTCCCGACGAGGACTCCCCTTTTTCCTATACGAAAACTCAAGGTCCCAAAGGATTGCGACTCTCGTTCTCGGTCTTGCATCCAGCTCGGCTTGTCATATATGGGTTGTGGCAATTGCCCTTGGAGCATTTGCTCGCATGTCTGCAGTGGCTAGATTCCTTGACTTTTGTAAAATGAGATGACCATTATAAAAGGATGACAATATTGATGCCCAAATTATGATGTGTTGCCTGCAAATATACAAGCAATAGCACATCAAGAAGCATCCGCGCTCGCCAACGCTTTTCCGATCAAAGTCTTGGCCCTTTCGCTCAACTTCATTCCCAGCGCAATTTCCCTACCTCGCGGACTCATTTTCCCCCACGTCTTCCTCAATATGTTAATAATCTTGTCCTCGTCCACGTCGTCGCGCTTCTCAAAGTCGTCAAACTGGTCATCCAGAAAGACCAGGCAGGCCACGTCCTCGAGAGCCTGCGCCTCGGGATCCGAGTCGAGCTTCTCTTTACGGATCAGCGCTGCAATCCGAGCACGGTCTTGTTCGGCAATCTCAGGCTGTAGTTCAGGTGCGCCGAGTAAGTCTGCGACTTGCGAAGCAGCCTGCGCTTTTTGCTTTGCACGCCAAGTCAAGTACCCTGGCCGGGTCCGCGGGAACGAGTCTCGCGGAATCTCCCATCTGTTGAGTCATTCCCAGCGTTATTAATTCATTATTCTTCATCGTTTCCTCGTAGTTTTCCATTGCGCCTTGGCTTAGCCGTTGAACACGGAATGAAGGGGCTATCTGGGCTTTTCGTACCGTTTAAAATGTTGCGCGCGGCATGCAACTTGTAAAACTGGAGATGCCTCCGGACAGCGGATCGCCAGCCACGAGGTCATTTGCCGGGCGTAGTGCAGTTCATGAGGAACTCTATCTTCGCCCGTATTCTTGGCCTCGCGTTGATCTTGCGCATGCGCATGATCGATAAGCTTGATAGCCTGCGCAAATTGGGCAGGCAATTGCGGAAGTGCAGACGTCATGATGTTATTTTTTGCTGACCAGCACCCGTGCACGGCATCAAGTGTAGAGCTGATGCTTCGATGACATCTTATCAATGCAGTAGCTGTGGTTGGTCAATCAAGCCACGCAAATCGGCGTGCGGCAATTAGTTTGTCGTTGGCCTGGATTACTCAGCCGTCGTTGGGTTGTGGCAGGCAGGTGCATTGTCCACACATCTTAGTCAGGAGAGCACGACTGTGCGATGGAACGAGAGTGTTGAAACTGTTGTTCATAATGGCAACTGTACCGAGGGCTACCTGGGTTGTGGTAGGGAAAGGGTGCACTGCAGTCGAGATCCTGTGCGAAGAGGAGCGCCAGCTGGCTGAGCAAACGGAGCCTGAGCCTGAGCATTGTCGGTTCACGCGAGGTCCTGCACCTCACTGCATCTCAAGCATTTACAGCCCACCCACTCTGACCTGATACGCTCGGTTCTCGTCAGGAACTAATCTCTCTGGTATACAGCATTTCTTCTCCGTGATGTAGTCATGTCAGACGACGACGAGGCTCCAGAGGAGGCTGGGTCTGATGCCTGCTCTGAATCATCAAAGTGCAAGATTGGATGCAAAGAGCGTTTTCAAAGCTGCTCAGCAGATTCTTCCGAAGCAGGCTCTTCTAGCGATCAAGACCCATCAGACAGCCTATCAGGAAGCGAGGAATGTTTGGCAAGAAAAGTCTGTCTGAAAAAGAGTCAACCCAAATGCGCCAACAGCTCGGGCAGTTCAGAAGAGCAGTCCCCCATGTGCTCTGTGAGCTCGGCATCCGAATCCGTCAAATGTCATTCAGAGTCAAAAGACCATGTCCCGGAGCCAACATCAGGCTCGGAGCATACAGAAAGCAGTGTCACAAAATCCTCCACAACCGCAGCCCAGTCGCAAGATTCATCCCAGAGTAACAAGACGTCAAACTGTGAGAAGGAAAGTCCCGCTTCTACCAAAATAAAAGACAAATCAGGCTGGTCACTCTCAGAAGACAGCCTCCTGCGGTCTATGAAGGAGGCTAATGACGGTCTGAGCTGGGAGGAAATTGGCAAGAGCCTCAATCGTGGCAAAAGCGAATGCAAAAGCCGTTGGAAAGTCATCAAGGATCAGCCCGCGCAAGAGACGTTGCCAGAAGACGGGTCAAACGGGTCCAACGGGAACGCAGAGCACGAAGCACCGTCGCCGACCGAGGCAGATGGGAAGACGGCCGATTCCAACACGCCGGAGCAGCGGTTGGAAGCAGCAGACAAAGTCTCGCGCCAGCACGAAGACGACCTGAGCGAGCACGAGCGCCAGAAACGGTACTGGCACCGACACATTGGCCGCCACCTCTACCCAGCATCCATCAGGATCGAGCCCGACGCGCACTTTTCCCAGAGCGACTGCCGCGTGCTGGAGATGATTGACGCGCGATACGGGAGCATGCGCTGGCTGGAGGTCCAGGCGCGCTTTTACAATGAGACGGGGCGGATGGTGCCGCTGGACGTGATTCGCAGAAAGTGCGAGGATGCCACGGTGAGGACCGAGGCTGATATTGATGGCTGGCTGGAGAGTATTTCGGATTGATGTTATTGTCACGGCACACAGACATGACGTGCATGGTTGCATCTTGCTTGACAATATCATCTTTCTCTGCTTTACATTATTCACGTTTCTCCGATTTTACATTGTTCATCTTGCTCTGGCTGTGTCAGTCATATTCTCTGGCTTTACAATTCATCTTTTTGGGCTTCATAATGTTCATTCTTCCGACTTCACAACTACCCGACAGGTGATTTATACACATTATATTGCAGAGTTGTACATTGGAATACGCGGTCATCATCATCCACAAATGCAGCGTCATCTGGCCATCGAGATTCCATCCAAAGACCTCGGACCTTGTCCTTTGAGCATATATACAGCGCCATTACGCCTCAAACGCCACGTCTCCTGTATTTTACTGTCCAAAAAAAAACTCCTTCAAACGCTCAATAGCAAAAAAAGAATGCACTGAAAGCAGGTCATCAGCGAGTAGTGTATATGTGTCATGGTAATATTTGATGGAAGAGAAAGAAATGCCGACCAGGTGACACTGGGGAAAATCCAAGATCAAATGGCATTTTCCATCCCCGGAAGAGTTGTTGCAGTTGGCGGTGTGGCAGGTGTCACTTGGACACGCTTTCCTTTGGCAGTGGAACTGGCGGTTCCCAGGCCTCTCCTCATCATCTTGCCAAGCACAGTAACAAGCTCACAGGCGTCTCGAAACATGTCGTCGTCCATGCCCTCTGTCGCGTCGTAGACCTCTGAAACAGTCTTTTTGGCAAGTTGTCGGCTCGATTCGGAATCGTGAACGCACTCGTACAAAAAAGCGGCGTATTCGGTCTTGACTGAGAGCCGCAACGAATGTGAACCCCAAAGTAGTTGGTCGGCTAGGTCCATGGCTTCCTGGAAATATTGGTGCGCTGTGGGCAGATAATCCTTCTCGGGCAGCAGAAACGACGGTGGTAGAAGCGCAACTTGCGTCTCGAAGCCAGGTGGTGGCCCGACAGGTCCGCCTTCCAACGCATGCGTGGGCTGGACGGATGATGAACGAGAGATGGGATCACCATCGACACGGAGTAGGCCGTGCCCATCCTTGTAGATTGGCGCAAATGCTGCAGATATGGCTTCCGGCGTCCAGCTACCAATGGTCGAGACCGAGGGCGAGTTATGGAACAGGACGAATATGTGGTGAAAGCTGGCACGAAGCTTGTATGCTAGGACCTTGAGCTCGACGTAATTGCCAACCATGGGAATGACATACTGCTGCAACATGACAAGGCCCTCGCGCGAGAGCCAGAGAATGTGCAGAATGCGGCGGAGAAAGAGCGGTGACGTGACGGGCGTGGGCTTGCGCTGCTTCTTGACAGCGACGAGTTGCTCGGCGAGATTGAGTGAGAGTCCGAGGATTTTGAAGAGCATTGAGGATAGCAAGGGATTGTCTTGTTCGACGGCTCTGGCGAGCCTGCCAAGAAACTTCTGGTCGACCTCGGAGGACGCCATCCAGTAGAGTGTGAGACCCGATACAAGCTCTTCCGGCAGCCGTTGACCCAGACTCCCCGGAGATTGGCGGTGCTGGGGATATGGTGGCGGCCGGTCAAGTGTGCTGGCAAGGCCAGAAGGCACTGGTAAGACGGTTATTTATTGTGAGAATGAACAAGACAAAAACAGTAAGATGAGACCATGCAGGAAAGGGGAGAAGGGCGGTTTGAGGAAGCTCGACAACGCAGGCGTTCCCACAGTTGGGCCTTTTTGAGGCCAATAAGTGCGGCCCGAGCCCTGACAATGCGGCGCTAGAGAGGCAAAGTGATGCAGGAAGACAACGACAGTTGGCGAGTTGTGATTGGGCACTGAGGCGTGGCGAGCAGGAAGAAGCAATTGTGGGAGGGCAGCGCTTCCGTCTGCGACGTGGTCAATGGGATTTGGGGCTCTGCGAGGCTGCTGCCAAGATGACAAGAAGCAATTGCGCTCAATCGTCGGTCAGGTAGAAGGGGGGGGGCAAAGTTTGCATGGATAGATGCCACGAGCAGGACAACGCGGGCGGCGATGAATGTAAAGGCGAGTCAAAGCAAAAGGCTCACCTTGCTGTTGAAGCTCTACCACACTCATGGAAACTGTCTGACGCGAATAATAAATCGCGAGCAAGTCATGGCTCGCATACGGCTGTGCTACGATATGTGGTCCGAGTGCGGTGAGCCAGTACGCCGTAATCCGTCCAGATGTAATAGTACGTAGTACAATCCGGCTCTCCCCCCTGTGAGACGAATCGGCGGTGGTGCTCAGCGATGAGGCGGGTAATAATTAGAGGTGAGATTGACGGCGGGCTGCCTCGTGTGGGAGCCAAGTAAATGGGGGAGGCTGGGTGGCGGCGTCGAATGTTGGCGTTTGGCGATGAATGGGCACGCAGCGGCGGCGGGCAGCAGCAGCGATAGCCCGCAGCTGAGTGAAGGGTGATTGGCCAGATATGATGATGATGATTGGGGTTGGGACCGGGAGATTCTTGGCCAAGGACCTCTCCAAGTGGGCAGCCAATGCAGCAAACAAACCCCTGGGAGCAATGCAGGAATTGAGGCGGATCGTCAGAGGGCCTGTGTAAGGAGAGGAAGCCAATGTGCGTGTTTTTTTTGGGGGCGTGTCAGGTACCAGGTACGTACCTCCAGCCTTTCAAGTCTCTCTCTCTCTCTCTCTCTCTATTTTTATCACCCGCACGGGATGGGGGTTGAACGTCCGGGTCCACGGAGCCTTTTCTTTTTCTTCAACTTGAAATTCTGGACTGCAATCAATACAGATAGACAGAGGTCATGTTCCGAAATAGTCCCCCATAACCTAAACTTTGATTAGTTGCCTGGTAATTCAACCTACCTGCCTTACCAACCTGTCAACCTATCAACCTATCAACCTATCAACCTACCAACCTACCAGCCCACCCACATCTCTCACAATACACCAACATCAACTCGACCAAAACTACGAATACACCTACCGATAGTTAGCCGGCCGGCGAAGCCCGTCGAGGTGGGTGGCTTGACGGCCGCTAGACTGATCAGACCATGGCAAAGCAGCCACCAATGCGCTAGGCCAGGTAATCAACCAACCAACTCAATATTAACAAGTTGCAGGTGCTTCTGATCATGACTGCGCTTCTCTGCTAGTTTTTAAAAAAAAAACTGACCGCCTTGGGGTATAAATTGTCTTCTCCGCCCGTTCCACACGGTTGCGTTCTTGCGCATCAGCCCACGACTCCACACCCTCCTTTGTTTAAGCCATCGGCGGTGCTGAGTCCTGGAATATTACATCTTTAGTTGGCAAGCAGAGCAAGGTATTTATTGAGTCTGCCTCTGCAGGCTCTTGAATGCTTTCTAAAATGCACCCACACTAGGCTGCTCTGTGGGACTGTCATAGACCAGTGTCTGTGCCGAAAAACCCCTACCTTACCTACCGAGGTAAGTACCCCGAGAGCCTCCATGGGGAACGGCTTTCCCACCTCTGTTCTAGCGGTGAGGGAATCCGCTACTCCGTATCCGTACGGACTGCCGTTTTCTACCACAATGTTAACTATTGTCGGGGTATGTGTCGGAATTGTGGATTGCTAGCCACCATCAGCAAAGATTACAACGTTCTTTGCATATGTAAAGTCAGGGTGCTATATTCTCGAATGTGCCAACATGCGCAACTAGTCTCACGATATATTAAAAAATGCAGCATTTTCTCAGTAGCCTCTCATCATTCAGAATGTCCATTGACTTATATACAAACCGTTCATATTTCTTGCGTGTAGTGTCCCTGAGTAGAAGCCCAATCGGCATCTCACGCAGGCTTCTCAATAAAGGCCTGCAAATTCCATATCCCATACAAGCGCCGCACGCCTGGCGATTACGCGCCCAATGTATGCCCTCCCCAACCAAGCTTCAATCATCTGAGACATGCACGTCGTACCTTGCTTGCTACAGCTGCAGCTCTCCTCAAAGACAATGCGACAGCCTTCTCGGTAGTCGCCTTTAATTAAGTAACAGACTAGCCCCTCCCTCGCATGGAACCGGCACCGTGTCGCACGCGCCGATTGTCCTTTGGCAGTAGCGATTCTGCAGCTGAGTCGTCGCCAGCGTTATATCGCTCTGGTCCGCCTGCAGATATGACTTTAATGGTGTTGCCGAGGGAAAATGCCACGGATCGGACGCCAATCTTGGCCTTTGGTCCTAATGTAGGAACTACCACGAGCTCCTCCGAGCCGGCTTCATCATTGAGAAGCGGCCGAACCTCATCTGCCTCGAGATGCCCGTCCGTAGCAGCTGTCCAGGCCTGCCACCTCGGGGGCGCTCCGGGATTCCCACGTGCCGTAGCCGATCGCCTACGGTAGTCTGCACGCTTGGTATTGCGGCAAGGGTTCGCTTCTTGTCGCACACCAATGACGCTTCTTCCTTTGATAATCTCCCAGGTACCTGGGTCCTTTATCCGCTTCTTTGTCTCTATTGCCTCTTCCCAAGTACACCATCCTCCACCAGCACCGCCCGACGGAGCAAAAGCCGCAATCGCCTCGCTGCCTTGAGCAGGATGGTAACTGGTCACAATACATTCTTGCGTGTTTGCTTCCACGTAGCCCAACGTCAGAGAACTGAATCCAATTCCACAAGACGATTTGTTATATCGATTGTCGGAATATTCGCATTGCAGGGATCGCCAGGCCACCGGCTCTGTCGCAAAGACATGCTGCACCACGCCATCATTCGCGCTGACCAGGTATACGGAGCTGATTGCGCCAATGAGGAATAAAGGGTGCGGAGAGAGTGGCACTATCTGGTGCAGTGTAGTGTCACTCACGACATTTAATGGTAGGCTCTCGCAACGCCAACCCGTCTCGCTTTCCCTTGACATAAAGGCTTCTCCATCTCGTGAAAGCGATAGGATCTGCATCGCCCGCACAGTATTCGACTCTGGCCCTACAACTATTAGCAAAGGTGAACATGAAATTACGACACTCGAGTTCTCACCTTTGTGTATGAGAGAGCGAGCCGTGAGTAGCTGACCATGGCAGACAGCTGCCTCGCGTCGGCGGTACTTGCCCACCATCGACACGTCTGTCAGTGTTCCATCTTTCCTCACAAAAACAAGTCTGGGAATTTCTAGAGTCGAGCCCGGGTGGAAGCAGAATACTTCCGGATTATGGCTGCCAGATTCCATGGGGACAGAATCGCTCCATTCGTACTCTGATAGGTTCCAAAGTCGGATCTGGCTCGTTGACATGATGGCCAGCCATTTCGACTCTGCATCCACGGCAATTCCCAGTATAGGAAAGAGCCCACGTCGGTCTGATAATTTAGTGCCAGGCAGCTCATAGCTTGTGATATTGGAACGAATGTCCCATACTCGTATGGTTCGGTCCAGACCTGCGGAAACAATTCGTCCATCTGATGATGCCACCATCATTGCAACATCGAGAACGTGACCTCCAGGTAGAGTTTTGATAGACAAAGACGAGCTCTCACCAGAATCAGAGTAATTGTCTTTTGTCTCTTCGTCTGCCATAAGTAGATAGCTTGCGAGTAGTCGAAGGCAAGCACAAACCAGAGCTATTGAGATAACAAATTCGGCCAACTGGTGATCAATAAAGTCATATGCCGCGGGGAGCAGCCTCTTCTTTTGCTGTGGCGGCGTTCGGTTCGATTGCTTGATCACAAAAACCAATGGATCATACACTTTTGCTGTATAACTAAAAGCTGACGGCTTGATAGCGTTGATGACTTCTTGAGCGGTCTCGTGATCTTGAAGACGCAGCCACGATCCAGGGGACCTTGCCTGATGTATCTCTTTGAGAGATGAGGCTGCTTCTTCGGCGACTGGTGATTGCAACGTCGAGGTGCCAAAGAGCCGCTTGCCAGGTTCCAGTACACCTACGCCTTCGAAAAAGTGCCATTGGGCAATCATGACGAAACCAATCATGACAACCGTGCCCGCTATTCTGGTAGAAAGTGCGACTTTTCCTTTCAGAACATTGTAGATCCATGACGGACGTTCTTTCAAATGGCCATAGGCGTGGTTGTGCCTCAGTGTGCTGGCTTTCAATAATTCATCTTGGAGCTCGATTCTGCGCACATCAACACTCAACACACAGAGGAAAAAGGTTGACAAGTAGAAATAGTCAAATACTGTGGCAATGGCAGCAAATATGCAAAAGCCAGCGACACCGGGGGAGACAATCATCGAAAGGCCCACCAAGATGGCCACATTCTGCATTGTGCTCGCCAGCGCTATGTGCGCCGTCTGTCCAAAAGCCGAGCCAACGCGGCTGCTGGAACTGTTTTCAGCGGGTGTGAGGATCACGGCGTAGATAACTCTGAACATGTTTTCTAAGCTTATAGCCAGTATTACCAGGGGATAAGCGGCTCGAGGAATGCGAGATAGATCAATGTCAAAGATTGCGCATACAGTGAAGCTTGACATGATGGACAATAATATTTGCGTGATGACGGTCGCTGTCAGCCCAGCTTTTGATTTGATAGCCCGAAGCTTTTTGAGACTTGCAAGGAAATAAATGAACATCAGACCGTATGCCAATGCCAAGCTGATGATGTCGTATATTGATATTGGCCGGAACTGAAATTCGTAAACCTGGCTGCTTTGGACGATTCCATCTGTTGGATAGATATCCCACTTATCACTGACTTTGCGAGTGAGCAATGGCGCATTGTGTTCCCACTGGCGGCCGACCGGGGAATCGCGCAGATGCAAGAGGGTTATGACAAGCGCATCGGCCGCCAGAAGTCTTCTTTCCGAAAATCTCTTGCCGCTGAAAACGATGGAATGTCTCAGCGTGACATTTGCCGACGTAGACTGCGTTTTTCTCTCATTGACAGTGGTGATGAGGTCCGTGTCTGCCAGAATTTGCTGGCGCGAGCAGTGCCAGTAGAGGAGCGGAGAATGAAAGAACCAAGACTGGTTCGTCAGTCCGTTAACGATATGAACCGCGTCTCTGCTCTCTGTCGGCATGGGCCAGTGGTCATCACTTGGAGGAGGGAACCCCTGTGATGCGGCGGGGAAGAAGTTTTCTGTTGGCCCAAGAAGCTCATCCTGAAGCTCCAGCGCCGCACTAAGTAGATGATTATCCAGTGCCTGCATGTAGTCGCCATGGACCCATATGGATCTCATGATGATGTCTGGCAGGACGGCGGCGTCTCTCGCCAAGGGCTGCGCAACAGTCCAGACATGATGGGGAAGATTGGAAGCACCATTGGTGAAGTCGTCGGTGAAAAGATAAGGAATGGGGTAGATCAAGATGGTGGCAACGATGCCAGAGATGAGCAGAGCCAGTATAACATGTTGCGCAACATAATTACCGTAGCGAGTAAATGCGACACGCACAGGATTTGATGGCGACAGGGCTGGAGCCTCTGTAGTTCTGCGATTGATTAGTCCCGAAAAGCGGCAGTGACGATAGTTTATTGGTCTCTTACCCTCGCAGTGGGTAAAGCAAGTACCATATCATGATTGCCAGAGTTGTATCACGATGCGAAATGAATATCGATCAAGCTATGCCGGTAGCATCGATAGGCGGCGGGGCTTTGCAGCTGAACTGAACCGAGCATCCCTCGGCGCGATGCAGTGTTTGCTCGGCTTGCATATATGCCGATGCGCACTAGTACACGAGGCGTTTTAACTATCGATACTTTGAGTGTGAGGCATCTTCTTCAATCGACTTGTAAGAGGGCAACTGTGGACATTGAGAATGCGATACGATGCCAAAGTATAGCACAGATGACAGTAACAACGCCAGTCTGCGTGTCGCTGTTCTGAGTTCTATTTTCAGGCGGCGGGCACACCTGCTTGTGGATGTGCCGCGAACCCCCCCTGCTATCTAGTGCTCCCAGGGTTTATCCGCAGGTACCTACACCTATCACAGGTACCTACACCTATCACAGGTACTTACACCTATCACAGGTACCTACACCTATCACAGGTACCTCGCGAACACTTGTTCAAATGCGTACAAAAAGCAGTAGCTAAAAGTATATCACTCTTCAGGAAGTAAGTGAAAATTCAGCATAGCTAGCCTGTAATAACAAAGTTAATATATATATCAGGGTGTCATTGCTCAAGAGGCCGAGGCAGCGTCGGGGAATACTACGGGAGGTGTTATTAGCGGGTGTTATTGACTTGGCGGGGGCGCGAGTGTACGGGGGCGCCAATGTAATGTACATTTGATCTTTTCCCCAGTGTCACCTGGTCGGCATTTCTTTCTCTTCCATCAAACACATATTAGGAAGGAGCCGCCTGCGCTGTCCACTCTCCTCCGGCCATAAATATGCTGACCGGCCATGAGTACCAGTCTCAAGGACACCAAACGAAAATCTTGCTGCACCCAGTATTTTGTGACACAAGAGGAGGATGAATTGTATCACAGAGAGCTATATGGAGAGTTGCGCTGATCCAGCGCTTCTTGAAGCAATGCTGGCTTGAAAAGTATGGTCTTATCATAGTAGAGTCGGGGCTCCAGAGGCGATTGCATCGACGTCTGCAGCGGACGAGTATATGACGAGTCAAAATTCGGGAAGATGGTGTCGGCGTCATTTGCATCGACTTGCTCTTTGGCGAAATACCTGGCGATTGTGAGTGCAACTATGATTGTACCAAGTTCACCCTTTCCTGTTCTACTCGGACGACTGGCTCAGCGTAATTTATATAGTATTTGTCTGCCTCTCAATGTACAATCGCACCTGCACGGTCAATCAAGCAATGGCAATTACGTGAAAGGCTAAGACAGCCAGTGGAGCGGCGCGTAGGCTAAGAAAGCAGTGGACAAAGAACAATCTTGGACAAAAACAGATTGCAGATGCCAGTTCACATATAGCAGTACGGACAACAACGGATGTAGCAAGTGATTTGAAGGAATGTATTGGCAACTATCCGACTCAATCTGGTCTGTCACAGACAGCGCCACAATAGGAAAACACCACTCAAAAGAAAGTATCACCCGCTATTCAACTCGATCTAACCTGTCAGCGTTGCCCTCTTGTCCCATCATCATCTCTTACCTAGCAGATGCAGTTGACATTTTCACCAGTAATTCTGCAGCATTTAGGACCACCGCACTGGGCTTGGAACTGCCACTGGCCGGCAGCATCGCAGACGTAGATGGCGCCGTCGGGTCCGGGTGCACCACCGCGGTTACCGCACTGATACTCTGTAGGTTCGCAAGCCTGGACGCCGAGAGCGGCGAGGGCAACAATGGCGACGTATTTGAAAGAGTACATGTTGATCAAGTGGTTTGTAAGTCGAGGTGAGTCTGATGTGTTGTGATGTATTGTAATGTGTTGTCAAGTGAGCGAGGAATCGTCGACCTTTATAGTTGTTTCGTAGCTGAATACCGAACGGGCAGATACCGACACATCTCGCGTGATATAAGTCGCAGCATGTGATGAGCCTTGGGCGACAAGGACTATCATGGCCTTCATGATACAGTTTGTCATGATATAAGTCGCTTTCGTCACCATGACCATGGCCGTGATAATACGACTTGCTGGGATTGAACTCGCGATTGTTACTCGCAAGATGCAATAGACCTTAAGCGGCAAAGATTACCAAGACTCCGATGTACCGAATTCTAGACCGACGTTTATTGATAGAAAAATTAGCAACTTACATGCATTCCTAGCTTGATATCCCGGCCAAGCAATCATGGAAATGCCGAAGCTGCCGACGGGCCGTGCCTGTTTCGCTGCTTCCGTCCGCAATTAATATATAAAAGGCTACGCTGCCTGTATTATGCAGTCTGCAGTCTGCAGTCTGACGTAGTCTACCGGCACCGTTGAACGGGCTGCAGTCGAGTCGCAAAACGAAATGAGGAGTGGGCAACATTACTAAATCCGGTCCAGATCCGGTGGCCTGACTCTGACAGGGCGGGCGCTGATATAGCTATTCGTTTTTGTAAGTAATAGTCTAGATCAATAGATTGGACCGACTTAAAGTGCCGCAGTAAAAATGCGGATCCATACATTCATTGATGTAAATCAGGCCTTATTGTATTATATCCGTCGATATATAGGTACGGGTATTCTCAATACCCCACCAACCCACCTGCGAATACCTACAAGGCACGAGCCGGCAAAGGTGATGCAAATTTTAATCGCCAAGGAGACATCATTTCAGCATCATGTCACAAACAGGGGAGCAGGCATGCGTGAAGGACGCCATTGAGCACCTCATTACAACATATGGGGAGCTCAATAGCTCTTCTATTGAGGAACTTGATTGTGAACCGAGTCCTCTCGACTTTATGCGATATGTCGCTCGCAATACCCCATTCGTTGTCCGCGGCGGCGCATCATCTTGGAGGGCATTCGATAAATGGGACAAGGATTATCTTGTCACTGCACTGGCCGGGCAGTCGGTAAATGTCGCAGTGACGCCGCATGGGTAAGATTATACGTACCCTTGCCATTGCCTGCTACTCATCATCCTGTTCTGTTGTAGGAATGCAGATGCTCCCACCCTTTCCCCCGCTCATAATACGCCTCTATTTGCAAAGCCTCACGAAGAGCTCCAGCCTTTTGGGGAGTTTCTCGATTACATCATTAGCCAGGAGACAGACCCCGTCTTTCCTCAAAATGCAGAGGTTCGCTATGCACAAACACGTGAGTCTCTCGGTGCCTTTTCAAATCGTCGGTGCCTTTCACAGACTAATTACCCTTTAAATAAGAGAATGACAATCTTCGGCAAGAATATCAGTGTCTGTTCAAAGATGCACAAAAAGACATTCCCTTCGCGAGCATCGCTCTCCAGAAACCGCCCGAGGCCATCAACATGTGGATCGGAAACTCCAGGTCGGTAACGGCCACCCATAAAGACAGCTATGAAAACATTTACGTGCAAATCCGTGGCCGAAAACACTTTGTTCTCTTGTCACCACTTCACCACCATTGCATGAATGAACAGCCTCTTCAGCCAGCAACCTATGCCAGAGGTTCGCACGGTCAGCTCTCGCTGTGCCTCGATAAAGATGCAGACCCAGTACCGGTTGTCACCTGGGACCCGGACCATCCCGATAGAAACTGTGCACCTTTATCGCCTCTTGCGCAGCCTGTTCGTGTCACGCTCGAACCGGGCGACATGCTCTATCTCCCTGCCATGTGGTCAGTCCGGACATGCACAACTCGCTTCTAGCCGGAAAGCTAACCCGAACCAAAGGTACCACAAAGTCACGCAATCAGTTGCAAAAGATGATCCCAAGGGCTTTGTTGTAGCAGTAAACTATTGGTTCGAGATGACTCTGGACAAAAAAAGTTGGTGTGTAGACTGGGCAACTAACAACACTCGACCAGGTACGACATGGATTTCAGCGGCCTTCTATTTCCGACAGCCTCATTCCTCCGCAAACTCACTGTACCGCAAACATGACTCAGATGATGAACGAATTATGGCTTGCAGAGATATACTGCTTCTCATTATATACATTTTAGCTTCTATTTCTTCTTCTTTTGTGAGATTCTCTTCTGCGCTCTCAGCTCCTTCTTCATTCTGGCATCGACAATCCTGTAGCGACCCTTGACGCCGTTGGGTCGGCCCTTGATACCCCTGTTCGCACCACGCGCCACAACAAGTTTCGCTGGCCTGCTCGGCTTCTTACGTGCGGCTCTGCCCAGCAATTTTGCGATACTGTCGGCCTTTTCCTTTTCAGTCATGCCTTCATCAGCAGCCAGCATATCGGACTTCTTCTTGAGGCGTTCCAGCTTCTGCGCAGCTTTGATCTTCTTTCTGGCTTTTGCTTCCCGCACTTTCTTGATTGGACGAGCGTTAAACGCACGCAGCTTTTCCTTGATGGCCTGTGCTGCCGCTTTGGTAATGGGCTTATGAGGCTTGTCATGCTTGGATTCATCTTCGATGAACCATTCAGGCAGCCCATCTCGATCGCGGAAGGCATGCTTATTGAAACCATCATCAATGACATCCTGACTCGTCTTCTTTCCGCTGGCCAACTGGTGTGCTAGAGTCATGGCTTCGGCAGTAATGATGTCAATATCTAGTAGCGACTGAGTTAGCAGAGGAATATCATATATCGTTGCGTCGATTGCGTACCTAGTTGCCCATCTGGACGCTTCCTTTCCGTACTCTCCCAATCATCATCTTCGTCAGCTCCTGAGATGACTTCCGGTTTGCCACCATTCTCTATCGTGTTCGCCCGAGTACCAGACCGGCCGTTTTTACTAGAAGCAGTTTGTCTTTCCTTTCCAATGTTGGTAGTAGGCTTCAAATTGCGGATCTCCTCGTCTTCGTCAACGACAGGCTCCTCAACCTTTCCAGCCTTTGGCAGTGCTTCGGTGATTCCTTTGAAAATGTCTTGACTGAAGAAGGCGGCAGCCCGGCTGGAAAGACCATTTGCGTCGCTTTGGTCCTTATCAAAGGTTTTTAGCAAGCCTTGGGCTGGGCCTTCATCCTCATCGGTAGATGAATCATCATCTTCTTCTTCCAAGGCACTAGAATCGGACTCCTCGCCCTCGTTTGCAGACAGACCCTCCCACTCATCATCGCCTCGCTGCTCTCTTGCTTTCTTTGCACGATATTTCGCGTCAGATTCCGCCTTGCGCTCTTTGTAATTCTCATACATGGAATCCAAGTCGCGTTCGAGCCGATCTTCTTCATAGTCACTCTCATCGCTATCGCTGCCGGAATCCCGGTCATCGGCAGGTTTGACATCCGTTATTGTTGCCATTTTGCCACGATTTAGTCGACGCATGGCTTCGGTTTTGTCCGCGGTCTTCAGCGCGAACATCGCATCTTCTCCGATTGGCCCCGCTTCCTCCATACCAATATCCATCGGGCTGATCATGTTCATTTGCATGCGAACAATCTCTTTTTGCCTCTTCTCGTTTTCTCTTCTCTTCTCCCTCTTCTTCTTAGCGCTGTCCCGGTCTCGCATAGCTTGCAATTCTTCCTGAATCTGAAGTTCTTCGTCCATCTCCCCCACCTCGGCAACTTCTTCGGATGCTGCAGCTACCGCCTTTTCCTTTGTGGCAAGGCCAAATATGTCTCGAACCCTGAGTCTCCATTTCAAGAGGAGTTTGAAGTCTCTGCGCCCGAGAGTCTTGAGGTCGGAGCAGCAATCACGAATTTCAGGCGTCGTCTCCGGCAGCTTGTCCAAAGCAGCCAAGGCGACGTCTCCATTGAGAGGCTGTTGGAATGAGAGTTTGTTGCAGCTTCCCAAGATAGCGATCGGGTCCATTGTATGTATAAATTCAGTCGCGGGTACTTCTTTATACAGTGTATAGTCGCCCTCGTCGTAGCCGTCTCGCTTTCTCTTCTTCACTTCAGGGTTGTAAACTTTGGCTTCGTTGTTGGGTGTGGCACCAGCTAATTCAGCAAATACCGACCGGGGATCCAGGAAACGAGGATCAATGCGCTTCGGGGCCTTGTAACCTCTGCACACGACGAAAATTTCGGCGGAAACGTTACGAGACGATGGTGGCTTCGTTGCTTCGACATGCGTGAAGAGTTGATTCAAAACCCACAACAGTGGATTATAATCTTTCGATCGAAAAACCTTCGTGACAAAAGTGCCGCCCTCAACCAGGAATTCAGTAGCCAGCTTCATGGCTTGTAGCGCAAGTTCTGCCTGGTTAAACGAATCCTGCACCCATGCAGTACCGACATTGGGCGCGCCATCGTGAAGAACGGTGTCGGCTTTCCATGTTTTCAGGTGTTGTCGGATTGTAGCTCGACACTTCTCGGTCGTAATGTCGCTCTGGAAAGTGATGACTCTCGGAATGGGTTTGATAGGTGATAAATCGACGCCAACAATGAGACTATTGACGGGCATGACTTCGGAAGCAACCTGGCACCAAGACTGAGGGAGCGATTAGTACAAAAGAAGGAGGCGCGGGGCAGACAGAAATGACACTTACTCCCGGCGCAGCGCAAAGGTCCAGCAGGACCTTGCTCTTTTCCAAGAAGCCATATTTCTTGTTTAATTGCACAAGTTTGAAAGAAGCTCTTGCTCGATAGCCTTTTTCCTTGGCAAGTTTGTACCACTTATCCAAGCGGCCTTTGCCGTGCTTCTTCTGAATCGCCATTGTAGCGACCACAATCCTGCCCAAGATCTCGACGGAACTTTTTCAAGACTATCACCAGAAATTTTGGTTGGAATGGGAGCCGATAAGCTTATCACGTGGCGATAATCTGATTGTGGGGGCATGGGTCTGTCTTGGAGCTGGCGTTGACGTTATGTGGCGCGCCCTGCATCCTGTGCTAAACCATGCTGCGCGAACGGATACTCGTCAACACCATCGAGTCAATGAGAAACCGTATAAAGGATTCGACAATTAGCCTCTGAGGCGCGCGTCTTAGACCACTTGCGTACACGGCCACACTAAACTTTTTTCGCGATCCTTTTCAACGATGCGCGGGCAGATGCTGGTGGGAAGGCTGCGTACCGCCTCGCGGCATACGAACGCCGTCAGTTCGACCCGCTACATCCATCGTTTCCAAACTGGCGGCCTTCTGCAGGCAGACGGCTCGATTCGCGCAACCCAGCGGCGTATGTGGCTTGGTGGTAACGCTTTTCATAATGCGGTCACTGTCCGCAATGCATCTTTCGTTCGGTTCCTACCGAAGTTGATGCTGAAATTTGTCCGAATTCCTGCAATGTTTGGCGGCCTGGCAATAGCAACTTTTGCCTGGGTTCAGTATCAGGCAAACCGTAAGTCACCTTAAATAGGAAAATATCTATCGGCAATGCCCTAATATTTCACAGAGGCTGGCGCATACGCTGTCGATGTCTTCTACTCGACAAAAGATGCAGTCACGAACACCGCTTCGAATCTTTTCGGTAGCGCAAAGGGGGTTGCCGAGCAAACATACAAGGGTTGGGAAAATACGAAGGAGCAGATCGAGCTTCCAGAATGGTTGAAGAATCTGATTCAGCCCACCCAAGAAGCCACCGGCGGCGGCGGCGGCAATGGTGGCAATAATGATCCCAAGCACAGCAAACTCGGGGCGGCCACGGCTGTCGGAGCTGCTGCGGCTGGTTACGCGCATGAGGGAGAAGACGACTCATCGAGCGAAGAGGAAGCCAGGGACGATCAAATGATGATCCTTACCAAGAAGATGATCGAAATTCGGACGATACTACAAAAAGTTGGCCAGTCTAGCACACTTACACTGCCATCAATCGTCGTTATCGGGTCCCAATCTTCGGGCAAAAGCTCGGTATTAGAGGCGATCGTTGGTCACGAGTTCCTTCCCAAAGGGTCAAACATGGTGACTCGCAGACCTATCGAGCTGACTCTTGTCAACACGCCAGGATCTGCTGAGGAATATGGGGAGTTTCCCGATCTTGGTCTCAAGCACATCACTGATTTCACCTCCATTCAAAGAACTTTGACCGACCTCAATCTGGCCGTTCCAGACTCCGAATGCGTGTCTCACGAGCCCATCCAACTCACAGTCTACTCTCC
Organism: Beauveria varroae; assembly: GCA_030780425.1. Classification (NCBI taxonomy): domain Eukaryota; kingdom Fungi; phylum Ascomycota; class Sordariomycetes; order Hypocreales; family Cordycipitaceae; genus Beauveria; species Beauveria varroae. The sequence goes on from JAPFUP010000156.1 coordinate 154,042, forward strand.
GAATGTACCGGACCTGTCGCTGATAGATTTACCTGGCTATATCCAAGTGGTAGGTCAAAATCAGCCATTACAGCTGAAACAGAAGATATCGGAACTTTGCGACAAGTATATTCAGCCGCCCAACGTGATCCTCGCCATCTCTGCTGCAGATGTCGATCTTGCCAACTCTACTGCTCTGCGTGCCTCGCGGCGAGTCGACCCACGAGGCGAGCGAACTATTGGAGTAATAACCAAGATGGATCTCGTGGATGCGGTACGAGGAGCAGAAATCCTGAACGATAAGAAATACCCACTACGCCTCGGCTATGTCGGCGTCGTATCAAGAGCACCTCAGTCCCAAGGATTATTCAAAAAGGGCTCATCAAATCTGCTGGCCACCATTACGAAGAACGAAAACTTATTCTTTTCGTCGCATCCAATGGAATACGGCCCGGAAGCTGGAGTCAGCGTCGGAACAACAACACTCCGGAAGAAGCTCATGCATGTGCTGGAGCAAACCATGTCTTCCAGCTTGCAGACTACAAGTGATGCTATCCGTCAAGAGCTCGAAGAAGCCACATATGAATTCAAGGTGCAATACAACGATCGCCCACTGTCCGCGGAGTCATACTTGGCGGAAAGCCTCGATGCTCTGAAGCATTCATTCAAGCAATTGACAGAACAATTCGGTCGTCCTCAGATGCATGAACTTCTGAAGAGTGAATTGGACCAAAAAGTGCTCGATTTGCTCGCAGCCAGGTACTGGAATAAACCAGTCACAGACTTGCTGCCTCCACCTCCCGAAACAGACAGGTTAGCGGATTTACCCAAGGCTGATGCTGACTCGCTTTACTGGCGTCGTCAGCTTGATGCTTCCTCTTCAGCATTGACAAAGCTTGGTGTTGGGAGATTGGCAACCACTGTCGTTTCCACTGCGATTCAAGATCACGTTGAAGCGCTTCTGGACCAGTCCAGCTTTTCCAATCACCCATTTGCAAGAAGCGCAGTCATGGACGCTGCATCAACAATCTTGAATGAGCGGTTCTACAGTACCAGCGACCAGGTCGAAAACTGCATTAAGCCCTATAAATTCGAAATCGATGTCGAGGAACGGGAGTGGGCTCAAGGGAGACAACATGTCAGCAATACCTTAAAGAAAGAGTTGAATGATTGCGAAACGGCGCTCTCAACGCTTGAGGCCAAGGTTGGCGGACGCCGTAAACTGAGTGAGGTCATGTCATTTGTCGACAAGGCTCGCAAAGGCGATGTTATCGTGGAAGGCGACGGGCGCAGTGGCGCCGGTGGATTCAGCGCTGCATTGCTCAGTAAAGGCAAGTATACGAAAACCCTTTAGCAGAAACAGAGAGAACTAACTGGTGATAGGCCGTGAAGCAGTTTTCCTCCGTGACAGAGCAGACATCCTTAAACTGCGCCTAATGGCTGTCAAATCGAAGCAATGCGCCAATCTAAAGAACAAATACCATTGCCCCGAAATATTTCTTGATGCTGCTGCATCAAAGCTCGCCGCAACGGCTGTACTCTTCTTAAACGTGGAATTATTATCGGAATTCTACTACAATTTTCCTAGAGAACTCGATCTTCGCCTGGGCAAGCATCTGTCAGACGCGGATATCGAGAGATTTGCCAAAGAGGATCCCAAAGTCCGCCGTCATTTGGAGGTTATCCGCAGGAAGGAGTTACTAGAACTTGTACTGGATAAGATGGAGAGCTTGAAACAGTTGGAAGGCCTCGAACGGGAGCGCCTCGCGTCCAACCGTAAGCTTCCTAAAGAACGTGGCAGATGGGGACTATTCTAGAGCGGGGAGCGTGGTGATTCGAATTTGTCTGGTTCGTTTTTGTTCCGATAGTAGATGCAAATGCACTGACGGCGGGTCATATCATACATCCCGTTGTGCAAGACCAGGATTGCGGGCACCTCTGGTATAGCAATGCATACTTAGCTTACCAGCCGCCGAATGAAGATACCCTCCTCCATTGAGTCTAAACATTTTCATATCGAACAGCGCGTTCGTGTATATATGCAATGTATTCTCGTAGTAAACATGGCGTTTGTATTTAAAGTCTATGAGCTACCATCCGCGTTGAGTTGCAACGATACTTCCCACTTGACGTTGCCACCTGTACCGTAACCTCCTCCCAGGCGATTTTGTATCAACGAAGTAATTCTATTGCGTAATCTGCTGAGAGCCACTTCGTCACTCCCCTTTTGTACGCTGATTTTCAAGTTGGCCATACAGAGTCCGTAGTGAACTTGCCAGAATTGTGCTTCATCAACACTGGCTATACTGGCTTCGGACTCTATGCCTTGAATCACGGAAGACACTCCAGCACCACCGTTGGTGCCACCGTAAGACATGAGCAGCATGAGGCCTTGTGCAATAGCGACACGCATTCCAAGCCCAAACATGGCCAGCGAAATAAGGGCACATATCAATCTATCCAGCCAGGTGTAGAGTTCGATCGAGAAGAGCGGCAGCAACGCGACGAGGGTGGAGAAGAGAAGTGTCAAAAGATGAAAGGGGTTCGATAGGATGCTTGGCAAAGACGCGAGGTACGAAACTCTCATGACCTTGGCGATTCGAGCGTGGTTCTTGAGGCCGTAAGCGGATGCGAGCGTGCTAAGAATAGCAGCTGCGCAGGCAAGGTCAACAGAGCCTGCTGGGCCTTCCCCATGGGAATGTTCATGATGCGGCTCATGGTGGCCCACAGATTCAAGAAGATGCTTGAGATTATGCGACACAAGGTCAAACCCTCCGAAGAGAAGGAATATAGACATGGCGAACCCGGCTAGGACTTCGGCTCTTTCTAGACCGAATGGATGGCGAATACTGCTGCGCCTCCATACTTCAAAGTTTCCCAGAACATCGACAGCCACGCAAACGGCTGCACTTCCGGCGTCAAAAAAGACGAGGTGCGACAGCGCGGTTGCCGAAAGCGAACCCTCAGACTTTAGAAAAATAAACACAGCAATGGCAAGATGCGACAGACTCCAGTAGAGGCGCAGTTTTTGATCTTTATTCATGCTCTTCCATGCCTCTTTCAAGGTGGGAATTGGCAGAGATGCTGGGAGAACCAACGGGGGCCGTTGAGGGGGTTCTTGGAATACTTGGTGCTGTGTGGAGATGCTGCTGTGTTTGTATCTATGTCCTCGTCGTTGACCAATGTTCTGTTTCAAAAGGACGAGTCAGCCATACTGAGCTACCTGTACTCATGGAAAAAGCCAGATTCTCCCTACTGATTTGACGGGTGAAGTAGATATAACCTGCGTCTGGAAATTGAACGGGTTGGTAGGCGTCGATTGACCGCTGGGTTGCTGTGTTGCGCTATCTGCCGCCATCGTGGATTTGGAGAGGACGGCGCTGTCCGGGGAGAGCATCGAGGGCTGCAGAACAGAGGAGTATTGCTTCGTGGAACGTTCAGTGTGGCTTGCGCTTGTGTCGTCGACGACAAGCTCGGGTAGCGACGTATCTGAGGGGTAGAAATTGGAGAGATCCATACGCTCCAGTATTAATACGATGGTTTCCTACTCTTGATCAGAACGGCGGAATTCCAGCCGCGCACAATTTGCGACGTTGAAGGTGAGAAGATTGCGCCGACAATGGATGTTGATCTGGCGCGCCAGAAGGTTGAAGCGTAATAGTGGGTACCCAGTTGCCAGATGTTCGCGCCCATCAGGGGTGAAGAGCGGGACCTTGCGTCTGGGTCGGGTGCATGGGGTTTCGTCAGACCTACCTAGGTATGGGACTACCTGGTCATGCCTGTCGCAGCTGAAATTGGCACGAGGCTCAATCGCGAAGACTTTGGCGCATTGGCAACTCGCGCGTCCAAAGGAAGGTGTGAGTTCCTCTAACAAGTGGGAAGACTCGAGATCACTGGAATAGTGCTCGGCCAAGGTTTGCTAACCCCAGGAATAGAGCTCCTACCAACGTGCAACGGTCGATTTACAATGATCAAATAATCAACGCCGACACCTCGAAAGGCCATTCTTGGCCGCTGATTCTTATATTGGTGCAGTGAATTGGATTCGGACAATAATTATGGATACGTCACAATCCCATGAAGAGGCAGTCTCAATGTCGTCGCCGCATCGAGAGAAGCCATATGCTGGCCCTGGACTGCTCTCTAGATTTCCCTTTATGAAACCGGCCTCGGGACCGCAACAGACTGATGTCGCGGCCGATGGAGGTTCTTCACAGGGCTCTGGGCCGTCTCATACTTCTTCTATAGCAGCGCAGTCGAAAACACGGCGGAGGCGCGGCTCCCTTAGAAAGGTTGCCTTACTCGGCAGAGGAGCTCAGCGGGACAAGCGCGACGGCAAACATCTGGCGATTGATACAGCACAAGCCACAGCATATATTCCTCTGCCCGACAATCCTGCCGTGGCTTCCATTGGCAGCCGCGATGCACTTGGCCTCGATGTTGCGGACATACGCTTTCAGGCAAACCCTGAATCACTGGACACGCCTGCTGCACCTGGGCGTCCAGTCAACTCAGACCGCGATGCGGATGATCAGGCAACACAGGATACATCAACAACCGACGAGGATGATGTTCTACATATTCCACATAATGCGACCCCCTCAAGGCCAGATTTGTCGGCCTCTTCCTCGGGCTCGGATTCATATTTTGCTGCACGGGCGTCCTCACCCCGCCCGAACTCCTTCCAACCGGTCAAATCACCACTATCATACAGTGGTATCTCCACGAATACAATATCTACTTCGGAGGCCGATTGGGATTATGCAGAGACCGAGTGGTGGGGTTGGGTTGTTCTGACAGTGACGTGGTTGGTCTTTGTCATTGGCATGGGCTCTTGCCTTGACATTTGGAGCTGGGCATGGGACGTTGGCAAGACACCTTATGCGCCGCCCGAATTAGAGGATGACCCGACATTGCCCATAGTTGGCTACTATCCTGCCCTTATAATACTTACGTGCGTCATGGCTTGGGTATGGGTTGTGGTGGCGTGGGTTGGTATGAAGTATTTCCGTCATGCCAAAATCAGCGGGGATTAGCGACACTCTGTGCATTATACATGTTTCTATGATTGATACCCTGACGTGTGTTTTTCTCCATCTATCGGTCATGACCTGTATAATGTTGTGTCGGTCACGCATCACCACGATGCGTTTCGAGCGCTCAGCTGGTGTTGACGCGGCTAATCGCCCAATTTATCATGAAGAAGCTACTGATCTTTCTCTGCTCTCGTACTTGTGCCAGGGGTGCGTGGCATCTCCGCGCCAGCGAATGTTTGGCCTCCTCCGCACTGTTAAGTGTGTATGACCTCGGGGGTGGATTGTGGGCACGTTGCCTAGGTACGCTCATTATGCGGGAATTGGCAGGATCATATTGGTATGCAAGTGAAAAGGCGGGCAGCTTCTCTGCTCGGCCTGGGTACACCGACCTTTCTCTACGCTGGAAGGTACCCAACTAATTGTCCAAACAAGTAGGTCATATCTAATTGCGCGGGAGGGCTGTGGAGGTGCACGCTGGAATTGACGCACTATCACACTCAGCGCCAACTTTGTAGGTAGCCGATGTACGCTGGTACGGACTCAAATAAGGCCGTTTGGTTATTAAGTCCATTGAATTATTGCTACATATCGGTTAAAGAAAAAAAAACACAGTTAAAGTATTTCTTCAAGGCAAAAATTACGCGAAGCAGCTGACTTGAGGCACTTCGTCATTCGTGGCGCGCATCCAGCGTAGTAGTTGGCGAGCATACCTACCTACCTAGGTAGGTAAGGTAGCACGGTAGGTACAGAGACAGGCCAACATGGACAAAGCGGTTCACCAAGACTGTGCTCCACGGAGCGTTGGGCCAGTCTTTCTAACGTTAGCGTTTGCAAGCCTGGCAGAGGGAGGTAGGGAGCTTGGCAGCGTGGCGGATAATTTGTCCATGACAAGACCCCGCACTGTGCGGCGACCTCGGGCATGCCGCTGCGTCGAGTAGTAGCGGCACTCATCAGCTGTCTAGGGGGCCTAGGTTCTCAACATAGATAGGCGCCGAGAGCCTGTCCCAGGGGCCTTTTTAAAAGCACAGCACACCACAGTGCACCACAGCCCTGTGCTGTCAGATTGACGCTGTGCTTGCCCGGAGAGGCCCGTTCGCCCACTAGATCTCCCTGACGTCGCTGGATGAAGTCTTCGTCAGCCAACCTCCTCCTCGACTCTCTTCATCTCGCCTCGTCAATACCCATCCTTCCCACCCCATCGGCGAGCACCATTGGGAAATAGTGTTTACCGTGTCAGCACTCGCAACACCATCAGTTTTCGCCGTCCTATTGCCACCACTCAAGGCATTTAGCTCACGACACGACCTGGCGGCCCTAAAGCCTGCCTGAAACACGACCTACTCGGCCATCACTGGCATCTCACGTCGCGCCGGTCTCTTCACCTGAGTCCCATCGCAGCCATCCCAAATACGCCTACAGGGCAACGGGAACAATCTGCACTATCCCTACACCGCGGCACCGCCCGCTCGAAACACCTCTTCTCGCGGCCCAACTCCTCGTGCCCCGAACGAACCCGACTGCACAAATACCATTTGCCACATCATTACTCTTCAACACCCCAGCGGCTCGCTTTCGGTCGCCAATTCTTTCGTCGCTGCTGGGAACTGGCGTATTTCATTTCAAAGGTGCTCAAGCCGCGGTGGCAGGCTCCCACGTGAATCGTATCTCGGACAAAATTGCGGCGACAGCGCCCTTTTCACATAGGAGACTGCCAAGATGAGAGAAGTCAACTTCAGTATACCAAACGTCAACAAAGCATCGGTGGGTATTACAACTGCGTTGTATGACCGCCGAGCGCTTGATTGCACTTCGACTCTACCCCTGATCAACTCGCTCAACCATCTCGCATACCTCACAACATCCTCCGCGCGTATTCGAGACATCTTGACTGTCGATGGAGGCATCGAACGACTTGTCTGCATTCTGAAACAAGGCAGGAGCAAAGACATGATGGGCATGTGGAAATGGAACCTAGCATTTCAATGTGTCGTCAACATTGGTGTGCGCGGAACGGAAAATGTGCGCACGCGTGTGGTTGAGGCCGACATGGTTCCTGTCATCGCAACCATTCTCGACAACTACATAAAAGTAATCGATCGTTGTCGTGAAAAAGCAGACGAACAGAAACAGAAACAGATACACGAGCACCACCATCGACACCGCAGCCACGATCATCGCGTATCTTCCAGGGCTTCCGGCCTCTTCGCGAATAGATCTTCACGCAACGAAACAGAGCACAGAACCTTACGACGGCAAGCGCTGCCTCCATCAATTGATGTTACGGCCAGCTATGCCGGACCATCCACTGCTGCTCTCCGTCAAGGATCGGAGGCGTCCTCTGCATCGTCCCCCGCAAGGTCAGGGACCTCAGATAGACCAGCAGTAACACCAACTCGCCATCGCCACAGCTTTCGAGCCACTGAAGGCCAGGCATCGGTAACTCGACAAGTTGTTCAACCCCTGGCACCAGCCGTTCCTATGATGGAAGCTATTGATGGCCTCGTACGTCCCGTGAGAGATGTCGACCGCTTAGCATCCATGACACTTCTGGGACAGTCGGAACTTGTCTCCCAGCCAACTTCCCCCACAACACCGCTTCCGCTCCCTCAACTGCGCTCTCCGACCGTGATGCCAACGGCAAACATCGATGAGGCGACTCCACAGCGCCGCAGGCCATCGATTCGCCATCAAAACTCCACCGCCGAAGTCGACGATATCAACAACGATAGCATGCCATCCGATGAATCGCCCGATGCAGAAATGACTGGAACTGCAGACATGCGATCGGCTGTCGGGATACAAGATATCACAATGGATGATGGCGAAGGGATGCTGGCCACAGAGTCGCTCGAATTGACTGCCGCAACTGTCTCTGAGACGCAAGACACTGGTGCCTTTAATATCACTCACCGCTCGCCAATCGATGGAAGCATTGGAAGCGATGTGGCACCCGCTCCTGTACCGCCCATCGGACTGTCCCCAAACCGTCCTTCTTTGGTCTCGCCTCCTCAGCCAAACGCACCAACATCATCAGTGCCAAGATATCTTCTAGATCGTCATTTTGTGCCGAACCCACAAATGTTGGCCGTCATGCCGAGGGAAGAAGATGTTCTCATGTCACTGCAGCTTCTTGCCTACGTTTCGAAATATTGTGGACTCCGTTCGTATTTCCAAAACAGCCACCTGGTCCCTAGGCTCGCCATCAGCAAAGACCTTGCAGCCCTCGATGGCGAAGGCGACGGCGAAGAGATTGACGATTCTGTGGCTGTCGATGAAGAATATCTGCTGCCAAATGACTTCAATCTTTTCCCACTCGTCGAAAAGTTCACTGTCAGATATCATAGTACTGACATGCAGTATTGGGCTGGCGTGGTCATGCGAAACCTGTGTCGCAAAGACGACACTCGCGGTGGTATTCGACAGTGCGCATACTATCAATGTGGAACCTGGGAAGAATTTCCACGGCAATTTGCGAAATGCCGCCGATGCCGCCGGACGAAATACTGCAGTAAGGAATGTCAAAAGAGCGCCTGGGCTTTTCACCGTCACTGGTGTGTCGCAGCTTCCCAATAATCAGACGCGACACAATCATAAGCGACTTTCGGCATGATTGCTGGTTCATCTGACTGCCGCATCCTCAAGCCGCAGGTCGTTGAATATACCGTCATTTCTTGGCGCGGCAGAGCATTTTGAAACACTCCACATTCTCTTTTCGATACCATGGGATTCTTCAGGCGTATTTGGGCGGTTATGACTTGGGTTTACAACTTTTTATGTCTTACGTCTCCGGACTGTTTACGAAAATGCTGCTACCTCTGCGACCACGGCAAAGTCTACGAATGGGCAGCATGCTTGCTCGCTCGCTCTCGGCGCAAGTTTTGGCTATTCAAGGTAATTGGAGGCCTGAGAGGTAGCAAAGCAAACATATTTCGTGATTTTCTTACTCAATGCTCGGCGATTGCATCAGCTTGCATTTTCTTGGGTTGCCAATAACATTCTAGCGACATCCTGCATGGGGGAAAGATTTGGTGTGCGAAAATAACTCAGGCTTGTCGGTCATCGCAACTGAGTTGATACAGCGATAGTAAGCCAGGTTGGTACCTGACTGATACTGGTTTGCTGTATCGGTGTGACGTTCACCTTTCTGCCCTCACTTCATTCGAGATCTTTATATATCCCTTTGTTTTCATAGATGAATTTGGATGAATCATGTTCCAATGTACTCATGCAATCGTTTCTTCACGTGTGAAATGCAGTGGTATCCTGACAGTAGTTGAACAAGGAGCTCCTCTAATGTGACTGTTTTGTACATGAATACCAGACGCCTAAGAACGATGCAAAAACCATCCAAACATCCGCCACTAAGTTTTATTTGCTCGACATTGCCTTTCTCCTGCTCTTGCCAGGGCGGCTTGCCTTTATCTTCTTGCTACCGGCCTTCATCTTCTTGGCGTTGAAACCACTGATATCGCCCGAGCTCATCGCATCGCCGGATTTCGCGTGCTTCTTTTTACCGCCAAACCCAAACTTTTCGTTCTTCTTTTGGCGCTTTGTATTCGGTCCTGAAGATGAACGGCCCGCGCCAGACCGCTGAGAAGTTCGCTGAGAGTGCTTGGAAATCTCGTCGTCGACTGCTATGTCGAATAGATCACCCTCTTTTGTGCCGACGTCGCCGCTAGACTCTTGGCGCTCTGAGAAGTTCCGGTTAGTGCGTAGTACTAAATACACGATAATGTCTAATCTTACTTCTCTTCAGAGTTTTAATCTTCTCCAGTTTTTCGCGTTTCGCCTTTGCGCGCTCTTGCAGTTTGGCAACCTGGACTTGTTTGCCGAATTTCTTCAAGTCGCGCTGCTTTCGTGCTTCGGCCGAGGCCTTCTTCGCAGAGGCTTCCTCGATCAATTTTGCCTTGATCTTCTCCATGTGCGCATCTTCCTTGACCATCTCGGCAAAGTAGTCCTTTGGCCGAGAAAATGGTACGCCTTCGGCTAGAAGCTTGCTTCTACCTTGTCGTGCGGCGTCGAGGCATTGAGTATAGAAAGCAAGCTCTCGCTGAAGATCGTCGGACACGTCAGGAATAGACTCAGCCGTATTGTTGGAAGAGACAATGATTTGATGCGATGCGAACGGCACGTTCTTGCCGGTAGGAAGGGATATGCGATCAAGAGATGCAAGGAGGGCAGACGTGTTGTTTATCGTTAAGCGGGTGTGGGGGATAAGGTCTTCCCGGTCTTCCTCGTCCAAATCTTCGAGGTCTGAAACAGGAATGTCCTCGTCGTCCTCATCCTCCTCCTCTTCCTCCTCCTCGTCATCGTCGTCATCTGCCGAAGGAGTTATCTTCGAGTCGATGATTCCAGTGCGTTTTGGCAGGCGTTTTTCCAGCTCGATAGACGAGTCGGACGTATCACTATCGTCAATACCCTCCATATCAAACTGTGATTGTATTAGCGCTTTTTTCAGCGGAAAAGCTGGTAAAATAAAAGCCCAACCTTCAGAGCGCTCTCTTCGTTTTCGTCGGAAGACTCGCCAGCGTGCGACGAAGGTTTTGAAGCAGCATCGCGAGAGACTTTGGACTGCCTTGGCAGTTTGCTCTTTGAAGGCGCCATTCAGATAACCAAAGACCTGCCGGGTATTGGATCTATTGTATGGTAATATTGAAGAAAATCCGAGGTTGCGACTGCCCTGTACTATCTACTAGAGGCTGCAATCCACTTAAAAAAAGTCCAGCAGAAAAATCTCAAAATTCTGCCATTGAAATCTTCTCACCGCCAACTGATGCCCCACCACCATACCATCTCTTTGAGGCCGCGGGCTGTCACTTTTCATAAGTACTGTAACACTGCAAATGCTCTAACAGTAAGTGAGTTACGGAATAGTCCCGTAGCTGCATAGGCAGTTTTCCTTTGAATATTGGTTTCCGAGTAGCAAGCCAATCGTCTGCAAGGCTGTCGAAAGATATTCTTTCCACCAAGAGCTTACCAATTCAAGTAAAATATAGTCAATTCTTCGTGGTACACTAAAGTATTTGCATGATTTAAACCCGGTTATAGATGATCTACTCTCCTGCCCGCGTACCATGTTGTATTGCTGAATTGTTATGCCAGGACTTATACTAAGCCTTAGAGCAGCCAAAGACAAGCTATCTCTGTCGAAGCGTATTACAAGTCAGGTAGCCAAAAGAGCCGCAAAATTGAGGCGAGAACATTTCGCGACCAGAAAAAAGCATAGCACAGGTAAGGTAGAGCAATCATTCTAGCTTTACGGATTATACGTCGTGGCTTTCTACTGCGAGCCATCCTCAGCTGGTCCGTCTCACTGCTCTCACCCTCTACCAAGAAGGTACATACATGCATGCAGAAAACTGGACTGGAACGTAGTATCGCAGCAATTTGTTTTGAATTAAAAATAAACCCCAATTTCAAGCCGTAGAAGAAGAGAATTTATACAGGACCCAGTCAATCTCCACATTGTCGTTGCGCAGCGCTTAGGCCTGCCATAAGTTGCCGCGGAAATGTTGTCGAAGTTTGGTGTTCAAAATAAAATAGCTTTTGGCGGCACACAGATTGTGTTAAGGCCAAAGCCAATCGATTGTAAAATAAAGAGCTGAAATTGGCGAGTAAGAGGTACGTTGAGACCGAGCAGACGATGTGATTCTCGTTCACTGGTCAGACGAAGCGAAACGCAAAATCATGGCAAGTAGCCAGGATTTTACATGATGGTGCACGCCTGGTAGCCGGACCACTTCTCGTTGGAGGCCGAGCCCATGGTAGCCGTCTTTGCGGAGCTGACATTCTCATCCGCTTCGACATGGTCTGCCATGAAGGCTTGCTTGGGCTGAAGCTCACGAGCAAGAGAGCCGTTATTCTTGCCCTGGCATCTGTTGGTGGGCTTGTTGTGCTGGAGGACAGGCATGATGGAAATCTTTGATTGAAAAAGTTGGGATATGGTATGTTGTGTATGAGGCAGGTGAGTGTATGTGCGGGTGATGATGATGATGATTGTTTAGACAGAAGAGCAGGACAAGGGGCCTCTTTATGTCTTGCGACAACATATCATCTTCCACGAGACAGGCGTTCGTCAAAGCTTCCAAGTCATATTGTTTCTTACGAGCCAAGTCTATCTGTCTAGTCATCTTAGTATTGTTCTTCAATCGGGCCACTTAGCGGGAGTCGTGGCGTCGTTGGTCGGATGGGTCAAGGTATAGCCAAAAGCTCTCAATTGGCCGACCAAAATACGTCAAAGGACCCTTTCAAGGCCCTTTCAATGAAGAGGAAACAGCCGAGGTACTACCTAGTTGAGACGACAGTCATAATAGGAAAGCGATAGATCCATGCGCTCCATCTCTTACTATTGTTCTTCGGCAGTTGCGGAGCCCCAGTGCAAACATATCGCGGGTGACCTTGGCAAGTCATGTCAAATTAACTCAACCCACGTTCTCGGCTCGTAGCGGTCCCATCGATCTTGCACGAAAAGATAGCTCTCCACAAGTTAAACTGCGCGATTGACTTGCACATGTCTAAGTGTGCATGCATTGTCATCGTTCGAGACAAAACTGCCATGATCAGATAGCCCCGCCGGCCCACAAAAAAAACACGGGTCCTGACTTTGCATTCAACTTTTTTGATTTGGCTTTCAGGACTCATGGTGCATCAGCATTTTAACAGCATAAACGACAGCCATTATATAACGAGGCTTTTCAAGAGCGCGGGACTAGTTCATACATCGCTGTACGACGCTAGTATACTTCAGCATGCCGCACAAGCACAAGCGGAAAAATGGCGACGATGCGGAGTACGTCCATATGTGCTTTGTTACGAGTGCCTTGGGACTAATCAGCCACAGTTTCAATTTGCCGCCTTCGCAAAGGGCACTGCCACTTCCTGTCAATTCTGTTGCCTCGAATGGCACGTCCAGGCAAGCAAAGAAGCGCCGTCAGGCAAAATCTGACACCGATGCGCCACGCGCCTTCAAACGATTGATGGCATTTACAGCCGGCAGGAAGGTACATTCTGGCCTTGACGATGGGAGAAATAAGCAGTCTACGACATCAGAGCCCAACCGACGAAGTGAAGCACTTCAAATAAAGCCCGGTGAGGACCTCCGAGCGTTTGCAGCCCGTGTAGATGCTGCAATGCCATTGGCAGGTGCCTCAACAAAGTCGGGTATCAAAGGCGGCAAGGATTTAGATGGCATCAAAATCAAAAGAACGCGAAAAGAGCGCAAAATGCACAAACTATACGACCAGTGGCGAGAAGAGGAGCGAAAAATACAGGAAAGGAAGGAAGAAGAAAAAGAACTGGCAGCAGAACGTGAGCTCGAGAACGATGAAGCAGGCATTCTTCCAACTTCCATCTTAGACGATGATGAAGGCAGTAAGAAGAAGAAGAAGGGCAAACGTGGCAAAGACTCCTTCGACGACGACCCTTGGGGAGACTTGAAAAAGAAGAGGGGAGAGGTGAAACTCAGCTTGCATGATGTGGCAGATGCTCCTCCAGAGCTACACAAAAAGCAGTCGCGACTTCTCAAGGTTGTTGGAACAGCCACGGTCAATGTTGGAAGCGTGCCAAAATCTGCTGGTAGCTTGCGGCGGCGCGAGCAGTTAGAGGAGGAAAGACAGGACGTGGTTGAGGCATATCGACGAATTCGAGAACATGAGCAACGGAAGTTGAACACGAAAAAGAGCGGAAAACCAGATGTATAATATCTCTCTTATTGGGTAGAGTTGGCACGATGAAGTACCGACCGATCTTTCATTACTGCATGCTAAAGGTGGCTGTAGGTCCTCACTAGTCGAGCTTCCAAGTTGTTAGACGCTGAGAATCGCGACAGCTGACAGCGTGCCATCCGCCCCACAATTCTCGAAGGAGAAAATTTTAGTGTTGAGCGCGACGCTGCGCGCTCTGGTTGCGAGTTCAACTCCTGCGAACAAACGATGAAGCCATAATTTTTTTCATCGTCCACTTACAACATGTCGCGTTGACATATTGCATCTTGAGCCATGGTGACGAATCTTGAGGGGCTTCTTGAGCGCATAGTGCTTCTTGCGTCTTGCGCCGGTGAACAAGGTACGCCACCATCTACCAGCTTATTTCTCTGCCCACCGGTTTCCCATTTGCTCTCAACAAACAATCCGCCATAAAGGTCATCAATTAGTCATATGTGTGGTTCATTTCTTAACGAATCTTAGGCTGTACTGTAAAGGAACTTCTCTCATCAATTCTCGTCTTGCTTTCGTTAAGCGAGGGAGAACCCTCTCGAGATGATGTCTTCCAGATTTTGGAAAATCCACAGTCGGAAGCTTATCGCACCACCGCAGTCATCTGGAAATGGGTGGTAGACAGAAATGACGTATCAGTTGGGAATCTTCGGAGATATAATGGCGTTCCTCTGGCTGAGATACTTTCCTTGGAACGGGAATCGCCTGCCGCGGAACACACGTCAAAAGCGCCGCCTCCAGATACAAGCACGCAGGATAAAAGTGCGCTACGAATCTATGTGTCAGAAGACACCATGTGGGAATCATTGGCTGGGCATGGAGTTGATCATAAGCGCATTCCTCGATCAGAATGGATTCTACTACAAGGTATTGCCTCCACAAAAACCAAAGGAATTCTGCAAGGAGATCTGGGTAGGCTTGTCGGTCAAGACAAACGATCGGTACCGAAGAGGACCAGCTGCTTGGTAGAGAAGGGCTACATCACGAAACGGACTACCCTTGTTCGCGGTACCAAGACAAGCAAGCTCTGGCTCAGGTTCCTCGCGCCCTCCATATCAGACGAGTCGAACGAAAGAAGCGAAGCAGAGACGGATATCACTCTTTCAAGGCAATGCTTAGTCGAAAGCTTGGAGCCTGTGCCGTGGCATATGAGATGGACGGGTGACTCTATCGATTACAAAGTACTTGCCACTACGATCATGGCAATCTGCAAAGAGTGGAATGTCATGCGCCTTCAAGATCTGAAGTCGAAGCTCGGGGTCTTGGGGATGGCATGGCAGATGAAAGTTATCTCCAAGATATGCAGATTTCTCAATGCTCGCGGCACTATCCAATACGTCGCCGCAAAGCTCAACAATCGCATATTCAAAGACTGCATTCGCTTCAACAGGGAAATGAATGCAAGGGATTGGTCCATTTTCTTAGCCACTGGTAAAAGGACAACAAAATCATGGAAGAACGCTACACAAGAGCTCGGCGAAGATGAAAGCAGCATGCTTGGTATGCTGAAAAGCGCCCAAGGGCTTGGAGAAGCGCACTGCCCCTCCTGGTGCATTTACATCCCCATAACTTCTCTTGTTGCACTGTGTATTCAAGAATCAGGGTCTAATGGGCTGACGAATCCGCAATTATGCGCGATGACCATTGGACCCAGCTTCACGCGCTACCTGGCTGGCTTGACAGCTTCGATATCGACTGACAACATACAGCCAAGCAACACAGAGCATCTTACTGTGAAGAGTGAGCGCGGCCGTCCTGGCAAGTCTTCCTCACTCTATTGGTACACTATGCCGAACTCAGAGATACATCAAGACAGCACTCTTTCACAGAGAGCCTCTCAATCATCCCGGAAGCTCAAGAAACAGCACCGCGCCTCCTCCGAGCCCTACAACTTCGAGCCTCTGGACCTCAAAGATAGCAACACCGTTCGAGTATCAACACTGTCAGATCTGTGCCAGCGAGGTCTCTCCCAACAAAAGAGACGAGGTCGCCCGAAGAAGATGAAACCGGAACAAAGTAATGGCCTCCGCAATCTGGAATCGACATTGGTACAAATTTCAGCAAGAAGAGGAACTCGTGGGACTGCTGCTGAATCCGTAGCTGTTGAGAGGCAAGGAGACGCCGGCTTGATTGTCGAGGAAGCTGAATCAGAAAACCGCCAGGAGAGTCTTAAGATTGACAACCTGAATGAAGTGGCGGACAATGAGGCCCCAGAACCGAAAGCTCGCGTTCGTGGTCGTCCGAAAACCCGCGATGGCAGCCAAGCCAGTAAAAAATCAACCAGAGCAAAGGCCCAAGCATCTGGCAATCGTCAGTTCAGATGCGAAAAATGTGATGGTACTTGGAAGAATGATTTGGGCTTGAAGTATCATCTCGAGAAGTCGCAAACCCCCTGCAATCCTTCCTTCAAGCCTCAGCTCATGCCCGCCCCCAAGAATCCCAGTTTGGCCACCGGCAGGCGTCGAGTACCGCCTGCGCGAAAGCTTCCTACCAAGGCAAATAGTGGTTATTCAAGTAACCTATCCACCACCGGCAAGGGAGTGCGCAATGAGGCTGTCGACGAAGATACCATGCACGAAAGAGGAGAGTATTCGGGTCTTGCTACCCCACCAGCCAGAAAGAAGCATCTTCGCAGTTCTGAGCCTGCGGATGTCAATGAGGATGTCTCAATTCTGTCGGGGCAAGCAGAGCTCTTGACGGTCCTTTCCACCCTCCCACCGCGGCAAGTTGACCCTTTCGCGAAACACTCGGCACGGCAACTTGTTGGGCACCGCATTTTTGAGGGCATTAGTGAAGATATCGGAGCTTCAGGGAGTTTATCGCATTTGCAAAAGGCGATCTTGGAGGTGCCCGAGGCTCGCCCTTCTGCTCTCACCTTGGCCCCGCAAGACACTACTTCCCCGGCTGAGAGTATCAAAGAAGCCTCAGAGAAACCACGCATAAAGAATCCGCTTCGTCACAAATTGATGAATATCATTCTTGGACTACTGAACCAGTACAGTGGGGCACTTCCAGCTGGACAGTCACTAGAGATTCTCGTCTCTGAACATTGGAAGTTGCAGCAGTGCGAGGGAGACGTCCCTAGCGGTGCAAAGATCAAATCGGTCATGCTACAGATGATCCGAGAGAAGAGAATAGTCGACCAGTGGCACGCGTTCAGAGCACCTGATGGTCGAATAGGAAAATGCCAAATCATCACTATCCCATCAGTCATGGCATTCGCTCCAGAGACGAGGGCCCTCGTTGAGGCGATTCGGCAGCTTTATCCGGCAAACATTCTCCCACATCAAATGCCTGGAGTTCCTTGCGATGCTAATGAAGCAGAGAACCTCGAAGAGGAAGAGGAAGACAGCAATATGGCGAAATCCTTTCGACAAGACAGCAAGGTTGGTGGGCGGGGTAGGAGGTCACTGGCTGCTGGTGTTGCCACGTTGAGCGCCCCGGTATATGCGGCCCAAATAACGGCGAAACGTGCCGCTGATACTGGCGATATTCCTAGCCCTCCCGGAAAAAAGAGACGCGTGGCCGAGAAGGCAAGCCATGCTGTGGATGAATACCAGGGTCAACATTTCTGGCCCGTTGCTGATGTTTCGCCCCCTGCACATGACATCCAACAGGTCTTTCCATCCGCATATGCTGGGATCACCTTGGATATCTTCTTCAATGACATCGACGAACATAGTCATGCCATCATTGGAAACCAAGCGCCGCTATGGGCTCGCGATAGCGTGACGCGTCCTTTCGAGCGTTTGGCCAGAGCAATGCAACAAAATGGTTGGATTGCAGGCTCTGGATGGTTTTCCTGGACTTCACATTATCGTGTGCCATATCAAACCCTATCTACTGCTCACGAAGATCGCTCACAATTTGATTATTTCGTGGAGAGACTCAGAATGTGTCTGACTATCGAGATGGAGAATGAGTATATCGAGCAGTTGCCCACGCAAAAGCACAATATTTTTATCAACTTCCTAGGTGGTGACGCTGGAAACCAGGTACGGGTGCAGAAAATACAATGGCATAAGTCGGACAAACGACAGAGCACAGCGCCCGAAGTTGTTGTCATCAAAGCCGATGAGGATGAAATGGTTTCCTCCTCTGTATCGGCGGATGAGGAACCTGAGCCATTATCTGCTGCCGCACATGACCATTCTGGCTTAATCTCTGCTAGTACTCCTCAAATGACGCCGCCCGTCACAAGACGCGCGGCACTGACTTCGCGAAGCCTGACTTCTCTCACTCTTGATACGAAGGAGCGGAGAATGACTGCTGAACTACAGACGGGTCCCGACAGCGATGAACTTTTGGCGGCGTTTGTGGCCATTCGCAGCCTACTTGGTGGTATAGACAAAGTCATCGATTGGGGTCTGTTGGCTCGCTTGTTCCCTACAGTTGGACTGCCAGCCCTGCGACGCTTCTGGGCCAAAATTCGCAAAGAGAAGGCTTCTATCATCTTAAAGGCAACGCAAGATTTCCAAGACCGTTTCATCGTCGCTGTTGAAGCCGATGAGATAGCCATACCAGACTATGAGCGACCATTAGAATATGACTGGAAGGGCCTTATACAGTGGACTATGCGGCAACCCGACCAGGAACAGCTGTACCTTCCCAGCTCAAGGGAAAGATTTCAGCACGAATTCAAAGTTGAAGATGGTAGCAAAAACACCGAAGATTGGAAGGAGAAGTTTTACCATCCTCAGTCATCGATGTACTCTCGTTTCGAGACTGCTTCGCTTCAGCCCGGGTCGCTGACAGCCACAGAGGTCAAAATGTCTAAACTGCAGCCCGCACTCGACACCATTGATATTGCTCGATCCTGGATCCGCTCGCTATGCTGTACTAGCGAAACTGACTATACCCCCCAAGATGTCAAACAGAGATTCTCAATGCTTTCGAAAGATACGCCGCAGCGAAACACGCTGGTTCTCAAGACTGCCATTGACCAGCTCACCAAAGAGAGAGTTATTTGCAAAAGCAAACGAGCACCATTTGGCGGGCGGCCGTACAGGCTCAATGAAGCGTACACTTCTGTTCTTGCAAAGGTCGCACACAGGCAAAAGTACCTCGATGCAGTGTCTTTTAAAAAGGGTCTTGATCAGGCTTTCCAGAGCAGCAGCGCTATGAAAGTGCCCTATACACTGTCCGACGGTGCGATGATGGCACTGACGAATTTAATCGCCCATGAACGAATACGAGTCAAAGCAACAAATGTCCCAAATATACCCTTTGGCTTTGAGCCCGGCAATTACGAAAGTCGCAAGTATCCGAAATCGTACTACCACATGGATCTTGAAGTTCAGCCAACCCCATCCTATCTGTTCAACTGTGACGTTGGTATACTTGAAGTTGTCCAAGGTGTTAGTCCGCCGAGAGAAGGCCGCACAAGGGAGATACCACAGTGGATTGACTTTTTCGGCAAGCTTGATGAGCAGAGATGGGCAGACATATTGGGTGCCGTCTGTTTTGCGTTTAATACGAGAGGCATCACGTCCGTCACGGGCATATGCGATGCTGTCGCGCCGATACTCGAGGCATTTGAAGCGGAACTCATCATTTCTTGGGGCCTCAAGACTGGACTTTTCACCAGAGAGACGCAGCATTCCGGCATTACGCTTGAGGAATGGTGGTGGTTGGTTGTGGTGCATCGGTGGAGCTGGGCGCATGGTGCATCGTGAGAAAGTAAATGGCAAATCAATAAAAGAAGAAAGTGCTAAAATTTGTCCGCCAACTCGGAACTCCGTGACGCCCTGACTAAAGGTAAAGGTCTAAACTATAATCCAAATAGCACTTTGATGAGCAATGCAACAAGTAAAACGACAAGAACCACAATAGCCCTATCTATCCAAAGCGGTATTGCCTCGTCCGTAGTCTGGGTTTGGGTTGGTGTAGCATGTACCCTTTGCTCTTGAGTAGGCGCTGCATTTTGCGTAGGCTCGAGGTTTGCTATTTGAGGAGACCGTGGCGGTGCGGCAGTAGGACGTCCGTTGACGGGTGTAGAAACCTGCGGAGTCGTTTGTACAAAGCCCTCGGCAAGTTCCGAGTCTTCAGATGTACTTTCCGCAGCGGGTTGATCCTCTTGCCTTGGATCATCAGTCTTCAGCTCATCTTTCCAGACCAGCTTAAGCTCCTGCGGAACAGCGACGTCCGAAACGGTGCTGTCGGGATCCTGACAGCGTTCTTCACAGTCCTTGATAATTTCTGCATTAGATTTTGCGCAAGTGCTGCAGATCCACGCTCCAGAGTCCTTTGCAAGCCGCCGGCGCACGTCGTCAGTGGTCTCTAACCCTCCCAGTTGGCCACGCGCTTCAGTCTCCATAAAACTCCGTAAACTTGATTGTGAAAACCGTTAGCGATTGTACTGTAGCGGACGCCGTTGGCCAGGGTTCATGTACTGACGCTACTAGTGCTGTGCGGACACCCCATGCGGGCTGCCAAGTCTCTTCGTGGTGGCCACTGATGCTGAGACAGATTTCGCGGTTGGCTTCGAATCGCCCATTCGGCGTGGTGAAGCGAAACATGGGAGGGCGGAGCGGATACGTGGGGGGAAGCACAATACGGCCATGATAGACGCCCTCGCTGTAGACGGAATTGGGCGGTCCGCGCAGCGTGAAGTGCCATTCAAAGAGATCTGTTTCCAATGGGTGTGCCGCGTAATCGCGGGACGGCGAGTTGGATATCTCAGCTGCCTCACGTACTATGGCGAGCCGCATTAACAACCGGACGAAAAGAGGTTAAGGCAACGCGGTTTGTGGAACATGTATAATCAAAGATACGACGGAGCACAACAGAAGTGTGAAAGGGAAGAGACAGAAAAGACTGAAGACCCAGAGGGGACAACGGTAGTTGGGTAACATACGGATTCGTTTAATTGTAGGAGAGCGGGTGCTCATAGCCGTAGCCTTGGTGCTGGACATTGTCTCATCCCCCAAAACTCAGTCGGCAATGCAGGATATGCGACGAAAGAGAATCAGCGTCGAGGGCGTGCCTGAAGAAAGACGGGCCAGGTCGATTATATTGCGATGTGCCTGCCGTGGTATCGTATGGTTCATTACAGAGCAAGATAGTTCCGTATCGGGGAGAGAGACGAGAGGTGGAGGGCAGTGGCGTTGCCGGGCATGTGAGCGAGCCACCGTGTCTGGAGTCACCCTCTCACTTGACTTG
Organism: Beauveria varroae; assembly: GCA_030780425.1. NCBI lineage: Eukaryota > Fungi > Ascomycota > Sordariomycetes > Hypocreales > Cordycipitaceae > Beauveria > Beauveria varroae. The sequence goes on from JAPFUP010000156.1 coordinate 174,932, forward strand.
GCGACAGATTGCAGCGCCGGCTTCTCCTACGAATAAGAATAGGTTTTAGGTACCTTGTTAACTACCTGGGTTAGGCCTTGGGCCCACCAATCGCTACCTACTTAGACACCTTATTTATCTGCCTACTGATACTTGTCCGCCTATGTAATCCCTGTTGACATCTCAAGGCTAGGCTGACTTGCGCGCAGATGCAAATCTTTTTTCTTTTTTTTTTTTTGCCTGCAGGCGCGTCGCTTCCTGTGAAAGTTGCAGCACTTCATCAGCATGCATCACGCCTCCGCAGTCCCGAGACTTGTGGGCACCACCAATGTTCAACGGTAGCCACTTTTTTAAACAAACCAAAGCGTTGACAGATTGGCTTAGTCATCCCGAGCCATCGCCAAATTCAATGGGCGTCCGGTATGCGCCGTGACAGCTTCATCACCTACGACAGCAGCAAAGGCCAGGTTCAATCGCCCGATACCCACATCCAATCCGATTACGACGGTGTGTGACACCACGGCAACTCTTGTTAGGCTTCAAACTAGCCTTGCTAACCCTTATGGTTGCAGGGACCGACGTGACGCATCGCGCAGAAAATCCCATATTTGGATGGTTCACTGCTCGCCATGGGACCCCCTAAACCGCCTGTGCCCCATGTGGCTCCCATCTACCGCTTGACTGCCACTGCTCTTGGAGCGGGCATGTGGTTCTGGGTAAGAACCTACAATAACCGATTTCAATTCGAGAAAGCCCTTGCTGATGCAAACCCGCCGCTATAGTTGATGTACCGAGCGAAGAAAGATGGTACGATCCGCCTTACCGATACCAATACGAAAATTTAGCCTTGAAAGTGGCTCAGTGTCGCAGAAAAGCTAACATTTACTCCTACAGGACCGGTTTTGATGGGCTGGAAGCACCCGTGGGATCACTAAACGACACGGGAAGATGTTGCAGGTCACGCCAATGTATTTATAGGGCAGTTTCTGTTTCAATAAAGGCGAAAACAAAACGAAGCAGGAAATCGACCATGTGATGACCAACACAAGATTCCGCGATCATGCTGAAGATGAGAGATGCCCACTTCCCGGACGGCTTCTCGAACAAAGAATGATATACTCCCCATATGCCGCCCTTGACTTTCCAGACATAACGGTTCTATTGAAGCTCCTTAGCTCGATGTAATGGCTCACGAGGTTTTCGGTCCTGGCTCGACAGTTTGAAGCCCGTCTTATCGATGGGGTCTCCGAAGACGGATTGTCCTTGCATTTGGAATTCGAGGAACCTGTCACAATAAAGCCCAGGATTTCCTGTACTGGGCAGAGTATCGCACGCCTTAGTTCTAATTTTGTGCCGCATGTGTGGAGATTATCAGTGCTTTCATCGGCCTTGTCGAACACGCGCAGAGCAAAGGGCGTGAGATCGCCCTAGACTCATGGTCGTCATACCGCCAGTGTTGCTCGCGCCTCAACGATGTATAGCTCTGGCATTGACAGTTCAAGAGGATTAGGAGCTGAGTACGACCTTCATGAGAGCTGATCTCGATGGCAACGTATGACGGCTTCATTGCGGCCATATTCGTATGCATGCATGTATATCCACGTTCGCGGCAAGGGTACGATATTACACCAATCCATAGTCGGGCGAAAAAATGAAGAGATGGCGAGTTCAGTATGTATTCAAGATCAATATCTTATATTCAACAACCATACCAACCTTTGCAGTATGTTCGTTGGCCGTTATGAAGTGCTCGAGGAATGATAGATCTTGCAACAGGTGTCAGGGAGAAGGGCCCGTTTGTAGCAATTCCCTCCCGCCCCCATCCCGCGATGTTCAAAGGTCGTAGGGTTGACATACAAATGACTGTCTGCCCGGATCGCTTGGTTTAAAAACACACGACTGTTCAAGAGTAAGCATCTGCATCTGCCAAAATTTGCAGTGTAGGGTAAGTAGCCTGCCATTGCACAGGAACCTCCGATAGGCCACCAGTGCGACATTTAGGGCCGGACAGAAGGGTGCAGGAGGCCAAACAAGACAACCTTCTGGCTTCCTTGTCTGCGCCCAGAAGCCATGCTCCTATAATGGCACCGCCGAGGCTGAGCGTGAAGGGTCCTAGTCTACCCCAGTAGTTATAGCTGCTCCGCTAGTCACGATCACCTCCGCCTTGTGATCACAGCTTCGATGTTGTAATACGCTTTCTAGATTGTGGCTTGAATACCGGTACTACATCAAAGCCATGTACATGATACAGTCCCCCATATGCCCGAACGCCGCGCGCCTTGTGAAAGAAAGGAGCCATTATAGAAAAAAACCCCAAAATGAAACAGTCACTGCCAAAACAAGATCCGAGCAAGTAAGGATGCCTTCCAAAAGGACGGTGAGTAGTAACCAACAATGCAAAAGTTGGCGCACACACACCCATGCTTGCTATTCGTGTTGCTCATCGTTTGTTTCTCGACACATCTTTTAGTTCTTGACACGGGTATATTCACCTGCAACCAGACAGTGGTCACGCTCAAAAGGTTCTGATGCAATGTTAGCGATGTACGGTCAGTAAATAATGCGGGCAAGATCGGCATACCGAGAGTGAGCTGGAATTTGGGCTTGATAGCCTCTGCGCGCATCTTCTGAACCTCGCTGGCGAAAACCTCAGCAGCGGGGGCAGTAGAATCGATACAGTTGGCCTTGATGGAAATGAGGACACCACCGCCGACCTTGAGGAACCAGTTGGCGTTCATGGCAACGATACGGGCCTGGTCAGGCTGAGCAACATCGGCAAAGATGACGTCGACCATGGGGACGATCATGCGGTAACGGGCGGGTTGGCGGGCATCTTCGACGATGGGGACGACGTTAGGGCGCTTCGAGGCCATGGCGATGAGATCACGACCAGAGCGGGAGGAGAACTCGACAGCGTAGACGTAGCCAGTAGGGCCGACGAGATCGGCAACGTGGGAGACGGAGGTACCAGAGGCACCACCAATGTAGAGGACGCGGGAGCCGGGCTTCATGTAAATGTCGTCGGCGCCACCAGCAATAGCAGCGCACAGCTTGCTACGGAAGGGGTTCCACATGCGGTACTCAACCTTTGTGGTTGTGGTGGTACCGTCGTCATTCTGAACAGACTCGTCGACCGAGATGCGCTTCTCGCCGTAGACAGAATCGCCGGGGGTGAGGTTACGGGTAGCAATACCGTCCTCCTTGCCGCCGCGGACGACAAAGACACCAGCGTGACGGTGGGGCTCCTAAAGGCAACGAGCGTTAGCAAACTTGGTCGGTCGTGCCTGGACCGGTATCTCGCGATAGCCTCACTCGCAACATGTCGAGGCGGCGAAGGAAAACTTACAATGATGACCTTGGAACCGCCCTTCTGACCGCCAGCACCGCCGCGAGCACCACCACGACCGCCACGACCTCCACGGGCACCGCCGCGAGCAGGGCCGCCGCGACCACCACCACGAGCACCACCTATTTGCGACCAGTCAGTTCATGCACCTTGTGGCATCACAGGAGGCCATCACAGCATACCTCGACCACCGAAACCACCACGGCCACCGTCAAAGCCTCCACGGCCACCACCGCGACCACCGCCGAAGCCTCCGCGACCTCCACGACCACCGTCAAAGCCTCCACGACCACCACCACGACCACCGCCGCGAGGACCACCACGGCTAACGAAAGGAGCCATTGCGAAGAATTTTGCGAAGTTGAGATATGCTGAGGGTTTGAGGAGGAATTGAAAAAGCAGAATGTCACGTAGAGCTGCTTTGGAAAGACCAGTCAACAGAAAACAAGCTGAAATGTGTTGCTGGTAGGCGTAGACCAAGTGTAGGCTTGTCCTCGTTGAGTTTGCCGTAGGCACGATGGATAACTTTTTTTTTTTCTGACGCTTGGGACTGAGAAAGAAATTTTTGAAGCTGTGGATAGCCAGAGAGCTCAAAGGCCCCACTGATTACCAATTTCGGCTAGCCTTGCATAGAAACTGCACGGCCGCTGGAGAGACGTTTTTCCGATCACAAATTGGCTCTTGTACGGATCCGTTGGCTGCTCCTGGCCTGATATCGGAGTGTCGACTCAAAGAGTGACTCGACGCCACCCCACATGCATCTTTCTTCCACCATATATAGACGCAGCCCTGGAAGATTTGTATTTTAAAAAACCCCTCATTGCATAGTGAAGCCGCCATAATGACACCTCCGGTAGACATTTCTTCCGCCAAGACGCAGAGGAAATCTGTGTCGCACAGCTGGGATCAGAACCTCTCTACCTCTCCCGGCGCGACCTTCCAGTCACCCCCACCAAGCTGGGCTAGATCTTTGCCACAACGCCCTGCTCCGAAACAGCTCAAGCCATTCAACACTCAGGATGTCAAGATCTTGCTACTGGAGAATGTCAATGTAGCTGGATGTGACATCCTCAAGGGCCAGGGTTATCAAGTCGAAGCTTACAAGTCCTCTTTGCCCGAGGACCAGCTGATCGAGAAGATCCGGTACGGCCTCCATACTTAAATACGTACTCTCACGCTGTAAAGCAAGGTTTGCTAATCGCTGGAATAGTGATGTTCAAGTCATCGGTATTCGGTCGAAGACGAAGCTTTCCGAACGCGTACTCCGCGAAGCGAAGAACTTGCTAGTCATTGGCTGCTTTTGCATCGGCACGAATCAAGTTGACCTCGATTACGCCGCGCGCAATGGTATTGCGGTCTTCAATTCTCCCTTTGCAAACTCCCGCAGCGTTGCAGAACTCGTAATAGGAGAAATCATTTCTCTTGCGCGGCAACTAGGCGATCGCTCCAACGAGATGCACCGTGGAACATGGAACAAAGTCAGCTCCAAGTGTTGGGAGATTCGTGGCAAAACTCTGGGTAAGCATCCATGCATTTCGATTACTTCGGTGCCTCATTTCTGACAAATCGCAGGTATTGTTGGTTACGGTCATATTGGATCACAGCTTTCTGTCCTGGCAGAAGCAATGGGCATGAGCGTGATTTATTATGATGTTGTTACTCTTATGGCACTCGGTACTGCTCGTCAAGTTCCAACATTAGAAATTCTGCTCGAAGAGGCCGACTTCGTGACGCTCCATGTACCCGATCTTCCGGAAACACGAGGCATGATATCCGACAGCCAGCTCGAATGTATGAAGGATGGTTCTTACCTGATCAATGCCAGCCGTGGTAGCGTCGTTGATATTCCAGCATTGGTCAGGGCCATGCGATCAGGAAGGGTTGCCGGCGCAGCACTTGATGTCTACCCTGAGGAGCCTGGCGGCAACGGAGACTACTTCACCAGTAATCTTAGTCAATGGGCAGAAGATCTTCGGACTTTGAACAACATAATCCTGACACCACACATCGGTGGCAGTACCGAGGAGGCTCAGAGAGCCATCGGTGTTGAAGGTACGGGTACTCGATGACTTTGGTGGAATTGATTTGACTGACGAATTGGCAGTGGCTGACGCACTCGTTCGATACATCAACCAAGGCATCACACTGGGCAGCGTGAATATGCCCGAGGCTCAGCTGCGGTCGCTGACTCTCGATGAGCCGAACCACGCCAGAGTAAGGAAACTGCGGACCCGCATAGCTTTATTGACAGTTGCTTACCGAACTTAGGTTATCTACATCCATCGCAACGTCCCCGGTGTCCTTCGAAAGGGTAAGTCACCGCATATGCACTCCAGCTGTCGGGAGGTGTATCAATCTAACCCAATATTCTCTGTCAGTCAACGAAATTCTCGGGGATCATAACGTGGATAAGCAGATCAGCGATAGTCGCGGCGATGTGAGTAGCGCCTCTATCATCTTCCGAGGACGAATTCTAATGATCTCTCACGCAGGTTGCTTATCTGATGGCGGATATCAGCAGTGTTCAGTATGAGCAAATCAAGGATATTACGGAAAGCCTTGAAGCTCTCAGCTGTGAGTACCGGCTCGAGTTTGCAATTGATTCGAAGAACTGGCACTGACTACGATAGCTTGTATAATGACTCGGGTCCTCTATTGACGAGGCAAGAAAAAAAGTTTATGCGTTTTAGTAGAAGTTGGGCCATAATTATTGGCAGTGTTCATGAACTCAACGTTCACAACTTTCTATGCTTGGGAGGCTCTTTCACCAACCTCATCAATAGCAAGTCAAAGTGCTTTCTTTTTCGTATATCGTGGCATCCGACAACAATGTATCAGGTAATATTACTCAATCAACCTTGACAAGCTTGTTTTGGCACTCTGTAACTGGAAAGTCCCTTCATTCCCTTCATCTGCTTTTGTTGCTTTTGTCAGCTTCGTGCCTCGAGTTCCTGTGTCTCCTTTTCGCAGCGCAACATATCCTATTAGATAGGCCTTTCGACCACATGCGCCGGTGGGTCAAGAGTGTGCAGCGTTGCATAAGTGACTGTAACTCAAGCATCTCGAATTCAAGCGATGTCTCGATGCATCCGAAAAGCAAATCGCGAAAAGGCCAGTGTTTCCATCGGTCTAGACTGCCCTCTTAGCACATTCTCGAGCACAGCGTCCCGTGGCTTACCACCAAAACTTTGCCTGTCAGTGGTTTGAAGTCGTAGGGCAGAGAAGGGATGCATAATGACGTGTCGGTTTGCATCTCCATATGGGCATTGTTATTTAATTCTACGGTGAGAGATTGGGGGATCATTGTCATGTGGGGTTGAGCCGCGAGCAGTTGATCGACATGCATTTTCTCGCCAACGCAACTGTTAGCCAGCAGTTATTACGGAGGTAGCCGTTTGGCAGTCAAGGACTGCACAGTGGCAGTGACAAGTTTGGCAGTATCATGTGGAGCTCCTGTGCACACTCAATCATGTGACCAGCGGCTCGAAGAACGCACTTGAGACTGAAGAATAAGAACAGCAGAAATACTACAAAAGGTATGAAAATCAAGAATAAGTAAATAATAGAGAATCATTTCCTGAGCTCTTTTACTCTCGCAAGCTGCATTCTTTGTTGGTTTTCGACACACGAGCATCGGTTGCGCTGCACGCAAGGCGTGTTTTCGGCAAAGGGCAGGAAAACCCTAAGGCTTCCAAAAGCAGTAAGCGAGCTTTCTAGCCCGCCCCAGCGCCCTTAGGGCAAAAGTTCAGAAATTGCCAACTTTGCGCGCAGCGAACCCACGGTAGTCGAACCAAGTCATCACCAACCCCAAAGTCGTCAAGATGGTGAGTGCTATGCGCCCTTTGTTCCTGAGTCTATCGCGAGAACATTCCCCAAGCCGAATTGTCCCTTCGAAATACAACACATTCGATCCCGAGCCCGTCGATCACTGATTTGGTCGCCCACGTCGTTGCCCGCATCGTTTTGACACGGAAGGATCGATTTCGAAACGGAACATTGACGTTGCGATGTTCAACAATCACCCCTCGCTGCGAGACCAGGAACTGAAGGAGACTATGTTGGATAATCTGTCGTTACGGGAGCTGACTGATTGGGCGTTTGTGTGTTAATAGGTCCGTTACGCTGCGACCGAGATTCTGCCCGCCAAGTCGGCCCGCGCCCGCGGTGCCTACCTCCGTGTCTCTTTCAAGAACACCCGCGAAACCGCCCAGGCCATCAACGGCTGGAAGCTCGAGCGTGCTCTCCAGTTCCTCGAGAACGTCAAGAGCCACGACGAGGCTGTCCCCATGCGCCGCTACGCTGGCGGTACCGGCCGCACCGCCCAAGGTACGACGACCGATTTGCATTCTGTATTGCCTACTTTATGATCTGGCCGGGCCTAGACGTCTGAGGGAGCTGGAAAGTGTCCGGATACTGCTGCTGCTTTCCTCGGGCAATTATCTTGCTACGACCCGCCAGATCGCGGCAGATGATGTACTCGTTATGAAGAACGTCGTTGACTAATGAAAACGTCAAACAGGCAAGCAGTTTGGTGTCACCCGCGCTCGCTGGCCCGTAAAGTCGGCTGAGCACCTCCTTACCCTCCTCAAGAACGCCGAGGCCAACGCCGACGCCAAGGGCCTCGACACCGGTGCCCTCGTTGTCAAGCACATCCAGGTCAACCAGGCCCCCAAGCAGCGCAGACGCACGTACCGTGCTCACGGTCGTGTACGTATTACCTCCCCGTTATTCTCGACAAGGAGAATATCCCCCCGACCGCCCCGAGCCAGCTAGCTAACATTGCGGTTCATCTAGATCAACCCCTACATGTCGAACCCTTGCCACATCGAGCTCATCCTCACCGAGGCCGAGGAGGTCGTCCAGAAGTCCGACCAGGTTGTTGGCCGCGAGCACCTGAACACCCGACAGCGTGGTGCCCGTCTCCGCAAGGCCCTCACCGCCGCGTAAAGGGCGCGCACGCGCGCTGTGGGTGTTGACGAAGGAGAGGAAAGCAAAAAAAAGAGAAAACCGAAAGCAAAAAAGCTTTAAAATGAAATATTCAAAGCGAAAGAGATCAATAACACATTTTCCTTGCCTGTTCAACAGACCTTTCATTTTCACGCGTGAAATGGATAATTCGCCGCAAGCAAGAGAAATGTATGTATGATACTTTTTTACTTTTTGCCCTGTTTGCTTTTCTCTCTCTCCGCGATTCTTACCGGAAGGGGCGTAACGACTTCTTTTTTTTATGAGCAGCATCGGGAAAAAGTGCAACAAAAAGAAAGGAAGCGGATGGGGAGGAGTACACTCGGGAGGAGTAGTCACTTTCTCCCAATTGTGCAACTCGGTCCCCGATTTCCTTGTCATTGGTGTAGGCGTGTTTTTTATGGCAAAAACTTGTCGGCTGCGCTTGTTTTGTTGTAGGGTGTCGGAGCATGGCACATTCGAAAGGGAAACGCATGCAACGACTCATCATCAACGGTTTTAGTTCGCAAGGGACAGTGTAATCTTCTTGACGATATAAAGAATACCACAAGTTTATACAAATGTGTTGCATTGTCTAAAAAGTGCTCCATGTATAGGTAAGAATTTGGCATTGTTTCCAATTGTCCAAACGCAGGAAACGCTATTCGCTTCTCAATCGTCCATAAGGTACACAGAATTGCAGTAAACTTGTCCCAGCAACAAATTATCCTCGGGTTTGTTTTACTCATCATTTCCTGTGAGGGCATCATCTCTCAGCGGCTCATCATCATCTATCCATTCATCATACATGCACCGTTGTCCTCAGACAGGCAGGCGCCGACTCTGCGAATTTTCGGGCCCGACACCGACATCTTTGGCTAGATGACCGGAAAACCGTCCCAGACCGAATCTTTGACAATTGTCAGCTTCAGCAGCATCGATTATCGTGCTGTCGTAAACACCCTGCCAGCCCATCGTGAAGTTGAAGACTCTCTCGAATGGGAGTTTGTCGTTTAACATCTCGAGATTCACGATTCGTCCAACGAGATTCTTATTACAGCGCTGCATGAAGGGTGTGAAGTCTGAAGCAGTGGGAAGAGTGGCAGAAAGCAACGACAGCTCAGATGTCGAAACCATGGAAGCTAGGTGAAAGCGCTCATGGTCAAGATTGACATAGCCACAAGACTTGAACGTGAGTGACTCGAGTGCGTATAGAGCCTCTTCCTTGGACAGCTCTCTCGCATCAGGAATGATGCGTGTCAATTCTTCGAGCGTATCCTCTCTCTTTTGAGCACTGCTTGCCCTGACAGTGGCGTCCTTGCCGTGGTCAATCGCATCCCGGATCTTGGCAGATGGCGAAAAGTGCTCAATGAGCCCCGCCCACGACATCCAACAAGGCTGCTTCGGGGAAAGGAGCGCACTGTGCCATTCCGACAAGTTCAGCATCATCACATTGGCTGCTGTAAGGCCAGCTCCCAGATCGACCAAATCCTGAGGCGGTGGGTCTGCGGTGATCCATGGCATCACAGACAGCGAGACGCCTTCGAATTCAACCCTCTCCAGAGAGCAGCGAGCATAATCGCGCAGAGATTGAAGCAGCACATGCGGTGCCACCCAGCAGTTCTTGAGCGACAGATGCTTCACGTATGGGAGCCGCAGCAGCGCGCTATCGGTGCCGACATTGGCCATGGCTGGTCGCGCCATGGCCGCTGGTGATGCGAAAAACGGCACAGGTAGAATATGCTGACTTCGTTGGTGACATCCAGTAGCCAGTTCCCCGCCACAAATCCATTCAAAGTGAAAACTCTCGATCTTCGACTCGAGACTGATGTAGTCTTTGATCAAAGCGTGAGCCAGTGGGACAGCATCGAGCGGCGACACATACACCTCTTCAACCATTTCAGGAGCGGACACATGAAAACTACGCCAGTCCGCTACCACACCTAAAGAAACACTGGTCAGGGATGGGAAAGACGACCAGAGATCATGTCGGCTCAGAACATGCAGGTGAGAGCTAGGTATTTTGGCAATGTTGAGTGCCGTGACATGTTGAAAAGAACCCTCGATAGAGCAATCAATTGCGGACAGTATAAACGACTGAGCCATGGCACGGTGAGCCCACTCCAGTTCGAGAAGCATTTCCCTTTGCGCGGGAGTCAATGCCGCCGGCATTAACGCATAATCTGTCCTTTTGGGCGGTTGTTTATTAATTGGCCACGGTAACGAAGAACGTATTGGCTGAAAAGCAGGCAGCAAATCCCAGTTTTCACCTTCGATCCTCTCTTTCGGTATGCAGGGCGTGTGGCTTGCAGCAAAGTCCATATCGGCTAGTGACGTCTTGCCTTCTGTTTTCAAAAGAAGGGCCAATGCGTCCAGCAGCTCTTCTTCTTTAAACCCGGCATCTCGCAGCATTGCTTCCATCATACTCTTCTTCCAATTCCGAAGCACACGGCCGGCTTCTTGAGACCTGTCACCAGAAGCTGGAATTGTATCTCCTACGGTAACCACAGATGGCGGCGTACTTCCGAGGCTGATCCTGTTCTTCCCGCCGTACGGGTCCTGAAAGACACGATGGCGAATCGCGTTATATCTTGCCCTGATGTTAGGGCCGGATAAGAAACCCAGACCTGCGTCGGAGCAAAGGCCGAGCTCTGTGACATGGCTAAGGCATCGCAAGGCTGCTTTCATGTGTAGAAACTCGTCGGCAACGTTTTCAATGCCGCTGACCTCTTGATATCGACTGTATGTAACATGCGGCCATCGATACAATCCCCAGTAGGTGCGTATTACTTGCTGCTTAGGTTTTTGAGGAGGATACTCGAGGGTGTCTTCATCGAGCTCGAGAGAAAGGGCAAATCGACGGATGATGTGGCCAAATTCGCCAAAGATTCGCCCGCCGTTGGAAAGCATGCTGTCTGACAAGTTTTGAAGCTTGCCATCTTTGTCTGGAGATACTGAGCGGAGCATCTGGGTGCGGAACGGAACGACGACATCTTTGAAATAGTATGGTGACGCGTTGGCTTCGCAGACTTTACAGACGACTCGCAGGTTCCTGAGATCCTGTCTGGAAATTTGCGAAATGATCATGGCAAAGATCTCAACTGGTAGATTGGGTAAATTAGGGCCATTTGAGTAGATGTCGTAGAAAGTCGTTGCGGTCGAAGATTGCGAGTTGGGACTCTGGACTTGGGCTCCCTCGACATCATCACCTGGTGAAGATTCGGAAGCAGCATCCTGCGGTATATCAGAAGCAGCATTCTGTTGCAGATCGGAAGCAGCATCCTGGGGAAGATTTAGAGCAGAGCCCGGAAAACTGTTTGACAGCCACTCGGCGATTGCAGTGGAAAAGAAGATTTGCTGAGAAGTATCCATGATGATGAAGCTGGGCTACCAATATTCCGGTTGTGTAATGGGAAAGCGCTCGATGAGGAGTTAGCCGCTGATGACCAACTAGGTGCACACGCGGAGGTTGGGCTCTGCCTGCTGCAGGATTGTTGTAAAGGGTCGCTGAAAAGGCGAAGGCTCGTGAAAGCTGATAGTTCTTTGATGATGAACACAAGGTAATACAGATCAAGCAAAAAGCAGTGGATACTTGATGAAGAAAGATATAGATGGATTCAAAACGAAAGGGATGTCAGCGTTGCACAACAGCAATGAGGGATGGCGGGACGATCGGTGGTGTGTAACTGTGACGACTGCTCCAGAACAATGGTCATTGACAGGCGGAAGAAGGAGACGTAGAAAAGTTGCATAAATAACAAAAACTAACAAAAAAACAATAAAAAATACAAACGAAGAGGACGACGAGATGGCGTTGCTAAAGTATTTCTTCTACCTACCTAGGAAGCGGGCGCGCCATCATTGCGGGGGCACGTGCATCTAGAACAGGCGATGGGCAAGTTGGTTGCTAGGTAGGACGTAGGTAGTGCCCAAGTTGATACTTGGTCATTATTAGTACCACTCGCGCAGAGAGGACTATGAAAATAAACAGAGAATCAAAGGATGGTGGAATTAGGAAAATTAGACTAATTTATGATGGGATCGAGAAAAATGTTGGGCGATGAGCAATAAATCATACAAGAGACAAACAGCAATGCACGTAGTCAAGCAGTGCATCCTCCGCAGCCACATGAGGTCATAGTGAGTACCAGCAAGCACCTGAAGAGTTGAGACAGTCGCATTCTGATTCAGTTTGAGCCGTCATGTTTTATAGACTTTGTAAAACTTGGGAACGACTGATTTCTGGCCAAAAGGACAAGAAAACGGACTTGACATGGAAAGTAATCGTAATTCAATTAAAAAAAAAGCTAGCTAACATAATTCCACCCCAAACTGAACATAGTTCTCACTCATTTCGACCAGAACCAGTACCTATTGAGACCGAGGTTAGCAGATATCGAGCTAGCCAGTACTAGAGATGACCTACTCAGCAGAGTACTCGACCTGGAAAGGACCTGTACGATCTTTGCATGTTGCCGGTGGGCTACCGCCGGCCGTCGATACGCGAAAGACCTCACCCAGACCTTTCGTGGCGTCCTTGGTGGCCAACAATCTCAGCCAAGGAACGGCAGGCTCGCCCGTGCGGCCGATGGTTGAGGTATCCGGAGCATTGGCGCTGGCATTCTTGGCGCAAGGAATCTGCCCCTCGTCGCCGAGGTCGAAAAAGGGAACACCGGCCGCTGTGAAGTAGTGGTGGCCGGAAACGAGCAGCGTCGCAGGGCCGACGCGGTTGGCGGCGTCGAGGTCGAAGTGGACGGCCATGCCGGAAACCTTATTTGTTACTTCCGGGTACATGGCGGCCATGCAGGTGACATTGAAGAGAGTAGCGACGGCGCCGATGGCCTTGGGCTTGGAGTCTGCGCTGCCGTCGCATGTGTAATTTTGTGTTCCGCGACCGACGGCGACATGGCGCAGCTTAGAGCCGGGCGCGGGGGGAGGCAGACCAGGCACTGCAACGAGTCAGACGGCATGCACACGGAGTCTTATAATTTAGCAGAAGATGGAAAGAGGCAACTCACAGGTGGGCATCTCGGCTTTTGATAGATCGCATTTGGGGGATCCTCTCATGGTTTTGACGGCTGAGACCTTGTCGGCGACGAGGTTGAAGTATTGGGAGACGGCACTGAGAGCACCGAGAGGGTCACCAAGATCGTTGAGCTGAAGGCTTGGCCATGTTGGCGCGGCAGAGGTGGCAACGGCCAGCGAAGAAATAGAAAAGGTAGAAAGACGCATTATGACTCTATAGATTGTGTTGCGACGGGTGGAAAGTGTATGTGGTGACGGCGTGAACTCGTGTAAATATGAAGTGTCTAATCGAATGGCTCAAAGGTCAAAGGTCAATGTCGTAAAGCTGAAGATGGCACGGAGAAAATGAGAGAGACTCTAGGACATGTAAGAAATAATGGAAACGACAAAGAAAAGGAGAACAAGGCTTGGCCGCCCAAAACACGCTTCTTCTGTAGGTGAGGTTTTGGACAGAAATGAACCGAGTTGAACTTTTATAAAGAAAAGAGGCAATCACAATGGTAAAAAAAAGGAGAGACATTTCTACATAGATATACCCCAGTTTAGTATGCACAAACTGCAAAGAGCAAACCCGCCATGCCAGCTCATGTTGCAGAGCCGCAACCGCCGTGTGTTCAACTCATCATTGCGGCCAGTCCTCTTCGTGGATGGACAATGGCTGCATCTACCCGTGCCATTGGTCAGGCGTTGCCTTGTTGTCGACGAACCTGGCAAGGACCAACCCACAAAAAAAAGGCATGACTAAAAATAGGCAGGGAACTGGCCAGTGTCACAATGTCGGTGGGCATTGCTCGCGTGGAAAACGGGCTGGCTGGAAGGGGAAGGTTTAGAATAAAAAAAAATCGGGCGGCACCGAGAACTGCAGGTGGTACAAGGTCGGGGTTGTGCCAAGACCCCGCAAAGAAAGTTGTTTTTGCTAAATTGAGAAGCTCCATGGCGGGTGGCGGGCTGGCGGGGAACAAGGCGCATTGGGTTTTTCTTTGTGCAGGGGGAGTGCCCGGCGGCTAGAAAGCGTGACGGCTGATCCAATCGCGGGCAAGCAGGTTAACTCTGTTAGCGGCTTGAGAGGGTCCCCTGTGGCGGCCGGGGGGTCGTTGGCTGCAGGGGGGCGCCTACAGAACCCCGGCACTTGAATGGGCATTTACACATTTGAACAAGGACGTCGGAGGTTTCTATTTGACACGTAGTGTTTGCTTTCTTGACGGAAATTGAACATGTATGGCATTTGAAAAAAAAAAAAAAACATAACAACGCCAATACCCGGACGGGACGGCCTAGACGGGGCGTGCGTTTGCGTCTGCAAAAAAATCCCGTCTTCAAATTGACCCAGTCAAACCCCAGGCCCAGGGCAAGAACGCGCAACCCTGCACTAACCCGTTCTGTCGTACAGCAAGCCACTGACGGTTCTTTGGGCGGCTACGGATTAGATGTGCTCTCCATCGCAACACTTGCTTCGGACTTGCATGGAATTGCAGATGCGCTGGCACCCAGTGGTGGCTCATCTCGGCATCTGCACCCTGGTCTCAGATCCGCCTTCCAACATCCTTGATTGGCCCTTGCGAGACGGCTCTTTGAGACAGACCCTGGCTTCGGTTGCCCGGCACCAAATGATGGGATAAATGTGCATTGCGGTGGAAAAAAAAAAATTCTATGCTGGTATTTCTTTGACATGGCCATATGTAGTGGTCTTTCATCTCGCCGCTGCCATGCTCAAAGAGTACGCGCTGCCAAGGATAATGGCTGAATTACCAGGATACTGCCCTGTCCAGTCGCAGCCGACAACAGACAAAGAAAACAAAAATATATTGTACACTTGCAGTTTTGCTCGCCGACCTCATTCACTAACTTGCCGCAAAACCATCCTCCTTCCATTTTCCACCATTGGCTGCTCCCTTGGCGGCAGCCCCGGCCGCGGCCGCTGACGACGCGCCCAGGCTGCCCGCGTGCTTCTCCAGGTCAGACGCACCGAGCCAATACAGGCACATAAAGACGAGCAGGTGTAGTGCGACGCAATATGCTGCGAATAAATTTCTGCTGCTGCGTGACGCCAGCACAATCCGTGTCATCGAGTATACCGCTCGCTCTGGCAGGCTCATGCGCTGATACGCCCGCGCCGATTCCCGTCCTCGAAACGCAGCAAATGGTGAAATGTTTGACTCGTACGCTGCACGGTATCTATCCATGGCCATACCTGGAGTTCCTGTTTCTCCAATAGCCACTGTAGATGGGTTTGGATTTCCTCCATAGGCAGTTGCCGAAGATGATGTTGCGCCTGATCGATTGTAAGTCGAAATGTATCGCGTCTTTTCATACAAGTTCAAGTTGTCCTTTTGCAGCGCTGCCACCTCTTGTCGTAACTGCTGCACTGTTTTGTAGCTCTCTGAAACCTCCAACTCCAGCTGTGCGTTCTTCTGCTTGAATCGATCCCGCTGTGCCGTCACCATGGGGAGAATGCCTGACCCTCCGCCCATGGGTTCCCTCTCTCCGCCTCCGCCTCCGCGAGGGTCTAACCCGCTGATGATTGATGATGTCGGTGAAATTCTGCCACCGCGTCGCGTCTGTGCTCGTGTCACATAGGTTCCCGCGACCGAAACCCCAGAGGGAAAAGCATTTGCACCTTCCGCGTGCATCTGCTCTAAATCTCCCTCAAGCTTCTCATTCAAGTTTTGACATCTCTCAAGCTCAGCATTAGTCTTGGACATTTCTTCTTGCAAATCTTCCAATCTCCTTTGCAAATCTTGATGAGAAACTCGAAGAACCGTGAGCTCGTCATTCAGTTTCTTATTTCGACCTAGAAGCAGCTTCTCCAAAGTGTTGCCGGCCTCAGCCTCATTTTCCTCACCAATTGGCATCTCCTCATCATCATCATCACCTGTAGAAAATTCAATGCTCTTGAGCACCTCCAGTTCCTGTTTCAATTCATCATAATCACTCCATTTTTGCACTTTCGTTTTGAGTAACTCGTTCTCGTCCTTGAGAAGAGCCAGCTCTCGTTCTATGGATCGAACCTTGGTGTCCAGCTCTCTCTTCAGACTTTCCTTCTCCAATCTTGTACTGTCAAGTTTTCGAATAAGCGACGAATTTTCGGAGCGTATCCTTATATAGTCAGGGTCGTCCTCCAAAGAAGTCTTGGCTTGGGAAGAAACACTAGACTTGGCTTCAGCCAGTTCCAGTCGCATTTGCTCGTTTCGAGACTCGACATCCGCCAGTCGCGCACTTGTGCGTTCCAGATCGGAATGCAGCATTTCGAGTTCCGCTCTCGAGGCCTGGTTACGCATTCCGTCCTGGTCATCGCCGGCTTTCCCGAGGCGCTGGTTTGTTTCGTAGGTAGCCTTGAGCTCATTCAAGAGTCTCTCTTGGCTCTCCACCTTCTCTGCCAGGCCTTTTTCTTTTGCCTCCCAGTTGTCTTTGCGCTCACCCAGCACAGCGTTCCAGGACGATTCAACATCCTTTACTTTTGCGTCCAGGTTGTCCTCCAAGTCTTTGCGCGCTGCGCACTCGGATTGCAACTTTGCCTCGGTCTCTTCGAGCTGCGCAGTAAGTTTCGCGACAGTTTCTTGTAGATGACTGTTTTCGTCTCGGAGCTTCGGGGCAGTGTCTTCGGACACTAGCATCGCATCGACCGAGGCTTCTAGCAGCGGATACGGGTCAGGCGCTTCAGAGATCGACGAATATGCTTGTAAAAAAGCCGAGTTTACAGCCTTGGAGTGGTTCGTCAATAGATCAATAAATGTTTGGTAGGCTGAGTAAAGTTAGCGCTCTATCGATTACATGAAGCGCTTGTCGTTACCTTTCAGCAGTCCCTTCATCTCCGTCAATTTTGTGGCATCATCGAGCTTTCGAAAATCTTTCGTCTTTTGCGCCAGGTCTTTACGCTGTACAGTCGAGTCACGTTGATATGTGACAATTTCAGACGCCGTGTTATCGAGGTTCGAAATGAGAGTCGTAAGATCGACCGCTGAGTCGCATTGTTAGACTGCGGGAATTCCACGAGCAATCGCGCAAATACTAACTTCTCCATGCAGAAATAGCATGCTGGAACTTATTCCCAGCATCTCCAGTTGCCTCAGACTCTGTCGTTGTAGCTGCACTTGCAGCTCCGCCCGTCATCGCCGCCATGCTGGTTGTTTCACGACGCTAGCGGCACAGAGTTTGATGTGTCCACAATGAACAATGGAGATCGGGACTGAGATGGTCAAAAAGTAATTGCGCGCTATGAGCGGCGGAAAAGCACAATCTGAGATGTCGTGGCACGGCCATGGAGGAGTAGGAGCTCCAGCGTCTAGACACGTTGATCGCACTACCTACAAGGGGCTGACTTCTGCACGCCCCACTTCAGCCTTCTTGAGCTTCAACGCTCCCAGCATCACGTCACTCTACATCGACAATCACCTTGCGACTTCCTCGTCGAAGAGTATGTTTGCCTGGAGCAACGTCCGCGAAGCTCTCAGATGACTTGCACAACAAGTATACGACAATGACGCAGCAGGGCGGCAGCCAGCGAGACCTACCCGGCGCTGAGAATGGACCGTACTTGTTGCAACCACTGTTGGAAGACGTACCACTCTCTGAAGATGGCTTCAATGGCGACGTCAAAGTAAACTGCGTAGAATATTACGGTATTTCGTTAGCTTCATTGCGGTCTTTGCTTTGCTAAAGCACATCACAGACGGAAACCTTTACGTCGGCACGTCGGCCTCGGAGCTGTTACACTTCGTCCGAATCCCACCCGACCCTGCCAACGAAAATGGCAAACCGACGTTTATTTCGGCATCGAGGCTTGCGCCTGCTTTTTTCGACACAAAGGGAGGATCGCAACCAGGAGTACAGCAGATCTTACTTCTACCACGCGCGGGGAAGGCTTGCATTCTCTGTAACTCGACGGTAACCTTTTATTCGCTACCCGAGCTTACCCCGATTTTCGAGTCGACGCAAGTGAAGAACTGCAGTTGGATAGGCGGCGTTGACTTGAATGAGCCGATCACGAATGGGGAGTCATCGACAAGTGAATTAGAAGGAGTCACGATATTAATGTCGCTGAAAAAAAAGATCCAAGTGGTTCACATTGGCGACAGCCCAAGGCGTCTCAGAGTATGTGGCACGTGCTTCCACAATATGGGTTCGGTCAGCTCATTAATGAATCTTAGAACATAGACTTCGCAGACAGCAGCCTGTCTGTGCGTCGAGATACCATCGCCTGTGTCGCAGATTCGAGAGTATACGCGCTTCTGGACGTCGACAAGCAGCTGAAGATCCCCTTGATGAACATATCATCTTTGGAGCCCCCATCTTCGCCCGACTCTACCTCTCAGCCAGGACATCTATCTGTAGATGCAAGTGGACTATCCAGAAGCGCCTCTACTTCACAGCCTTCTCGACAACATGTTACTCAAAGTCATACTAGGAGCTCCAGTCTTGGAGGGGCAATTCTCGGCAACCTGGGCCGCCAACAGGACCAAGAAGGTGATGCATCACGAAATTCCTCATCTTCAGATAAGCCTGGTACACCGCAGTCTGGCCCTATCACTGACAAATCCTTGCCCGATGTGCCCTCGGATTCGCACGGCCGTCCGTCGTCCGATGTGTCGCGACCTGCGGTACTTCAACCGCATATTGCCTCACCTACTCCCGAGGAATTTCTGATCGTGACTGGTACCAGCCCAGAAGAAGTTGGAATCGGCATGTTCATTAATCTGGATGGCGACATCACTCGGCCGACCATCTCATTCGAAAAATACCCGGAATCAGTCGTTGTAGACGGTGCCAGCGCGAACTTGGCATCATCACGAAGTGGGCTGCCTGATGAAGACGACGTATATGTTCTTGCTTCCCTGGATATGGAAAGCCGAAACGGTCCGAGATTTGGCATTGAAATCCAGCGGATGGATGCCGGAAATGAGGCCCATCCTGAGAGGCACTGGCTTTTTGCTCCTGGCTTGGAGCCGAGTGGCCCGTATGGAATTCGAACGCTTCTGGGGAGCGAAGAGACGCAATTCCAAGAGATTGTAGAGAAGCTTAGCGAAAAGCGCTTTTCACCGTTCCCCAGTCCTATAGGTACATCCGCGGCCTCATTGAAGAGCCTTGACTCTCGTACTGCGGGGTCTATGGAACGCCTGTCCAAGGAACAGGAGCTGTTCGATCGGAACTTTGACTCCCAAGACGACGATTCATTACCTGATGGGTGGGAGACGTCTCGTGTATCTGAAGGCGAAGAGTTCACTCAAAGACTGGCAAAAGTGTCAATCAAGCTAGTAGCTTGGTCTGGCGACAAAATATGGTGGACAATTCGGAATCCCCTTCTTCTACAATTGGAATCAGCTTTTGGGGCTTTAAATGACAGCCAATTGCTGCCCGAAAACCTAAACAAAGATGCCGTTTTTAGCACGATAGCACGGATTCGACGTCAGGACGCAAAGACAGAACTCGAATTCATGACTCTTCGATATCTACGCCAAAAGGCAGGTATTCTACTGCTGGGTGCTCTACTCCTCGCTCCGCCGCACAAAGAACTCGCAGATACAGAAGTCAATGCTCTAGAAGAATTATTCACCGACAGTCAACTGGATCCACGAGTCGTTCTATCGTTGGTTCCCGAAATCCGAAATGAGATCATCGAGGGACGGAATGGTATCTGGATCTATGGCGGTGTGGTGAAAGTGACAGAGATGATTCTCTGCAGCGACCAATTCGAGGCCATCACAAAGAATAGTATCGGGAATCTTGAGTCGAGAACTCTGCATTTCCTGCGCCGTTTCCTTGCTGCCTGGAGAAAGATGAAGGGATTCGGAAGTGTTCCCGATGAGCGGGAGGTGTTCAGAACAATAGAGGCCGCACTTATCCTTGTCCTTCTCGAGTTGGATCGACGCGCTCCCAAGGCGCTTGGAAGGCACAGTCCCGTTAAGATTGAGCTCCACGAGCTTGTCGATAAAGGAGTGGATTGTTTTGAGCGTGCCGTTGATATTCTTGAATCTCATCACCGTCTCTTCATCCTCAGCCGCTTGTACCAAAGCCGGAAAATGGCTAGCGAGGTTCTAGCGACATGGAAACGGATCGTCGAAGGCGAGCGCGACGATGGACAGGAGTTCCAAGACGGCGAGTTACGTATCAAAGATTATCTCTCGAAAATCAGCAACCAATCATTGGTTAAGGAGTACGGTATTTGGCTGGCCAGACGGAATCCGAAACTCGGCGTGGAAATATTTGCCGAGGATAAGTCCAGAGCTGCCAAATTCGAGCCTGCCCAAGTTGTTGAATTTCTGAGGGAAGAGGCGCCCATGGCGGTGAAACATTTCCTGGAGCACCTCACATTTGGCAAAGGTCACACGGCATACATCAATGAACTCATCTCTTACTATTTAGACATTGTCATTGGCGACTTGACGTCATCAGAGGCAAGTCGAGACGCGGTTCTGGCAGCATATGCAGCATATAGGGCACTACAAGCACCCAAGCCCACATACCACCATTTTCTCACGGCAAATACGTCGGCAAACAATGAGGTGTGGCAGAGCCGACTGCGTCTGCTGCAGCTCCTGGGCGGAGCGAACGACTACAATACAACCAGTATTCGGCAGCGCATAAGCAGTGTCCCCGAAGACCTGCTGGTGCCGGAAACCATCATCCTTGCTGGCAGGGAGAGTCACCATGAGCAAGCCTTACGCCTCCTTGTGCACAAGCTTGGCGACTACGACTCGGCCGTCTCATACTGCCTGCGCGGCGGACTCGGCGTCTTTTCCACGCCTGGGGGCACACCGCGCACACGTCCATCTGTGGACGACCAGCATCGACTGTTCAACGTGGTGCTGCGCGAGTTTCTAGCCATCGAGGACGCCAGCGAGCGCGTGGAGCAGACGGGCGCCCTGCTGGAGCGTTTCGGGGGCTGGTTCGACCTGGACGAGGTGCTGCGTCTCGTCCCGGACAGCTGGTCCGTGGACGTCGTGGCAGGGTTTTTGGTCGGCGCGCTGCGACGGCTGGTGCGCGAGCGCCACGAGGCCAAGGTGGCGAGCGCGCTGAGCAGCGCGCAGAATCTTCGCGTGAGCTACGATTTGATCACTAATATCGACGAAAAGGGCCCGACAAAGGCTGAGGCGGAACCGCCGAGTGAGGCGGCGTGAGCTGATGGCCTCTGAGAATATGGAGAGCAATGTACTTTTAGCGCAAACCATTTCACCTGTGGATAAGAGTCTCCATGTAAGGAAAATATATGCCATATTTCTAGATGAGAGGCCAGCTTGCCAGCTGGCGAAAAGCGATGGGCAGCCACGGCGATTGCGAGGTGGTCTCTCCTTTTCCTTTTCCGTGCAAATTGACATTTCAAAAGAGAGACTAGTTTGCATTATGCATCAAACAAGAACGATATCAAATGTTAGCGGCCCTCGTTATCTAGCCTTCAATCCTCACCCAAACGTTCTGCACGGATGGGCCTGTATTCGCCAAATCTGTTCCCTTAACATCGAGGCTGAACATTGCGTTGAAATCCTTTCTTCGCTTGAATTTTCGACGTTGCGCATCATCATCATAGCAGCAATGGTTATCATTACATTGGTGTGGCCAGACGGCAGACTTTCTCACTGTTTCGTCGACAAGCCTCGTGATTTCGTCGAATAGTACCGACATCGGCATGGAAAGATGGTGCTGCACGCTTTGCGTCAATAGAAGAGAAGAGCGCATTCGCGCGGCTTCATCGCTGTAGTATGTTATTGATGACAACACTGGCCCCATCTTTGACTTGATCTGTCGACACAGGCCTTGCCAACCATGATAGCCTTCTGCAATGAAAATGACTCTTCCAGCGAGCGACATGTATTCCGACGCGACGCGGGGGCCTGACATATGGCACTGTTGGGCTTGGGGGAAATGTAGTTTGAATTGGGGATTCATCGTGCAGGTGAACTTTGTTTCAAACCGCAGCGAAGTGGCCTTTTTGAAATACTATTGAGCATTACTCCATTCTCACATGGAGCGGACTTGACAGCCTCGCGAAGAGTATAACCATGACAAAGATTAGCAAGACTCGCTCGGCATCACGGTCTGCCGTCTCACTAGCTCGATGCACTTTTCGCTGTTTGTCAACCGATATACTACGGGGTAGTGAGCTCAGGAACACTAATGAATGCTCTGTTGAATCCATCGGGCAATATAAGGGTTGAGTATCCGATGCAGAGATTGCTCCGCAGACGCAGGAATACTTCGGCATCAATGCATTCTACACATACTGTATTAGCTCCGCAATGTATCCATCCTTTTTGACCCCTGTGTATATCGCCATTGCTCTCAGAGTCTCTCCAGGAGTACTTGGCTTGCAAGATAAGTACCAGTGTACACGGCCGTACGCGATCGGGGGCCAGCCGAAGTGATTTTATGCAAGTGTTCCAGCTAAATACGATTGTCTTTTTTGGGGCGATCAGTAATACTAAGCCCCAAGTGCCAGCCTCTTCAGGCGCATGCTATGTTTCAGGGGAGTAGGTGGATGTTTGGAGGTTCAACGATTGCCCAAGACAGATGGTAAGTCTTTACTCGCAACTTCCGACTCTGATATGAGTGGTAGCCACTGCTAAAATCTGATGTTGTATGGTATCTCTACAACGAAAACAGAACTTGGCAGCTTCCTCGCGTCGAGACACAGCGTATCAGAGCCACGGACGAGCAAGTAGCATGCGGCACTATCACTATTTACACATTAGAGCCTGTAGGACCCGTTAGCAGACATCTTTCCTGCGAATGGCGAATGGATCTCGCCAATCAGTTTCGCTGCGAACACGTGGCAAACTAGTATTCTGGATCCCTTTCGACGTTGCTAGGACTATTGAATATGAGTCAAATTCGGGTCCGATAGCAGCCCCAGCCACTACAGGTTTAGTTACATATATGAGAGTACCAGTGAGTAAGCACACAAGAAATGCTTCTAGAACGCAAAAGGTTCTTCCAAACGGTCTTGGTAGGCACTCATATGCAATGCAATAAAGGGCAGGGTTGGACTCGGCATACCCCTGTCGCACTGGCATACACGATGAATACGAAGACACATGGCGTTCACTCGGTATGGAGCCGAGCAGATCACATTAGAGATGAGTTTTATCAGTTGATGAAAACTGTCCCAACATGGTACCATGTTTGTTCTGGTTCGCATTGGACAAGAGACCAAGAAGACAACGTCAACAGTTCCGGGACTTGCAGACGGAGGATATATTGCCAATGATGGCACAAAGTGCTGAGTACGACCGCAGAGCGCTTGAGAATAAATTGATCTCACCCAGTCATTGTAGATTCAAGACTAGGTCGGCGATAAGACGTCAAATTCTCCTTCACCGTATTTTGCCAGTCTGCCCTGGGGCGCTCGCCTCGTACGCGATGGGGCCGAGGTTGCTCAGAAAGATTCGGTCAAGCGGAAAAGACCAAAATTCACCACAAAGAGCCAAATCAGGGCGCAAGTTGAGAAGATACAAATCACAGTTTCTCTGTCCATCTGAATGGGAGAGTCACGCACGTGCTACGAGTTGGCAAGTTGCCCGAATATACCCACAATGAGAAGGGCTCTCTGCATCTTGGCGGAGTTGCAATAAAGTCTTTCTATCCTTGACGATATTTGTACAAGACCCTGAGGCGGACTGCTTAAGTTGTGGGTATTGCTTAGTGTGATATTGCGCCGAGTCTCATGATGCTTATCCCCAAAGTACGGAGTCGGCAATCAGTGGACAGGCCGTTTATGCTCAATGGAACGGGGCCAATTCAACCTCGCCCCGTCTCGCCCCGTCGGGCCTCGAAATCGCCCTACATACTGGTACATATGCCCCAACAACAAGCGAGAATGATGGCAAGAGCACGAGCAGAAAGTGGGACGTACACCCTTGCCCAGTCCTCTAGAGTGCGGAAGCCCTTCCGCCTATTAAGCGATTCTACCTGGAGCGGCGGCGCCACCATTTTGGCATAAGATTCTCCAAGGGAGGGGGGTCCCTGGCATTGCCGCTCTACCAGTAGTATCATCCAGACTGAAGATAGCATGATGCCACAGGAAGAATCGCGCGGTGCATACTTTTCTGCCAGATATAGCTGCCGACATGAGACCCCAGAAAGCTCTGGGCTCCAGAATATGCACTACTCTGTACACCAGCTGGTTCCGTCTCACCGAGCCGCCAAGCACCGGCAGTACTCCTTACAGTACG
Source organism: Beauveria varroae (assembly GCA_030780425.1). Classification (NCBI taxonomy): domain Eukaryota; kingdom Fungi; phylum Ascomycota; class Sordariomycetes; order Hypocreales; family Cordycipitaceae; genus Beauveria; species Beauveria varroae. Next base: position 199,388 of record JAPFUP010000156.1, read on the forward strand.
TACTCGGTCAACCACCTGGATCGAACTTCTCTGACCAACAGCCTACAGGTGGCCAGGAAAGAATTGCCAAGGCCATCTATCATCCGCAGCACACCAAATCTGGCGTGTCGTCTGTGCGGCTCGCCTTGCACGCTTTTCCCACCTGGGACAACGACACCGCCGCCACCCGCCCCCATGCCGCCCAGGTCCAAGCGTTTGTTGTTCCAATCTTTACAAACCAAGCCCTGATGATCAGTAAGAAGGAACCAGGAACAAGAAAGATGCAGGAATCGGCAAATTTGGGGGAAAGGGGGGGTTTCTTGGTGTATGCAGATAAGCCGCCTACGTAAACGTAATAACCAAGCGGCTTCCTCACCCGTCGAAAAGAACTCAAGACTCAGCGACGAGGCGAGCAAGCCTCTCGGCAGCCTCAGCTCAAGCCCTGCGATATGATATTGCAGAGCGCAGGGAAAAGTGCGGGCATTAATGCACCCGGGCGACGGACAGTGTCCGAAGCGCATCCTCATGTTTTCTTTTTCTTTTTCTTTTGGCGGTTGGCTTTGTGTGATGTTGTACTCTGTATAGTTTTATCGAAAAGATGTAGCGACGCCAAGTTCCCTTATTCATTCGTCGTGATTGTCAAAAGCCACCAATTGCTACCAAGTTGCAGGCATTTGACAAGGCGCCGCCGCCGCTCAGGAAGACGAGGCTGTTCCATACAGCCCCATCTAGTAGGAATCCGCTCGTTGCCAAACTCGGACTGCTGGCTGGACCCAGCCACGATCAGGGAACCTGATGACTCTGCTCGCTACACCAATATCAGACATTTGGAGTACTTGTGAGTCTGATGCTCATGGGAAGAATTATATTGGGCAGTAATTGGCGAGCGTGAGTGAAACACAACAGGCTACCGAAAAGTGACAGTATTGTCTTGGATACTTGGCCCCCATCAATTAGTTGGCAGAGGCAAAATAGTCTTTGAGCATTCTTCTCTCGTCTCATCATTCGAAATTCGCGAGTGTCATTAGATACACAAGTACTTGAGATGAGAAGAGATGGAACACGTCGTCATCACAGCTCGGAGGCATTGCATGTCACAAATTCTTTACCAATAAATCACCGGGAAAGTGCACAAATAAATCAACCAGAGGGATTACACCGTGCCAGCGCCAAAAATGATGTTTCTTGCCTTCAGATTTGAACAACAACCAAAACACTGCCTGGTCTTGACTCAAGGTTGTTGATCATCAAAAAGCCACCAATCATATTGATAGGGCCTGCTAGCGTCCGGACTGTTAGAGGTACCGAAGGCCGAGATCTAGTACTCTTGCAAGGGGGGTTCAGGCTATGCCTAAAGTTGCCTCAAGATTCATGAATAAGGCGTGGAACCACCCTATTTTTTCGGCAGCTGTCAATCGCAATTAGAAGACTGTTTTTTAGGTACAGAGTACGGATTGAATACATGGAGTTTGTTTAGTAATAAAACGTAGACGAAATGTCCCTGGCAGCGATAGCAGTGCGTTAATATAGTGGTAGCATGCGTCAGTGACATGTCTGCCCACATTCCGCTACAATGTACCCCAGCCAGTTTCACCCCTCCATGCAGCATGCAGCTTGCAGCAGCATGTCTTTCTCCTCGTCTTGGCCCTGTCGTGTCACCTCGGGCATGGAAGTATGACAGCGCACCGAACTCCCCTGTCCCGCTGAGGAGTTGCACAAAGGGGAAGCCATCTCGCCATTTTGAGTGATGTGTGTGTGTGTGTGTATATGTATGTGAGAGGGTGCGAGACATGATTATGCCACATATTCAGGTGTTTTTAATTCACAGTGTTATTATAGATTGAGGCCCCGACTTTGCTGGGCCGGGCCCGCCGGTTAACCGAAGGTGCGAGGGGTTGCTGCATTGAGAGCCCTTTGTCAAGTATATTAGTGGTGCGCAAAACGATATACCTGACTTTGAGACACAAAAGTGGACGATGAACATGGTCCTACAGACCAATACGACATCTTTGGCAGTGCTGCAGTGATTCTGTACTTTTCAATGACGCAAGAATACTTGCAGTGTAATCAAAAAGATGGGTTTCGGTTGCAACGTACGGATAGCTGCTGACGATTCAACGGTAGGATAATCTTTGCTTGGCAGCGGTTTAACTGCTTTCCAGCGTGCTCTTCTGTAGCATCTGTACCTTGCCGACGATATTGGTTCAACTACTAGGTACTAGTAGTAGCCTTTGGGCCGTGCATCCTGTTCGACATCAAGGCGCGGCGGCATCTCGTCGCCCAAACATGGAAAGCCGTGTAGGGCGTTTGCGAGTACCCAGACAGAAAAAAACTGTGGCACTGTTACTCTTTCACTTGCATGCAGGCTTGGCCCTGGGGAGACGGGCGGCGGGAATGTGCATGAAATGGCCGCAGAGATGCCTCGAGGCGTCCCGCGCGGCATTTAGCAATTCATATTTGCAATTTGCCAAGCTGAACATGTCAAGTCTCCAAGGCCGGTATCCTGTGCCAGTCACGGGTCAACTTGCACAGTGAGATTTGGCTGATACTATCCAAGAATGACAGTTGACAAGGTACAATGGTGGTGCCGTAAGCTCCTGGCTCCCAGAGCATCATGCTAGCGGATTCCCAGACAAGATACACGCCCCATACCCTCCCTACCTACGGATAGTCTACCGTATACCATCCGTAGTGCACCAGCCATTAACCAATCCCGAGGGGTCCTTGCAGAACCATATTTCGTCGCGCAGGGATATAGAGTACTCAGAGACATTTTATGTCCGCAACGCGAGAACCAATGCAGTATAGCTTGACGCGGTTTGTTTGACGCGTTGCGCGCAATGGCAATGATTTGACTCTAAAATATCCCACAACAGCAGAAACCTCTAGCAGTGACAATGTGGCATAAATCTTGTGAAAGCTGCGTCGTCTACCGATCTGGACGACATCATGAACCAATGAAATAGTAATTTAGCTCACAATTACTCTGCCGCTGTTGCATCAGCAGTGGATAGTTGGTGAGTGGCCCTCGTCCATGTCCACGGCCAAGACCCGAGACATGCACACCACATTGTACCAAATCCCCATTTTTCGGGAGGGCCACCCCAAGGCGATTTTTTTTAACCTTGCTTTGCTAATTATACACATGGCCAGCAAGGATCATACATTAGCAGCACACACACCCCCTTTCCTCCTTCTCCATCTGTGCTAACTGTAAAGGGTAAAGGACACCGCGCTGGCAGCCTCGTTGCGACTCTGCTGGGCCCCCTCCAGGGTTCATGTCATGGGGGCTTTTGATTCGCCAGCGTACTAAGCAACTCACCAATACGGATATGCTGGTGTCAGACTGGTGTGGCAGGCATTCAGAGTCTCTAATGCGCCAGTGGATTGACAGAATAGACGACTGTGAGAGAGTTGTGCTCGCATCTCATCGAAGTAGCCAGCCACCAGCGTTGCCATTCATGGCGACACACACACACACACACGCACACACATACACATACAAAGCACACACACATACATACATACAGAGCACTGCCCTGATTCTCATCTCGAAGCACAAGGCTAGGGCAGAACCCCCCTCTTCTTCCCCTCACAGGGCATCCGTACTTTTTTCCCCAGTGCCCAGCTCCGTTGAAACAAGGCAAGACTAGCGCCCCTGCATCATCGCCAAGGTCTCAGCAGTCATGGCCACACGTCTCGCAAGTTTGCAACCCATTCGCGTCAAGAGCCTCGTGAGTCTCTAGTCACTGCTAAACTACCACGCGAGATTGTTCCCTGAGCCGCACCTCGAATGCGCAAGCTGCAGACTGCGCCGGCCTCGACACAGGTTGTCCTGAAACATATGGATGCCGATTTTCTCATCAAATAGATGAAAGTATTGTTCCAACTTTCTGTGGCCTGTGCTCATGGAAAATGTTTTATTGACGAGCGTTTCGGACATTCCATACTCTGCGAGACCTTGCAGTTTGCGTAACGACATGATACGAGGCTTGAAGCTATTATTGGCAATGTGCCCGACGCCGTGAATTGGATTGATTGAGTAATACGCATCACAACGCTGAGAGACGCCATCTTGTCCCCATGTCGCCTTGGCAAGTAATGCGCAAGTAAGCCAGTCACGCCGATAGAACATTCTTACTCTACTTGAACCATATTCCGAAGCACAGTTCATGTTGCATAGCAATCCCAGCAGGCTGGAATTCAAATCACGACACCCTTCTCTTGTTTTTTTCGTTTTCCTTCTTCTCTACTTGCAGCTTACTACCGTTATCAGCTTGGTGTCGTTTGACCACGTTGCTGACATGAGGCGCGCCTTTGCAGCTGCCCCTGCAGGACTTGCCCTCCCGTGTCCGCGGTACGGCCAGAAGACTGCTGCGAACATGCTATCAGACATGCGTGACATTTTCTCACGTTGCCGAGCGGCGACGGCCCCGTCACAAAGACGAATACAAGAAAGTGGCGGTTCTTTTCGTTGGGCAAGGTGGTCCAATATGTTGCTCTCCCCTCATGATGTGCTGATTGAGGAAACTGTACCCCAACCAACGAAGCGCGCCCGGTTGAGGAGATGCAAGTGATGCTGCTGTCTGCGACATGGCACAGCGTCATCCCGCCTTGGCAGCCCTATGGAATTTCTTTTCCACGTCGAGTCTGTCCGTCGTGGAAGAGCTCTTACCCTGTCATCTTGAACCTTGGGTTTGCCGAATTCTCTGCAATTTTTCTCACGTATATCTAGCCTAGTTAGGTCGTAAATTAAATCAAGAGAATTGCCACTTTTCAAGCAGCCAGTTCTTGGCATAAGCCTTTGGCGCGCCTTTGACAGTGGCACGAGCGGTCACATTACTACTTCATACATACTTCATTTTGGTGCATAGAAGTCGTCGGGCGTTTAGCATGGGCTCGTTTTTCTTTTGCGCCAAGCAGACCACCCAAGATCTCTTCGGTTGCAACCCAAAAACTGTGGTCCTCATCAGTCCACTTTTTGTCCGTTTTGCAAACCCGTATCAGTACTCTGCCTTTAATGGCGGTAGCTCGGATTAGTCTAGCTTCGATGCCGGTCGTTGTATCCAACGATGGCGGCTTCTTAGGTACCATACCAGTATAACGCCTAGCACACACACAGACATGTCCACGGGCGCATGCCTTCCCAACCCTGCGCTCATCATTGCTAAACCAACAGATATGCACGGGGAGGCTCTCTGGGTGAGTGGCCGTCGCTTCTGGAGAACAAGGGTGGTTGTTTACTAGTGCAAGGCTATGAGGGGTGCATTTGGGGGCGAGGGACAAAGATCATCCCGTTACAGTACCGGAGGCCTGAGAGTCGGGCTCATGGCGCAGCTTGACAAGGGAAGCACTGGCCGGTGCCCCTGCAACTTTGATCGAATTGAATCATTTCCCAGAATGCCGGGTTCGGCCTGTCATCCTCCCCCCCTCCCCTTTGTACGGGGACTGGCACCTGGTAAATAGAGCCTAGAGGAAAGTTTTGGACAGGCTGCCTCGCTGGCGGGGGATGCGACGGCGCCAACTTTGCTTTTTGGGGCTTGTAATAGTCGGTCGCCGATCATGCTTGTTCCAGGATAAGGACCATGTCTCGACAACAAACACGCAGCGCCACCACCACCCGACTGAGGGACCAGCCCCGTACTTGTCAAGCAAATGGAAAAAAGGCATTCTCCGTCACTGTGCCTTGCCGCCATTTTTGTCCTCGTGAGCGATAACTTTGTATGATTCTAGTCGGCCGGACGTAGACCGAGGGTATTCCGTGCAGATCTGGGGCAATTGACCGCCTGCAGGGTGGCTGGGCCGTCTGGCGCCGTCGTTGGTCAGAAGCTTTGCATCACAGTGGACAAGGAAGGCCTGTCGGAGAAAAAGATATAATTAGTTTTCTGCATATTACGGAGTACTGCTTCAGTGCTTCCGAGTGCATTTCAATCCTGTTTCCCGGATACATACATACTGGGCGTGCCAGCCCTCCCGAATAGTTGGTTAGCTTTTGTTTAGCGCAGGCGGGAAAAGAAGCTTTTTGATTTAGCAAGTCGCATCAAGATGGTTTGGTGGAGCAGCAAAACAGCGAAGCGAACGGCCCATCCCCAGAATGGCCCGGGCGTCGTTATCCTTCTTCTCGGTACCGAGTTACAGTTTTATTATGACTGGAACTCATCTCTGGGAGCACTATGCGATTAATACGACAGCCGACGGCAAGAAGCTGCCCCACCTCGATAACCACTTGTGTACTAGTATTAATAAACGGTCTTCAAGTGGCGGAGAAGCCTTTCTCAACCTGCCATTGGCTACTGGCGCCATTGGGGTGGATTGGCAAGCCCCAATGTCAAGGTGCCATGGCGCCCGAGACGATGCTACCGCCAACGACTCAAGCACACCCTCCCTCTTCGCTCAAAGTTGCCGACTGGTCGGAATGCCTGCCGGTCGCCCGATTCTGACCAGGGGTACGGGATGGCACTGTCTTTTTTACTCCTGAGACAAGACACCTCGCAAGAAGCGGGGTCCCAAAGTTTGGCAGCAACTCTGTATCATACTGCTGACTTTCTTTCCATTGAGATTTTGCGCAAACCTTGGGTAAAGTTTGGTGTGGCGATTGACCATGTCGTGTCCAGACTTTGTATTCTGTAACTTTACCCATCATGTGATTGCTTTTAGAGTCTCGATACTGACTATTCAGGCGCCATGTATTTATTCACAAGTTCTGTCAACGGAGTTGAGCAGGTACCGATGCGGCGGGTTGTGGGGGGTAAGATGGCGCCGAGCGGCAGACTGCTACCACACCACAAACTGGGTACGGATAATATTTACAAGGTGCATTTCATTTAGTTGTCGCAGGAATAATACAGCAATTAATAGTGTGGAGAGGGCTCGAGGCTCAACACTCTGCCAGGCTGCCAGCCCATTCAAATCTGGACATTGAGACCGCCATCCTCTTTTGACCCAATATTTCCTCGTCGGCTATCTCTCCCCTCTGACCAAAAACAGTAAACGACAGTTACACCAAAAAAAGCCAGGAGCCAGCACGGCGGTTCTGGATGGGCGGAGCACCATTGTGAGTTGTATTGCATGCACATCAACGACGCCTTCTGCAACACACTCAGCCACTCGCTGCGTGTACACCCCCCCCCCCCTTCTTTGGCTTGATTTCTATGATTTTGATACTTGCCAGTCATATTGTACGAAAAAGGCACAAGTGTCTGCTAGCTCGTTTTCCCCTCACCGTCTGTGATAGTCTGGATCGCCAAGGGGAGTCACAACGGCCCAAATTAGTTCCTTCATCACCGCCTGACTAGTTTGTAGTCGCAGTCGCAAGGGTTTCCCTTCCAACCACACGGGTATTTACCAGTAGACGCTAAAAGCGCGCTACTTGGACCCTCGATAGGGGGTATGCCTAATAAATGATGTGCCCAATGGCCAGGTGGTTCGCCCGGTCAGGCTAACAAGTCGTTCTGGTTCGCGCTGCAGAAAGGCGTCCGCGTTGTTTACCCAACAATTGTGTACAGAGCGAGAAATCAAAGTTCCTCAACATGTTCATCTCGGGCATTTTTGGACAATCAGACACTTCAGTATCCACGCGTAGTGGGCGTAATAAAGCTCTGTGGTTCAATCTTCCGGCCCACGGCCATTTTTCCGCGAGCCTGTCCTGTGCTGCAGCATCCCTGCTCCCCCCAAAACCTTTGTGATTCGCACAGAGTTTTTATTTCTACATTTGTGCAGCTGCCCATCGTTGGCCGTTTCTTTGGGAGGGGAGGCGTTGCTGACTTGCTGCACAGCCTCAGCCCTACAAGACTTGGGAGGGTTGCCAATGGCACCACCGCCCACTCGCCGCGGTCCCCAAAATTTGAAGGTGTGGGCAGAGAGCTTACTTTGCCACGAAAATGGAACAGTCCGACAGCCGACGACGGGCAAAGTTAATCGGCTACGGCTTTCTTCTCCGTACATGTTTAAACTGGCTACGACGATCGGGTCGGCGGAAATTATGTGCTGAGGCCGGCCGTATTCCATCTGGCTAGTGGGGTATTGTGAATGCCTCACGCTGTGCTTTGCTACCAACCCTATACTTGAAAATTCGTCGTTCAAATAGAAAGGAGCCTCATCCAATGGGTAACAGCGAGCTAGCCACGGTGCGACGGCTCATGTTGGGTGAGTTCTTGCATGGTGTGCTGTTGCTTATGTGAATCGCCATGTATTATAAAATGCACACTCCCTATTCGCACGGGCTCATTTATCAATCGGAGGCCTTCACAGGTGATTACCAAATAGAACAGATACCGATTTGGCCAGACGTAGCCACACAACAACCAGAGAAACACCCCCATGTGTCAAGCCAATGGTGGGAATAAACCTCGACACCCTCTATATTATGAACCGTATGAACCGTACGGCTGGATTTCATTCTAGAAGCAATATCGCCTACCGGTACGCCTAGAACATGGTGCGTGAACTGGCTGACCGATGTGCCGCCTAGCCTATCGTAGACGAAACACGCACTGCACGGCACTCTTTCCCCAGAGATCGCTACAAGTCTAGGCAGACCAAGGTTCGCAGTTTGGCCAGCCTGGGCAAACATGATCATACGTGCATACACATGATACAATCTGCAGCTGGCAAACGATGCACGATGGCACAACACAACGGCAACACCGTCGCGTGTCTGCTTGAATAAATAAAAAACAGGGGGAGGGCCAAGGCACACGCTGTGCGAGTTACATACGAGGGAGAGCCCAGGCCTCGGAGCAGACAGCCACAGTGATGCAGGGTACCACCCCCCTCTGTCTCCTTCCTGGTAGTTCTGGCGTCTTGGGACCGACCATCTAGAAAACTTGGGGGCGAGAAACAGGTGGGATGAAGGGGAAAAAAGGAAAAAAAGAAGAAGCCATATGGAGAGCGCCATCCAGGGCCGAGACTGACGGGCAGAGCGATGCGGCGCCGCTTCTGCAAAAGCCTGCATATGCAATCAATTCGAACGATTTATTGATACACTGATATTGCGCACGTGGTCTGCTACAGAATGGCCTTTTTTTTCTTCCTTTTTCACCTGATTTTTTCTTTTTTTAAATTTTTTTAATTTGCCTTTCTGTTATTTCTTGTGTCATGGTATCGGCGGCGCGGGTCCTGCAAGTCCCGGCAGATGGGCGGCTTACGGGCGCCGCCAATATCGTTCCGCGCAACTGTAAATTAATCCCCGTCAAAAGTACGGAGTACCTTCGGAGGAAGCATAGGACAGGTTCCGCACCGCCTAGACCTTTGAGGCTTGATTGCCCCCATGACGGACAAGGAAAGGCAGTCGTAGACGAGAAGCGAGTATGCCTCGCCGCGCTTGACAGACAGCAACCAGGGCAAGGGGGCAAGGTTGGTCGACGGTTTCTCTTTCTCTCGCTCTCTCACACACACTTCTCTCACACACCCTCAACGGACTGGTTCCGTAGGATGCGTTGCGCCACTCTGTCGGGGGGCGTAAAGAGAAGAGATGGTGTGGTGCAGATGATGGAAGTGTGTGTGCAACGCCGCACCGCACAAATGCGCGCTACTCGTACAGCACCCGCCTTGTCGGACAAGCTTCGCCATGTATGCTGATACAGAATGACTTTTCGCCAAAGAGGGGTCCAATTTCCCAGACTTGGTTTATTTTGAACCTGCACACAAAGTTCGATTTCGAGATTAGGCGCGTGCCACGAATAAGAATAGACACGTCATGTCGCTGCATTGCAGTGTGTCACACTTGAATCCCCTCTTGGCGTAGCGGTTCACTGGCGCGCGCCGTGGCACGAAACTTTCCTTGGACGCTGGCCAAGTGCTTATTTACAATGTATCCCGCTCACAAGCCTAGGCTTTAAATTCGCCCTTTTGAGACTGGTTTGGCCAGCCACAGGCGAAAAGGTAAAAGTCAAGGGAGTTATTCAGAACACCCTATCCGGTGATGAGAAAAAGGCACATGATTCGCTCCTCTAATAAGGCGCAGTGCAATTTGAAAACATGGCAATTTGCTCTTCTAAACACACCAAGACGGTCTCTTATTAAGACAGAGATACAATAGCCTTCTGGAGCTGCTGTCTGTTGTGATGCGCACACGAGCTTCCAAAAACGGCAATGCTCTCGCGAAACAATCTTTGCAGATTGGTAATACGTATTGAGACAACATCAGTATTCATTGGGATGCCTGTGAGCCGGGTTTTAGGACGGCGCATCCGTCGGAGCCGGTGCGGCAGAGCGCTGGCTGCTATTGGGCGAGGTGACGACGACCTGCCACGCTCCTTTTACTCCGAGGCAGCAGCCTGCTTTCTCGTACTCGCTGGGGTGTGTCTTTTTTCCCACTGAACATGACCGAATTACCAAAAAGATGTGTTGCCTCGTATTGCCCAAGGACATCCATCACTCGAGACAAGGAAATCGCAAACTTCCAGCAATTCGGTCTGACAGGCAACGACCAGTGAAACAAAGCAGCACCAGTCACTACATACATCCTTGTTGGAGCCACTTGATTCGCTGCAGCGGGCAGTACGCCACAACTACGGCATACCAAAAGGCTTGCACGCCGGCGGCCCCCCCTGGGCTGGGCTGGGGCATTCTTTCTTTGCCTGCTGCATCTGCAGAGTGAGGCGAGATGGCGGAGACCCAAGGCCACTGGGTCGCAAACCCTCCCTTGCTCATAATGCATGTGGTAATTCCAGTGGCTTGCCTGGACGGACTTGGTCCTGAGCGGAGAAACCTTCGATGTAGGCCCTCGTCATTATTAGCGTCAACCTGTCAGTGAAGTCCCATTCCCAACGGCATGTCTCCGGGCTGCATGGGAGCTTTCTTTCTAAACAAAGGGAAGAAAAAGCAATGGTGGATATCCCTTCACTTGTGCGTACCAATATGCTTTGGCTGGATTTTTTCCCCTTTAATTTTAGTCTTGAAGTTGAAAAAGGCGACAAAAGCCCCTGCAACAAGGCAAGGACACAGTCGTGACGATGCTTGATCATGTTCTTAAAATTACGGGCCGCACCCGCCGGTGCTTTTACAAGTCCGATAATAATAACTACGGAGTATCAGTAGTAGAAAAAAAATAGCCCGCGTTTTGGTACAGAGACAATGACGTTTTTGCCTTGGTCCTGGCTTTTTTCCCCTCCGATCTCCAGCCCGTGCTTTTTCCTGTAATACTCCGTCCGACGACATGCAAATTCCCTGCCTGTGCACATTCGCTACCAGTATGCCACCCCCGGCATGCATTGGGAAGTGGGATGCCAAGCAACAGCCCATAGGGGAAGCCGATTCGAGAGAGACTTTGTCCCAAAAAAAGAGTCACATTCTGGGAGGGGGTTCCAGCTCGCATGGCAGACGCATGTCTCACAGCCATCTGCGCATTTCCATGGGGGCCGGCCCGGTCAAAGAGCGAGGAGACCGAGAGACACATTTCTTTGGTTCTCTCTCCAGACAGGTACAGTGAACTGCAGAACAACGTTAAAGGAGTAGTTCCAGTCAAACAAAGAGCAGCTCAAGTTACAGGGCAGAGCGGAAACTGAGATGCCACTAATCCGGCCACCTCGTTCCCCCCTCCAAAAAGAGTCTCGGGTCTTTTGTCCGCTTTTGTCTCGTTTACAGCGAACTGAAGGAAGATGGCCGCATGGCGGTCGTTCTTTGGCGTTTCCTGTTTTGACCACAAGGCAAGCCCAAGCAAGCGTCGGGATAACTTGAGGTCCGGATTACGAGCACTGTAGACCGTAGTCAAGATGGCACCCCGAACCGGTGCAACTGATCCATATCTGGGACAGCAAAGAGCATCTCCGGAATACGGTTTTGTGCATTTTCGCACTGCTGTTTTTGTGAGAATAAACGATCGCATAAATTGGGACTGACATGAAAATTGCGTATCGCTACTGGTAGGCAAGAGCTCGATCGCCCCCGGGGGGGGAGGGGGGGGGTTTCTGGTGGCCGGCCTGGCGGGGCGGTGGCCGGCGCCGCCACACCCCTATCACTATGGTACCTGGAGAAAAGGCGCGCAAGCGGCGGCGTCGAAGGAAAAATAAACACTTTCGCTGGTTGGTCAAAGACAAGGTGTGAGTCGGTGGTCTTGCATCCAGAGTGTGTAAGCGGGGGGGCATGAGAGACCACGTCAAGGGCAACTACCGACAGTCTAGAGACATTGATTGACACAATGACAAGAGGCACAAGTCCGACGAATATAGGCAACAATATCGCTTTCTTTGCTTTTTGTTCGGGGAATCTCGTAATAAACAATTGTTGAAACCAATCGCCAACGGTGGTCCATCTCGATCCCCGAAAATGAGGTTGAACGATGGATGACCTCTCAAAACGTCCTGTTGCCTGCCGGCACCACCACCATTGATAACTGACAAGGCATAATAATAATAAGAAGCAGGCTGGGGGGCGCGGACGGCGGGGTACCATCGGCGCATGCTATTTAGGTGATAGACCGTTGAAAGTCCGCCAAGTCGCTAACAAAAGCCCGCCTGTCAAAGTTTCTCCAAGGTGCTGGCTCTCAGTCAGGGTAAAAGGTTGGCCTAGGTAGGCGGGCTCTCCACTCAACTGGCTTCGACTTCAGGTAACAGTACTGGTAGCACAGCGGGCAGTCCACAGTGCTAAATAGACGAGCAAGCAAATTGACCAGGGGGTCGGGAGGTTCGACCTTGACCTGCCAGCCAACTTGATCGTCCCATCAAGACACAAAGCAACGGGGCACCCGCGGCGCTGTAGAGCTCCCTACAGGTACTAGCACCGCTGGAGACTTGTTCGCCTTGACACCATCTTTTTCTCTCACGCCTTTTTGCCTCTGTCCTCCTTGTTCCCACTGGCTGCCTCACGCCAAGTCAACTTGCTTTCGATTTCGATTGCCCTCACTAGACCCATTATGGTTCAAGTACCAGTGAATCTAGGCATTCTTCTCTCGCAGCGGTTGCCTTTTCATCCACCGTGGTGCAGAAACTGGGGGCGTTTTTGTTCTATTTAGGCTTTTTCTCCTCTTTCTTTTAAACTTGCCAATGTGCACGCACACGCGCGCGCGGCCCCTCTTATGATGCACTCGCCCAACTCAATGCCTGACGAGAGGCGTCATTCTACAATTACACGTACATGGGTTCGGACTCGCCTGAATAGTAGAGCGTCTTATTTATGCATGCAGATGTAGACAAGAAAAGCATTCTAGAATAAGAACGGCACCGGCGGAGTGGCCGTGAGCACTGTATCTCGCTGCATAATGCCCCATAACATGGAGAAGTCGTCCGTAAGCCGGCAAGTAACCCACCAAAAAAGCCTCTTCTTTCTTTTTTACCGGCGTGCCTAATAAATCTGTACCAGTATCTATTTACTCTCAGTTTATTCTTTCATACGCCCATCCACCCGCCATCACACTGTGCCAGCTGCCACCACCCATCTCGAGCACACCCACCGCGCACCACCCCCAGTCTAGACACTAGAGAGCCGGTACACGCCCTCCCCCTAGTCATGGTTGATTTGCTCTTAATTATTAGCGTGGCATGGGCCAAGTGCCCCCCCTCTTCCCGGGGTGTCGTGGTCCACGTCGTCTATCCTGTCCACCAAGACTTTGCGCACCCCCCAAGTGAACGCGGAAAGGGACCAAGAGAACCCACACGTCCGGCTTGTACGCTTGTCTGCCCTATCTACAGGGTGTTGCTTTAAACCGTTTCTTTACTTTGCAGCGCGCTCTCTCTTTCTCGTGTGCTCCGTCGACCAAAGTACAATGTCTGTAGTCACCAACTAGCATCTCGTTTCTTACCCCCCCTCCCCTTCAAGGCAGAGCAGATCCGCTCTTGGTCCGTCCTGCATAGGTAGCTTCGGGTCTATATCTACGTCGAAGCCCCCAACCCGCATCATCCCGCAGCCTTCTTTACAAACTTCAAGCTTTGGGTTTCCAATCTTATCACCGTTGATACCCTCATTATAAAACGCTGCAACTGAGGTAAACCTGGATTTGTTGCGTGTACACGCCGTACTCGACTTCCAACCTACCATCCTCCCACTACTACTGCTACATCTCTTCCCCCTCCCCAAGACTCTGGCACAATCGCTGCGCATACGCTCGCTCTTGTCGTTCCCGTCAAAGATTCTAGTTTTACATGACTAGAGTTGTCTATCGGTCAAGCCAAAAAGCGTCGCCGATTCACTTGGAAACAGCCCGTTGCCGCCCCACCACCATCGAATACCTTTGACGGTCCAGACGAGCACCCAGGCTGTGGAATGCGATAGACTTGCGCCTCTCCATCTCATCTCTTATCTTGCCATTGTCTTGGTCGAAACCAAACACGCGAGCTCTCATTCGAGGCTCACAGCAAAGTCAGGGTCCCGAGCCTGACTGCGACTCCGAAACCCAGCCGCAACCACCGAACGCATCTCGTCTCTCAACTGTCAAAAGTCGCAGGATGACTGAGCAAACATTTACCATGTTCCTGCAACAGGACGACAAGGACATGGCGCGATACCACGATGCCTCGCACGGCGTCGCCTTCACATCGGCCCCGATGGACATGAACATTGCCGCCGAAGCCTACAGCGCATACGCCGGCTCTCTCGCGACCACCATGGGCAGTCTCGAGCAGACCATGTACGGCACCGACGGCGCCGTTCCCAACTACGTCCTCAACAACCGCACCTCGCCGAGCGTATACCCCGACGATGGCGACATGAGACTGTCGTCTTCGGGCCTCTCAACGGCGTCGGCCCCGTCAGCACCGTCCTCGGTCGTAGGATCACCGCAGTCGCACACCGGCCATTTGGGCGTTCCCGAGTGGGCCAGTATGCAGCCGGGCATTGTGGGCGACTACATGACAGGTGGTGAATACCCGACGTTTTCGAGCTCCAATGTGGATGATTTGTCGACCTTTGACTTTACACATGCCAAGACTTTTGTTGGTGAGTCTCTTGTTCATTTTACCCGTTTTCTGCTTTTTACTGCTCGTCTCTTTGTTTGAGCAATGTCTTCTTTTTCGTTTCTTCATCGTCTGTTTTCCCCTTTTCTCCTCGAGATTCGACGGCGCAGTTCTTCTCAAGCGAGAAATTGCACCTGATCAGGCTCTGGCGGCCGTGTTGTCGTGTCTGCGCAAATGTGGCACCGAGGCAGCGAGCGTCTTGCGTGTGTGTGTCTGTCTGTGCTCCTCTTCGTTGCTGCAAGGTCATGTCGGTCTACCTAGCGTGCATCGCCGAGCCACAGGACCCGCTTGCCCCGGCCAGTTCAGCTGGCCACTAGCACAGCCTGCGCCACAGTTTTGTGCCAGATTTACCCGGTTGAGTGACCTGAGTGGCTACCAGTTTGGCGGTGCTCGGGAGGCCTACCTAAGTATCCTACCTTTCCCCTACCTACCGACAGCACTCCGTCATCATATTGGCTCGGTCAAAGTTCGCTCCTGCAGCGCCTCTCTGACTGCAGCGCAAATCCTCAGCCCTCTCTCTCCAATCCTTCTCATCCTCTCAGCTCTCCAACCTCTTGGACTCCCCTAGAAAAGAGGCAAGGTATCTCGGTACCTTGTACACGCAAGGCCTCTCCTCGCATCTTTTCTACTTGCTCATATTGCCTATATTGCCTCGCATGCCTCACGTTCATCATCCTACAGACCTATCCTTTTCATCACCTCCCATCAACAGCCCCCATTTAAGAGGGCCTTCGGGTCATTTAGCCAACCGAGACATTACCGTGGCTGCCCACCAAGTCCACTGCCTATCCACGCTATCCAGCGCCCCAGTTAGCAGTACCCGCTGCATCAACTTCGCTGCACCTTTTCTCTCTTGAGTCTTTGGCATTTGCCCATATCTATTTAGGCCCCTCTTCTTGGTTGCAAGCTCCAGCCACGTCCACAACCCTCACGCCACTACTGCACCTTGTTCAATTTTCTTCTCTTTCTCGCTCTTTACATGCAGTCCAGACGTTACAGCTCCGTCATTTCCGAGCATAGCCTTTTTCATATCAATCCGCTGCGCTCCGGTGCTCTGCTGTGGCAGCCTTACTGACAAGATGAACCCGGCTCCAGATCCCTCATTGATCCACCCTGAGATTGGACAGCCCAACTCAATATCCTTCTCGCCATATGACGCAGGATTCCATCAACCCGTCCACCCATATCCCGCCTCTCCTTCGCTCGCCGCCTCGCCTCAACCATCGATGATGCGCACCAGCTCCTCTTCGCCCTACCTTCATAATGGCTCCTTCCAATCCGCCTTCTCTCACAGTCCCTACGGCACTCCCATGGACCCCACCGGCCGTCGCCCGAGCATGGCCGGCGGCTTCATCTCGCCTGGCTCTGTCGAGTATCCTTCCGGCGACGAGAACAAGGAGCGCCAGCGATGCACTTATCCTGACTGTGGCAAGGTCTTCAAGGATCTCAAGGCCCATATGCTCACCCACCAGACTGAGCGCCCTGAAAAGTGCCCGATCCAGACCTGCGAGTATCACGTCAAGGGCTTTGCTCGCAAGTACGATAAAAATCGACACACCCTGACCCATTACAAGGGTACCATGGTTTGCGGCTTCTGCCCTGGTTCTGGTTCGGCTGCCGAGAAGTCGTTCAATCGCGCCGACGTTTTCAAGCGCCATCTGACAACCGTTCATGGTGTTGAGCAGACGCCACCAAACTCTCGCAAGAAGGCCCCCACCGCCATCAACCCCGGCAAGAAGCTCACCGGTTACGCTCCTGACGCTACCGGAAAGTGCAGCACCTGCTCACAGACCTTCTCCAACGCCCAGGACTTTTACGAGCATCTGGATGACTGTGTCCTGCGCATTGTTCAGCAGGAGGATCCCGCCGAAGCCATCAACGCCCAGCGCCTCGCCGAAGTGGAGAACGATAGTAGCGTTCACCAAACCCTAGAGAAGAACAACCTGCCCACCGTCACTCCCACCAACCACTCTACTCCCGGAGAGGATGACGAAGAGGATGATGACATGGAAGACGGTGAGGATCGCCTCAACATGTCACCCAAGAAGAAGATGGCCCTCACAAACGGCGTGTCCAAGTCACGTGGCTTGACACACTCGCGCGGCGGCGTTCCCTTGATTGGAAAGACACGCGGTCGTAAGAACCGCAAGGATTATCCATCCTCTTGGGGCTTCGACAAGGGTCAAATGACCATGAAGAAGCGCATCATGGCCGTCTTTGACGGCGGGCGTCGCCTAGCCAAGGACGATTTGATGCTTTCTACCGACCGTGAAGTTCGTCTTAAGCTCTCAGACGGCAAAGCTTACGTCACCGACCTGGACGTGCAGACCATGAAGCGCGCCGAGGGCTTCCTCAACGCCACCGACGACGAAAAGGGTCCCTGGATTTCTGATGACCCTACCGAGGAGCAGATTCTGGAGATGCAGAGAGTGCAAGAAATTCTCAGTAACACCGAAACCACCACGGAAACGACTCCCGCTTCTTCGTAAACATTTTGACGACGAAATGCGGATTGATACGACTTGCTGTGCCTCGCCCTCCAGTATACGATTTGCGAGGGCGACTTGCCAGAATCATTATTCGGCAAGTTTCGGCTTCACAATGCATTGCGACGAGGCGTACCCAAACTTTTTTGATGATATGAAGGAGTATTGGGATATATGTTATAATAGGAACTTTTGTTCCAACTTGACGGAAAGAGTCAAATTGACTCGCACTGCGCTTTCCTCAACAGGCAAAGGCCAGTGCCATGGATTGATACCCTGTTATTGTTGTCTGTAATTGCTTTCTTTGAGCGGATTTTTCTGCATACTGTTTTTGAATGGAACAGACGGTTGGCGTTTATGTATTGCTCTATATTCTTTTACAATCTTTGGTTAAAAAGGCCTTACCTCGGCTGGTTGACCAGCTCCGGATTTCTATGCATCAGTTCGAACTTTTTTTTTTTTAGTTTTTTTTTGCTTGTTAATACACTCACCTCTGAAGCAAACACATTAGGACCACTACTTATTTCCAACGTGATTTGACCTTGGCCTGACGCGCGAGACGATGCAAGGCACGCGAGATCATGCGTAGTTGTCCGTGTCATTGCTGAGTGTGGTAGGCACCTCAACCTCTGCCTGCCATACCGTCTGTCGACATCTTTGCGATCTGTGTCGCTTGAAATCTGTCCATTGGAAAGTAAAGTATGCTTTCTGCGAGATAGGAGATCAGTGGCGGCGGGAGGCAGCCCATTCTTATACCCAATTTCACATACGAAGATACAACAGCTGCTTCCCTCCTCCGAGATAAAGCCACAAGCGTAGTTGCCAGACGCCTCAGCTGATAACAATAGTTGATAGTATTCCTAAGAATTGAAGCACAAGCTCGAGTTGCCCGCCCGGACAGGACGCTAGTAAGAGTGATCAGCCAGCTGCCGCGCCCATCCTCTCGCAGACTACACAAACCGGGCACAGTGAGTACAGAGTAAGCTTTCACCCAGCCGGCAAAGGGATTCAGCATGTGATCTTGTGCAAGACGAACGACTGGGGAAAGACATAAAAAAACAAATAAACGGTGAGACAGCTGAGATGTTAGGCGCAAGCTCTTTCAAAGAGGGTTTTGTGGCTTTCAAGTTATGTCATGGGCTGATTTCAGCTGATTCTAAGAAGACACTCCATTCAAAGCAGAATCCATTTGGCCGATTCGGTGAACCAGCCGACAGTGCCAGCGTGGCTGCCTTTCACGCTGGACGGATAGCCAATGGGTTTTGGGATAGACACAGCTGGTAACGGAGGTGCTATGATTTGGGTTTAAACTCCTTGCTATTGATATGTACGAAGATAGATGACGGAGAAACTGAGGCGATTGAGACACAAGATTAATTACTTAGTAGGGGATTTTCTGTGCCACAAGCGCTCTAGCGCGTCAGTTCCCGGAAATGGCATCTATTTTCGTGGGGGAGAATGGTATCAGAAAGTCATACTGGAATCGGTCATGAGCTTTCTGTAGCGGAACCCAAAGTAATGCATCAAATATTGGTGTTCACGTCACCAGCTCCGTTTCACCCGCCACCGTTGGATCGTCACGTGCCTGGGGTGACTAAGTGCGTCATTGGAGCTCCCCTGTTCGGCCCCAAACCGCGAACCACTAACGTGGCTTCTTTAGAGTTGCATTCAGCTGCCTTGAAGCAACTTTCCACCTCTCTCGTCGCGCTTGCCCGAGAGCTCCAAAAATGGGGATATAACGGATTTGAATAGCCTATTGTTTGGATATTAACATCAAAAGTCCCGTGCCAATGCCCAAGATGCGTCTGGGATGGTACGCCGGGGTAAGCTCGCAACGTTCGCGGCTTGCGCCTAGGGGGGCGCCATCAAATGAAACATGATCGTTAACAGTCAGTCTTTAGGCGTCGACAGCCCTCGCTGGTGCTGTTGTCTTCTCGGCTTTTCAGCAGAGGGCCAACTTTTACTCGGCAATGGTCTACCTATCGCAGAGCAATTTCTGCTTGCTAGTGAGTTATGCTGAGATACCTTCGGCCGGGCAGTGATGGTCTAATAGAACACGACAGGTATTAATCAACTTTACATTACTTATTTACGGAACCATTGTATACGGTATTTCTCAGCTGTGCTGGGGAACGCTACGAACTGCCGAAGTCGAGCAACTTACAGAACGAGCCTGGTTCGCCATCACTGAAACATGCCTAGCGATGACTATATTCCGCGATGAGCTCGGGGCTTGGTTCCTTGTCATGTTCACAGCCCTCGTAACAGGCAAAGTCTGGGGCTGGATAGGAGATGGGCGAGTCGAGTTTCTGGAACAGCAGCCGCCGGCTAACCCTCGCCTCTTCCATACTCGTCTGACTATTTCGCTCCTCATGAGCTTTGTCTATGACGTTTGGATCCTTCGCTACTGTATCAATACCGTTATCCAAGAGGCCAGAGCTGATA
The DNA here is from genome assembly GCA_030780425.1 of Beauveria varroae. Classification (NCBI taxonomy): domain Eukaryota; kingdom Fungi; phylum Ascomycota; class Sordariomycetes; order Hypocreales; family Cordycipitaceae; genus Beauveria; species Beauveria varroae. Next base: position 219,186 of record JAPFUP010000156.1, read on the forward strand.
TGATGGTCATGTTTCTGTTCGAGTTCGCCGTTCTTGCAACAACGTCCGGGAGATCAGGAGTCCGCTATATTCTATCCATCATTGAGCAAAAGATGATTCAGACACAAACGCAAGCGCGTCTCCTGGAGCGCAGGCAAGAAGTCAGGGAACAGCGAGATTCAATCATACGACAACGCGAAGAAGCGGCTGCCAGCGGCCAGCCAATCGAAACCGAAGAGCCTCTGCCCAATCCAGACGACATTGATGAGATGGATATTGAAGTACCTGGCTGGGCGACGAAAGGAGAATGGGTACTTTGGCTGGATCTTCTAACAGGTAAGCCGCTAGTGAACACGTTGTCGTTGATATTGTTACTGACCAATATAATATAGATACGTTGAAGCTCGTTCTCTATGTAACCTTCTTCGTTTTGTTGACGATCTTTTACACGTTCCCGATACACATCATGCGCGACTTGCTCATGACCGCTAGAGACTTTTTGAAGCGCCTCAATTCGGTCTTGCGATACCGTCGAGCCATACAAGAGATGAATAGATACCCAGATGCTACTCAAGCTGAACTGGACCAGGAAAATACTTGCATCATCTGTCGAGAAGACATGCGGGTTTGGGATCTCAATGCCAATCCGGGAGCGCTTGACCGAATTCGACCCAAAAAGCTACCATGCGGTCATATACTTCACCTCGGGTGCCTCAAAAGCTGGCTTGAGAGGCAGCAAGTCTGCCCAACATGCAGAAGACCCGTCACTCCGGATCGAGTGCCACCCACAACCAACAATGCCAACCGCGCTCCTGTTGCGCCACAGATACCCAACAATGGACTGCAAGCCGCTCAAGGGGGGCCTGTCCAGGAACCTCGATTTGGCAGATTTGCTTTAGAGCAGGCACTACACGATGCACCAGCTCAGGCTGGCCCGAATATGGACGCGCTTCGCAGGCCGGTCAATGCGGCGCCCCAGGCTCCACAGCGCCGCAATGCACCGAATGGACGACCAATGCAAGATTTACTTGCCATACTCAGAAATGAGGGGCAGCCTCGCCAGGAAGCAGAAGAGCGCATACGCCGACGTTGGCGTCGTGGCTTCCCACAGGATCCTTTAGGGGTGCAACCAGAGGCTGATCCATCTCAGTCGCAATCAGCCCAAGAGCAGTCTCAGCAAAGTACAGGAGGCCAGCCTGCATCGGGCCAATCATCTCAACCTTCTCAACTTGCCCAATCTGCGAACACACAGGGACATGTATTGCCATCCGCCGTACAACATCAGACAGATACGAATCCCCAAACAATGTTTTCAGCTTCACAGCCCAATGCTACGCGTCAGCTCCTATTGAACCAGAGCTCCGCCTTGAGATCACACAGGCTTCGAACGCTTTCAAATATGTACAGCCAAGCCTCTGTATTGGTCCGCCAAGAAGCTGAGGCTCTTCGTATATCCAACGAGCAACTGCAAGTTCTTGGACAGCTGGTTACTGAGCTCGAGCGGTTAGAGCTGTTGCAGCACGAGAATGCTGACAGCCTCCTCCCTGGCGCGGAAGCCCTGGCGCATGATCAGACCATTCAGAGCTCGGCTGAGTTGCGCGGCAGCAGAAGCGTACCTTCACGGACGCAAAGTCCCGTCATGACGAGACATGGAGCTACCTCGTACTCTACAGCAATCCCTGCCGGTAGTCCCGATCTGCCTGACGGCGTCGCCATTCCTCCTGGTTGGACCTTGATGCCATTGCAACGGTTGGATAGCCAGCACCAGGCTCCCCCTGCTAGCACACATCGCTCGTCGCGAGCATCTTCCGCTGGCCCTGCCACGTCTCCGCAGGGCGAAGATCGCACTTCCCAACTTCCGGTGTCACAAGCTCCAACGTCGCAGCCATCCCAACGAACCAATGCTCATGTTTTGGAACGTATTCCCGGTACGACTAATTTCCGCATCAGTGGATCCAACGGTGCGGGAGCGAGGTCCGAGCCGACAGCTGTTCCCAACGACGCGCCAGCCGACACACAGCCGGGAGCTGTCTCGGCACAACAGCAAATCCTAGATAGGTTCTTCAGCCGAGGTCCAGGTAGAGAGTCTGGGCCTGGAACGAGGCTTGACAGTTCGACACCCAGCACCACTGTTACATCCGGTGCAGCTGCATCAGCTGAGGCGCCGCCATCTACTACCGCCGCAGCTTCCAATATACCAAACTGGGGCGGGTCTTCGCAGCACTTTGGCAGTGCAGCGAGGTCTGAGTCTATGGAGAACGGGACCGGTGTAGCAGAGGGAGAGGCAGCCTCCCCAGCAGAGGGCAGTACCCATTCTGCAGAGGATAGTGACGTTAGTAGGGGCGCCGCGTCTGAATCATCTGAATCCGAAATTGATGACCAGGCGGAACCTGCTGAAGGCAGCAAAACAGCAGGTCGGGCTGTTACCATCGAAGAGGTTCCCGATGAAGAGGATGACTGAAATGGATTATATTTGTAACAAGCAGGTGATGGCAGTTACGGGATAGGACGCAAGACCTGTATATGCTTTTTTACCGATTTCATAGCGTGGCATCTGTTTTCAACATGCCAATGATGATGTGTATTTGTTCCGCTTTTATGCACCATTGAATATGTGTTGTGTTGAAAAACCATGGAATGATGGAATGCGTAATTGTACAAGCTAATAATGTCTGGCCGTTTTCATGTCGGAAAATGACGCACGAAACAAGCGTAACGTAAGGATACTAGGATAGGATGAGATTGAGAGTGTACCAACGGTAGAATCAGCCAATCCCAGCCTTTCTTATGATGGCAACAATGTCAATATAGTATCGAGTAGAAGAGCAAATCAAGAAGAGAAAGGCCGCAATGGCATAAAACAAGGGCAGCGCTCAGCGAAACACAAAACAGAAACATGCTATACCGACACCATCAAATCGCGCGCTTACCATGAAAATCATTATGCACATCATATCCCGTTTCGACTACCTACGCGGTCCGCATCAGTCTGCTTGGCGGCGGCTGCTAGGTACCTTCTAGGTGGGTGGTGTCGAGAGCCTTGTGCACGGCCTCGTCGGCCTTGATGGGTGTCGGGCTGAGCACGCCAGGGCTGCTCGTCAGCGCAGGAGCAGGTGGCGGGGACTCGTTGAACATGCCGAGAGAGTCGCTGTCGGCGCCCGAGAGTCGCCGCAGCAGCTCCTCGGAGTGCTGAGCGGCGAGTTTTTGTAGCTGCTCTCCTGGGTTCTGTGTTGGTTGGTTGATGGGTCAGCTTTGAACAGAGGAAAATGGTCCATGACATATTTGCCAATTAGCCTTGACTTACCCATTCGGATTGTGCAGGTACACCGTCTGCAGTAGGTACTGTTTGGGCAGCGTCCTTGCTCCTGGCATTCTCTCCGTCCTCGCCCCAAAATGACGGACGACGGACTGGCGCGGGCGTAACAGGCAAGCTGGGTCGCTCGGTTTCGGTGGGAAAGTCTGTGAGCTTGAGGCCTTGAAAGCTGAGCCTCTTTTGAGAAGGCGACTCGGGCACACTTCCAGCCTTGAGCCCTGGTAGGCTGACCTGAGAGCTTTTGCCTCGGCGATGCCCCCTGGTGCGCTCAACATAACGACTAATCTCGGGCACATCATCCCATGCATTGACCAGAGTGAAAGAGCTCCAGACGCTGGGGGAAGTTGCAGGCTTAGTAGGTGCCGAGTCCATTGCGGAAGCGGTAGTCTGTGGCGTTGCTGCCTGAGTCTCTTTGTCCTTGGCGTCATCAGCAGCTGGTAGCTCGTCGGGTGCAGCAGGGAATGACCGTGATGCCTGCGGTTGTTGGCCTTCCCAGGGAAACACGGGCTTTGGCGGCTGCGCTTGCGGTGCGGGACGCTCTTTCGGAACCTCATACCACATATCTTTTGGCGGACTCGGATACCTTGCGGGAGGGACAAATGGCTTGACATCCTGGGACATGGCGTAATGGGTATTTGGAAAGTTTTGTGCTTCTGGCCTCGAATCTCTTGGGGGAGGTTGTCTGGAATCAGTTAGCAGAGCGACAGCCGCTTCATTCCTCAAGTATATCTTACCGCTGAGCATCCCAGCTCTCGTTGCGCGAATGAGTCTTCTTTTTGGTCTCGTGCTGAGGGGTCGGCTCTTGGACATGTATCTGAGGCAAAGGCTCTGTGATATTTTGGTGTGGCGACTGCTGCTGCTGTTGGGGAGCTAGGTGGACATGACTACTCGGTTGCGCGGGTTCGCCGTCGCCTCTCGATTGACCCCATTCATGCTATTTGGTAGATTTCAGTGAGTTGAGCTATACGAATCGAGCCGCAAAGGCAGAGTGCCTACCTGTGCGCGGTAATGGCGATCATAGACTGACCACCACCTGCCCACCATTTCACCGTACGGAGAGGCTCCATGCGACGCATGACGGCCCTCAAACCAAGGCTTGCTTGGGCCAATAAAATGCACCATGTTGATGCTAGACTGAAAATGACGATATGCTGGCAGATACTGGTAATGCGCGGAAGGTGTGACGTTGTAGGTAAAGGAAAGGCGATGCACTGTGTTTTTGAAGTACATGTTTAACAGGCCCTGGTCTGCACCATCAAAGGAGATGCCGCGCTCCGCCATGGCCAGCAGAGCATAGTAGTCTCCCAAATTGGGAACTAATACCATGACGCCAGTGTTGAAAAGGTCTGGCCACCCAATGTCTGGCGCGGCGCCGAAAGGGTGCTGGAGCGCAAAGAGCTCATCCGGGGCACGATAGGCGACGACATCGGCGTCTATGTATATAATCTTGGAGAATTGAGTCTGCTTCCAGAGGTTGATTTTGGTGAATGCGGAATCGAGATCGGGACGGTGCATAAGGTAGAGGTTCGCGCGGTGCTCGTTGCGAATTCTAGGGACGGGTATGACCTGATCGAAGACGGCCCGGAGCTGCGTGATGGAGTCGGCGGAGACACTGTCGAGGGTGAAGAAGACGACGAGCTTCCGTGCAGTACCTGCATCTCGGAGAGAATGCGCAAGAACGAGGGCACCTATAACGAGGGTCGGGAAAGATTAGCTACAGTGTGCCGAGGTTGGGCGGAGGTGTTGGTTGGTGGGCTTGCGACAATGACGTCGGCCACTGACCTGGGAGATACGAGTCGGTCAACAGAAGCTGGAAAGAGCAAGAGTATTAGCTTCTGAGGTCCATTGGGTCGAATAGATTGCACGGCTGGGGTGATGGAGCATCGTACCGTCGCGTACACTTGCTCTCCGTCTGCAACGGCCGTCATGGTGACGCCGGGGAGGTGGAGGTGAGCCGCTAGATGTTGTGAAAGACAAGCTACTGCTGTGGTGTCTGCGCTATTGCGACCCCTAAAGTTCACCGGTCTGCGGCCACTGGAGCAGAGGTATAATTGTCGGCGCGATGAATGTCGACGCTGCGGCCCTATCCGCCACACGGGACGATGTTTCTGCGCTTTAGGAAAACGGTGGCGGAAAAGACAAAGGCGAGGTTAGGCGAACTAACTGGGGAGGTGGTGACGTCTCAATGTAGAGGTGGAGGCGAAGTGGGTAGGTAGCTTTATTTACTTTGTGGCCGTTGCTGGCTGTTTGCCCGCGGTACAAGGTATTCGGTAGAAAGGAACTATTGATAATTATTATGCTAGGTTGATAAGTTGAGGAAGCCCGACCTAAATACGAGCTGGGTGCTGTATCACAAGTTGGATAATTCGTGGCTGCATGGCATTGGAGCCCTTTGATTGCTACATAGGTTGGCGAGGTTACAGCACGTCTGTGCTGCAGGGACAAGACAATATTCCTGGACAATATTGAAAGGATGAAAGAATCATGGTGATTATGAGATGATTTGATCATTATTGAAATTCCTCGAGACCTGCTCAAAGCAGTCAAGAGCAGTTCTGTATATACTCGCTGGACTGTCGCCAATTGTCTGGTCATCTAGGTGCTGGTCAAGGTGCCGGGCAGGTACCAAGACGTAGTTGGCCTCGCATCAACAAATAGATTGCTACCATACTGATTGTGCATGAATCATTTCGGGTTTTTCTAATCTCGTCCACGTGTAAATCTATAAGCTATTCATAGAGCCCGCGTTTTGTGTCTCACGTCGATCATGGCATTTGACCTTGGCAACTCAGGACAAGTTCTTCATGGCTTCGAACCAGGTCATGAGCACTGTTGTGCCATTCATTAATTCGCCCTCCTCCATGAAGCAACGCACCGCTATGCACCTTTCCTCGACTCCAAGCTGAAAGAATCGGTGTCAGCATTCGCTCATGTCGACAGCCACATAGATGACAACCACAGAAAAAAAACAAAAAAAAAACTTACAAGTCGAGCAACAGCTTCCACAAGATGGAAAAGAGAAGCCCTTGCAGGCCGTTGCACAAGATGCGCGTCGGGAGTCCCCGGCCAAAAAGGCCCGATACACCGTCGCCCTGAATCACCAGCTTTGCTGCTTTGGCTAATTTCACGTCAGAAGATATGATCAAGGTGGGGGGGATATTTGCTGTCCACCCTTACTGTAGGAAACTTGCGTCTCGTTGACTTGGCGATACGTCTTGACCACCCGCAACGAGTTTGATACGCAGTCAGATACCAATGAGGCAGCAAAGCCTATAACTGCCAGACGTAAAAGCCAAAGGAAGAACTGATCTTTTGGTGGCTCTTTGATGGCTTCACTCAATATGTTGTACTGTCGAGAGAGATTGTCTGTAAGTCAAGTGATTCCTTCACCGAGTCGACTGTCGTCCGTAGCAAACATACCGTGGCAAACCATGGGTAGTGTCCCACAAACGTCGCTCCCGCAGTCGCAAATGCTCCCCACCAGAGTGTACCGACACCGTGTTTCTTGATGTGCTCGCGGAGCAGAGCCCTGCCTTCGGGGCCTTGTACTTGAAGCGTCGTCTTCAACGTGTCGACCGGGGTAAGGATCATTCTAAAAGCGGCGGCGCTGCTTCTCATTAGCTAGCGAGCCTGCACACTGCTTTAGTGAAACAAAGTCATACCAAAGAGAGGCGAATATGGTCTTGATGAGGACCGGCATATCTTTCAAGTATGAGTTTGACTGGTGTGGCGCGAGGATACCGGCATTGGCAGCAGTGTCGCCGAATCGCGAAACAGGGCCTGTAAATCAACTCTAAGTATATTCCTTTGTTTCCGTCTTCTCTCTCTTTTGTTTAATACAAAAGAAACGTCCGTCTCATACCTTGGATTAAGGCTGCCCCAATGCCGTCGTAATAGCGGCCTAGGCCTCCGCTGGTGTACAAAGTCGCGCTGGCTGTCGAAAACGAAGTTCCATACCGGTATTGGTAGTTCATAATGGTTCGAAGTGGCTGTAATTACTTATTTAACCCTACTCCGAGCAGGTCCGAGAGAGAGCGCAACGTACCATGAGGAGCAGCACCTGGAGAACCATGGCCGCAGCACCACTCAGGCCTCCGCCAAGCGCCTTGTTCAGCGCTTTTTTAAAATCAAACTGCCAAAAATATTAAGATAAGATTAGAAAAAAAAAATCATTGTTTTGTAGGGGTGAATCCAAATCACACTTACATCGACATCGCTGCCAGCATCGATCCAGCCTTGAACAAAGACGACGGCGATGCCGACGGCGATGAGCACGGCTAGTGCTTTCAAAGAATATGATAGGTATCGTCGTGGTTGAGCTTGTGCAGCTCCCGCCTGCTCCTGTGCATGATTACTCTCTTGAATTAACAGAGGAGTTTCTTCGCTATGCGCTTGTTGTTGACTCTCGACATCATTCTGGGTAGCCATTTTGAGATGCTCGGTCGATTCACGGCGACAAGCAAGCGGCCATGTGAAACGGCAGTCTATCAGTGACGGGAACCCGCAATGCGGGCTGACAAATGGGAAATGCAAGTGCTATGGTGCCATTGATAACTGCACCGGAAATCGAGTACCCCGATTGGGACGCTGGACGGGTGATGCAATGCGGGTGCATATGGCGAGCCTGTCACTGTTGAGCTAAAAAGCGCCCCCCGGGTCCCACTGCTGATGCTCCCTCTGGAGGCTTGAGCAGATAACAACCAATCTGGAGTAGAGACTCAATAGTAAGCTCGGATGGAATCTAGCTCATGGCGTGGAAATGGAGTAGGATTATCTAAACGATCACCGGGTGCGTGGTTCTGCCGTATAGTAACAGTCCGCTCCTGTAAGAGCCGGTCATGTCCACGGTCCACGGATGTCTTTCTACATACATCATCACATATAGAGCGTTTCGCGACAAGGAATGAACTCGTCTCAGGTTAGAATACAATCAGTTGCCATTATTGGCGCTGGTCCGTCAGGTATGTCAAGAATTGTCGCTATCCGCCTAGGCAGCTCGGCTAACTTGTCACTTACAGGCGCCATTGCGGCGGCAGCACTCAAGGCCGAAAACTACTTTGACCGAATCCGGGTATTTGAGCGTCGCGAAACCGCTGGTGGTACATGGTATGCGATAACGAGCTTTGTTCCGTTTAACTTGAATCATCGCTGACAGAATGCTAGGATTCATGATCCAGATCCCGGGCCTGTCACCCCAGTCGAGCCAGGGAAGCTACCATCTGAATTAGATGTACATTTAGAGATACCGAGAAATCTGCCCACTACAACTTCGCCAGACAGAACGAATCGATGGGCCACCACACCCGTATATGACTCTCTTAGGTGAGAGCATACCCCTCCGAAAGAAAGGTCCCTTGATACTAGAGACTGACACATCCTGTGTTGGATGCGACTAGCACAAATGTTCCCAACATCGCCATGACCTTTTCGGACGCGCTTCTTCCGTACGGTCCTTTTGCACCGCATTACATTGCGAGGCAGTATGTTGAAAACTACTTTGCCCTGCATCAGACGGACACGTTGCTCCACACGAATACAACTGTCGAGGATCTCACAAGATCGCCGCTCTCGAGGCACAATGGGCAGGGCGAATGGAAGCTGACACTGAGGAAACACGATGCCGCTCGCCAAGTCGATGAGTGGTGGGAAGAATTCTACGACGCTGTTGTACTTGCCAATGGACACTATGCCGTTCCATATGTAAGTTCTACTCGGCCAGCCACATATCCACCGAAATGAGCCAAAGTTGTAATGACCAAGAGAGCAGGTTCCAAGGGTCAAGGGTCTTGGGCCGTACATTGAAAAGTACCCAGGCAGAATATCCCACTCTAAACGCTATCGCAATCCAAAACTCTACGCCGGCCGGCGTACCTTGATCATCGGTAACTCTGTTTCCGGCAGAGAGTTGAGCGAGGAGCTGGTGGGCGTTGCCAAGGGCAGCGTATACCTGTCGCGCAGAAGCCCGGCCTTGTGGGAGGGAGACGAGCCGCCGCCTGGGATCGAATGGAAGCCCGTGGTCTCTGAGTACAGGGAAGACGGCATCATTCTCTTTGCCGACGGAACTACCTTGGCAGGCGTCGACGCCGTTATATACTGCACTGGATATAAGCCCTCCTTTCCCTTCTGGAATGAAGAGGCAAACAGTGGCCCGCTGTTTGATTATCGATCCAACAGGCTTTTAGGCTGCTACCAGCACGTCTTCTTTCGCGACTTTCCCACCCTCGGCGTCGTCGGGTTTCCCAGGACGCTCACGTTTCGGAGCTTCGAGTACCAGGCCATTGCGCTTGCACGGCTGTGGTCCGGCCGCAACGCCCGGCCTCTGCCGTCGCCCCGGCATCAGCAGCAGTGGGAGGAGGAGCGTGCGGAGCGCACCGAAGCGCAGCACAAGTACTTTCACGACGTCCCGTGGGGTGCCGAAACAAATGAGTACCTGCGAGAGCTGTTCAACTTCGCGGGGCTGACCACGCTGGCCGGCGATGGGCTGCTGCCCCCGCCGCTTACAAGAAAAATGGTGTGGGAATACGAGAATGTGCTCAAGTGGAAGATTCCCAAGGGGAAAGGGCCTCATGGAGGCAATGATCGTCTCGAAGAGGATACGGTGATGCATGCGCAGCTAAAGCCCCCGGCAGCTGAGCAAGTAATCAAGATACGACAGACTCGCGCCGAGGAAAAGAAAGGCTGGGTCATCGTTGATAAAGCCAAAGTTGTCAAATTGAATACAGCTCAACTGTAAGAATTCTTGTCTGATAATCACTGAAACCAAGCCCAGGTCAAAATATCGCTTTGCTTGGCTAAATGAAACACCTGTTGCGACTTTGAAGGGATACTGCATCGCAAAAACTCCCCTTCAATCCTACTACCGAAAGCAAAGACCAAGCCATTGCATCTCAAAGATCCTTTTTGAAAAAATGCTCTGGCTTATGCGTAGTCTCATAGTCAATGTGAACATATGATCGCTCAATGTCGGGTAGACTCTCCAATTTTATCTGAAGCTCTTCGGCGATATCGTGCGACTCTCTCAGCGAGCAGTCGGGATCCATGACAATGTCAACCTCGGCAATCAAGCGTGGTCCCGAGTGATACACGCGCACGGTATCGATTCCTTCCACGGCATCCGAGTGCGTCAGACAAACATATGTAATGAGCTGTTGAAACTCGACCGAAGCTGAAACGCCAACCAAGAGCAGAAATTCACCAAAGGCAGTGCGCATCCACACAGTTGAGATGAGTATGGAGAGCAAGATGGCACCAGCAGGATCGAGCCACCAAACAATCTTCGAGCCACCGACACTAGTCAAAATGGCAACGGCGTTGACAGCCAGGTCGTTGCGATGGTCTTGCCAAAGGATATTGATTTGGCTGTACTTGTCCTTGAGACCCCAACAGTAGAGGAAGAGGGCAAACTTTGTGGCAAAGGCGACACAAACAGAGATTACAGAAGGAATGTGAAACTCCTTGTCGTCATGCTTCGTAATCAGCTGCTGGACAGCGAACGCAATGATAATGAACGAAACGGAGTCATGAGCATGCAGAAGAGAATGTTCCCGACGGTCTCAAGACGGGCCTTGCCTGCAGGAAACCGCCTGGGGTCAACCCTCTTGATGGCACGGTTGGACAAGATCAAAGTCAGGTTGCTCAGAGGGTCAAACACAGCATCAGCCATGCTGGTAATCAGAGACAGAGACCCCGAGGAAATAGCGGCATAGAGTTGCAAGATGGCAAGAATGACATTGGCGGCGAATGAGCCCCAAATGGCAATCCTAAACTTGAGCTGGTCGTCACCTTGCTCCTGGCGAGCATCAGCGCGATGCTCCTCGACGGATTTCAGCATGCGCTCAATGGCAGCATTTTGGTTCTGGTAGAATCCGCGGACTTTGCGTGCATCAAGCTTGGGGGCAGGATTGAGCTTGCCACCGCCTCTCTTGCGCGACGAGTTGGCCTTGATTTGCTCAAGATCCGAATCGGTCTTGTATGCCGAGGAGAGACCGAAAGGATCGCTCTCGGCAGCAACACGAGTAAATCGTGATGCACGGCCGATGGTGATTTGGCTTTCGACATCGGTGGCATGAGAGGGATGGCGCTCTACAGCGTCATCACCGCTAATCGGCGGTACAGTCTCTACTGCAGTACTAGATGCATGGCGGACAGCTGGCGACTTAGAGCTGCTGCGACTGGAAGGCAAGTGCTGGAGGTGATAGACTGAAGGATGATGGGTGATGGTGTTGCTTCCGCTGGGAATCATTTTGCCGCTGGTGTATTTGCAGAGAAGGAATGAAGGAAGATTCTTGTGGCCGTGAAAGCTGTAAAGCTGTGCCAAGTATCCGTAGTTGTTGGTAGTACATATGACGAACAAGCCTCGCAGATCCTATACTTCATGTAAGGGGGATCTTCGTAAGCGAGATGCAATGTAACCAACCCCCACCGTGACGGCCCGGGTGCAGATAAGCTGTGAAAGGAAAGGAAAGAAACAAGACCAAGCGGCTTGGTCCGGAGACTTTGGCAAGAGAGGATGATGCGAGAGGCAGACCCGCAGACAAAGGCAGCGGACGAGTAGAGGTGAGATAGCAAGTAAAAAAGTATGACGGCGAGCTGATAACCACCAAGGCAGTTGGAATGGATGAGCTAGCTGAGGCCGTCGCATGAAGGGATCAGCGAGTGTCTGAAGTCAGTTGGCAAACAAGCAAGGAACGTTAGTTCCGGCCAACTTTAGCTTGTTTTAGCGTCGAAACAAGGCCAGCCTTGATCAGAAATTGGTGTGCTGGCTTTTTCAGCAAGTTGGTAAATGGCAACATGGCAACATGGCAACTGGCTGCTCAATAACGGCAGTTTCACTTCGTCTCCTCGTCTCCCTTGGCTCCTGCCGGCCAACATGGTACTGGTAGCCATTCAGTCATGACAGGAGTTTTGTCATCAGGCACAAGTGAAAGCACGAGGACTAGCAGTTTTGCGTGGCAGCGGGGTTATCAGAGGTCTGTCGAGGCTGGACATGATGGCCACCTTACAAAGCAGCAGCGAGATGATACCAGCAACAGTCTCGCGCCTCCTCCCTTTTCCTGGCAAGCAGGGTCTTTCACACGCGTCCTTTTTCATTTAAACCCCAACCCTCAAGACAGATAACTTGCTTCAGACAGAGGTCGCGTAAACTGTAAATTGAGCCAACTTTGGCAAAGGAAACCGCCAGTCCTCAAGGCCGGGTATGGGCTGCCGGGCGGCCTCCAAGTGCGGGGGTGTGCCATGGTCGAAGCAGCAAAAAGGCTGGCAGGAGTACCAGAATAACAGTAGAGCTAAATAGTCTTTCAGTATCAGCTCGTCTTGCCGGCTTCTGATTTGCGGAAAAAACGATGGGCAAATAAGGAGCAGATTCCCGAGCGTGTTATGGCGCTGCTTTGGTGCAAATGGTGCCGGCTGTAGCTTTGAGACGAACAGCGATGCGACGAAAGATGAGGTTGTCTTTTGTTTTTCACTTTCGCCTTTCCAACTTATAGCCAGCCAAAGAGGGCAGTCCTGCTCCACAGATCTATGAGCTTCTTCGGGAGCTGCCGGAGGGCTTGGGACGATTCTCCTTCATACTCTAGCGATTGTTCTTTTCTGAACAGTTCGAGACACTAATACTCAATAGTCATTTCTCGAAAGCTCTCTCTTCTCGTGCGTGTTATGGAATTACAGATCTCATCATATTATAGGCTGTATTACAAAACAACGTGCCGACTTGATATATCCAAAATTATCCAAAACCTCGACTAACTGTCAATGCTAGATTACACTACTTTATCCATCTCTTTCTGCTTTCAGCGCCTTTACAGCTTGGACCCCGCAGGTACGCTCTCTCGTTTATCGCAGCGAGCATGAATCCACTCAATAATATCCTTGGCAAAGTCATCTTTGCAAAGATCTGCATGGATTTGGTGGTAGGCGCCGTCGTATGCCTTGTGCGTCTTGTCATTCGTTGATTGCTCATTGAAGAACTTCTTTGACGCCTCATAACTACAAGTCTTGTCAGCAGTTCCGTGAGCGAGAAATAGACTCAAATCATCATCCAGCTTGATAGAGCCTGAAGAAAGCGCGCCGGTGCGGTCCAGGAGCGAGGCCAGGCCCTCCAGCGTGCCGGTATTGTGACACAGAGGATCGTTGCGAAAGTCTTCGACAACGGCCGCATCACGGCTCAAATGCTCGGGCGGAACTTCATGTCTGAGCTGCTGCTTGGGCAGCAGCTTGCCAACTAGGCGGCCCATGAAAATCTTGATGCTGCTTGGCTCTTCATCGGGCGAGAAGCCGATGAAGGGCGCATCGAGCATCCAGCCGCGAACCTGCTTGACCAGCTTCGCATAGCTGGGGTCCGCCGCCAGAGTAATCACTTCACCTCCGCCCATTGAGTGGCCCATGACAAAAACAGGCACATCAGACGGAAGCTTGTCCTCGATGAAAGCTGCGACATCCGAGATGACGAGAGACGTTGGGCCAGTCAGGCCGCGCTCCGCCTTTTTCGTGGTCGACTTGCCCCAGCCGCGCTGATCGAAGCCAAATACCTGGATTCCAGCCTCGCTTAATTTGGGGAAGAAGTCATTGTAGCGATTAATGTGCTCGCTGAACCCGTGGACAAAGATGAGCTTGGCCTTGATGGGGCCTGTCGGCTGTTTAGGCATTAGCAAGACACTGAGGAAGGCAAATCGAGAAGCAAGCTAGAAAAAATAGGGGGAGCACTTACTGTCCACGTTTTGGTGTAGAGACTGACGTCTCCTCTTTTGAACTGTCCCTCAGTTGTAGACATCTTGACTCTTGGCTTTGTGTTTTTGAGAGGTAAGCGGCGCGGGCGATGCGGAGACAACTCAAACACGAGCGTCTTTACAGTGTCGATTTCAGGTCGGGCTAAGAAAACTGACGTTGGGGCTTCTTTGAACGCCACGAAAAGTAAGAAAAAGCTAAACAGTCACTAGACTTCTGAAACTGGCGAACGTATTTATAGAAAGCGGAATCCCCCCTTGGAAAGGAGACAATTACCGATTATCTGGCCATCTTGAAGGGAGCATACAGTCAATCATGTGATGGTGCATTGAATGGAGCCCATCCCCGATCTGGAATTCCCGCCGGCGTGGCGTCGACGGAGGCTGCGCGAGAGGTGTAATTATATGCAAAACAACAGAGTCTGTGTTGATTGTCTTGATTCTAGTCTCGAAAGCCCCCATTACACCAAAAAAAAAACCCCCAAATCACAGCCCTCTCCTTAGGATTTCTCTGAACGGATAGATGTTTGAGGGCGGCCATATAGCCCTGTCAGTGGGAATGTCGCTCGAATACGTCGAAGCTGGCATATATCCCAAAGCCATCAAATAAACAAGACAGAGTAGTCCGAACGATATTTTACAAAACAGTGAGAAGTGAGAATGAAGCAACTGTCGGACTACGAACGCCGACACTGCACATATACCAGCTCGGTGCTGATCAATCATCTTTGCTTCTGCTCAGTAACTTCACTTTCTGATTCCTTCTCCTCGCCCTGTTCCCCTTCAATGAGCTCTTCTTCGTCCTTTTGCCTCTCCTGCTCCATATATTCCGCCTCGGTTATGTGTGCTGCCCCGGCGGACGAGCGCTTCTCTGTAATTTCACCGCCGCTCATCTGCCACTCCATCAGTTTGCTGAAAGCACTGTCCTTGTTGGCAGCGAGCTGTGTGTAGCTGCCAGTTTCTGCTACTTTGCCCTCGGTATTGAGGACAATAATCTGGTCAGAGCGCTTGATAGTCGACAGACGATGAGCAATGGAGATGGTGGTATTGTGTCCACGAAGCAAGCCAGCAAGAGCTTCGTTGACAAGTGTTTCGGATTCGGCATCCAAGGCCGAGGTAGCTTCGTCGAGAATCAAAATATCAGGATCCTTGAGAAGAGCTCTGGCAATGGCAATACGCTGCTTCTGACCACCAGAGAGCTGCGATCCTCTTGCGCCAACCTGGGTCTCGAGTCCATCAGGGAGGTCGCCGATAAAATTGCAGTTGGCGCGTCTTGCCACGGCAATGATCTCAGCTCGAGTTGCATGCGGTTTGCCATATGCAATATTCTCGGCAATCGTTCCGGAGAAGAGAACTGGCTCCTGAGATACCATACCAATGCGACGTCTCAGAGACTTCACGTTCATTCCCGATATATCGACCCCGTTAATGGTGATACTTCCTTCTGTAAGATTATAGAACCTCAATAGTAGAGACGCAACGGTGGACTTGCCACCGCCAGAGGGGCCAACGACGCATACATTGCTTCCGGAAGGAATCTCAAAGTCAAGGCCATTGAAGATTTTGACCGCAGGCCGCGTCGGGTAGGCAAAAGTGACGTTATTGAATCTGATGGGGCCTTGAGCAGACTTCACAGGTGTCCCGACAGTCTGGTGAATTCCAGGGCGACGATCTTGGAGCTCAAACAAGCGGCTTGCTGCACCTACACCTTTCATCAACTCAGAGTAAAAGCCAGACAAGCCAAATAAGCTCGATCCTGCGAACGCTGTGTACATCATGAATGATGTGAGATCTCCGAGCGACATGGCCCCGCTGCGAACGAAGCTTCCACCAACAGCAAGCATTGCTAGAATAGTCATGTTGCCAGCCCAGCCTGTAGAGGCAAAAAATGTGGCCGCAACAAGTGACTCCTTTTTGCCCAGAGCAAAGATTCGTCGAATTTGTCTATTGTAGCGGCCAACTTCCTGAACTTCTCCAACGAAAGCTTGGCTGGTCTTGATATTTCCCAATCGTTCTTCCGCAATCTTGGTCAGTGTACCCAGGTTCTTCTGAATAGATCGACTAATGTTCCGGATCGCTCGACCATAAAAGAACGCACCGATCGCAATCGGAGGGAACATCAAGAGCAAGAGACCAGTAAGCTTAGGACTTGTCCAGACCATGATAGCAAATCCGGCACCACCGCTGAATAAGGCCCTCAGACCGTCACTGAGATTTTGTGTGACTGACTTGCCGACGATGACAGTGTCGGAGCTGAGTCGTGAGATCAGGTCACCAACTCGGTTTGCATCGAAGAATTCCGCGTCTTGCACGTATGTACGGCGGTAGAGCTGCGATCGAAGTCTCGCGACCACTCTCTCGCCAACAATGCGAAGCAGTATAACTCGGCCAAAATTGGCCATGGCGCCGAGTGTAAGAATGCCAGCTAACCCGATGAAGAACTGGTTCAACGTGAGTCCAAAAAGACGAATGTCATCAGCTTCTCCCTTTGTTGCAAGGTCCAGGATCCTGCCAACTGAAAACGGAATGGACATGGTCACACTTGACGAAATCACCAAGAATATGAATGCAATGCCGAGCCAGCGGAGCTCAGGACGAGCAACCTTGATCAATCGCCATATCTCTCTTAGACCCGCCTTTCCAGGTTGTTTGCTATCTTTAGAAAGCTTTGCAGCGAGGTTTACTTGCGCAGCTTGCGCAGCGCGATCGCTCTTTTTGAACTCAAAATCGGCCTCGTCTTCGATGGGGTCGTTCTTCTGCAAAGGCTGCGATGTCTCTTCTGTCTTCGGTGTTTGTTTCTGTCGTTGCTCTTGTAGGCTCGAACTTGTCGAAAAGGATCGCCTGAGTTGAATTGCAGACGTCTTATAAGCAAAGGCAGCTTGACGCTCCGCAAGGCGGCGCAGAAGCGAAGGTTGCGCGGAGAAGGTGGCGTCGAACAAGGCGCGTCTCGCAGAGCCAACGTGGTGCTCCGATGCAGAATGAAGAATACTAGCAGGCTTGACGATACTGTTCGGCTTCGCAGATGAGTTCGAGAGAAATCTGCGCGCTGTTATGGCTGCTCCTTGTGAATGCGCCTCGGGAAAGGTGTTCAGTCGAGGGGCTACAGCCCGGCGCAGTGCTCCAGAAACCATCCTGACCAAGTTTGGCTACTCTGGTCCACGGCGTCCCATTGTCAGACTGTCCCAATAGCGCCGACCTCTTTCAGTTCGTGGTCTTAGGAGTAATCGAAGGCGCGGGCTGATATGACGAATCTGGTCTGCGATTAATTTCGGTCGTTGAGAAAGCTGATGCCTCAAAGCCTCGAAGCGGCATTTCCTGCTGACGAAATCAAGGCCGACTCGAAAATTAGTGTGGAGCTACCTAGCTTGATGCGCAACGAGGTCGGCCTCGGTCGGAGCAAATTAGCCGTTCCGACCTCCTTCTCAACAGGTCGTCCGCCGCCACTAATACCTAACTAATGCGACAGTGTAGACACATTCCAACTATCAGTATGCATCAATACAGAAAAAGTATGCACAAGTGCTGTGACTGATAGAGCGCCACAAGGAGAACGGAGGAACAAGCCTGGCCACCCCACGTTTACATGATCGTCGCGAGAATTCGCCGAATTTGCGTTTACGGAAGATAGAATGTTGCTTCAGAAGCTGTACTCAATTCATACATAAGTATCATACATAGCCATCCTTGCGATGCCTCTATAAATCTTCGTCTTTCAACATTGCAGCGACATCTTCGTCGATGCCATCGTCTCCTCCCACGTCTGCGAACTCAGATTCGTCATCGACCCTCCGTCTTTTGTTTGAGCCATTGGAAGATATAGGGACTGCGTGTGATGCAGTATCCATGGCGGCCTCATCCGCTTCGTGCTGGGATTTAGTCTCGCCGATTGGACTCAGAGGCTCCGTCTCCGGTGGTGGAGGCGTGAGTTCTTCCATCGCTGGTGGTGTAAGGGCTTCCATTTCGGGGCGGTCGAGCTCTTGTACTAGTGCTCCCTCCTTTCCGTTGGTTTGTGATCCATTACCATCAGCCGGTCCAAGTGCTCGCATGATAGCTAGTTCTACTTGCTGCTTCCTTTCCTCGATTTCTGTCTTTCTGGTTGCTAGTCGCTCAAGCGTCGCCCGGTCTGTCTCTAGCTCGGCTTTGTTTTGCTCAAGCATCTTCTCTAAACCAGCAATTAGACTCTCACGGGCTGTGATGCTTTCGCTAGTAGCAGTTTCTGCATTCGACAGCGTCTTCAAAAGACCATTGAGGCGGGCCGCGAAGACTGGTGCTGATGGTACAGGTATGGACGGATCTGTTTGTTTTTCGTATTCTTGATTCGCGGACTCGAGCGTAGATTTGAGCGGCGCGCTCAGCTTCTGAACCGTCTGAAGTCCCGATATAACTGGCGCAAGTTCGGGTGGTGGCGCCGCTGCGGTATTCGAAGTGAACGGTGAGTTTCCAAATCCTGGTCGAGGCGTGCCTTTCGCTTTGTCCAGCTCTATTTGGTATTAGCACATCTGCTTTCTTTGGAAGTCTCGCACCATGTGTAGCTACCGTCTAGGCGCGACTCAATGGCATTTTGTATGGGAGCTTCGAAAATGTTTCGATCTCTCCACACGTCAACCACGCGCCGCAGTTTTCCGTGTATTTCGGCTGGTGCGCCTTTGTATGCAAGTGCTGTAGCTTCAGCAATAACGGGCGAGAAAGCAATTATGAAATCTTCTTTTCGCCGAATTCGTGATTGCTGTGCGACTTCTGTATCGCAATGCGCATTAGCTCTGCCAGTCGCTTTGCACTCGATGCACGCGCCTTACCATTTGCGAGATAAACAAGGCTGAGTCTTCTTGTCGCAGACGAATCCTTCAGTCGCTGCATCCAAAGCGCAACGGTGCGATCCGCGTGTCGTCTGCAACCATGTAAGTCAGTTCCACGGTGCCAAGTAGTCTACAGCAATCTCCGCATACTTGTGAAACATGATCCATTGCGCAGCTGTCGCGATACTGTCGTGACTCTCATTGAGCGCAGATAATCGAGCAAGCACAGCATCATCATTGTATGCCATTGTTCCAAACCCTTATGCTTGATGTCGATACTAAAAAACCTCGCTAGCAGTCTAGTCGCATGAGCAAAAGCATCCCTGCAGCAGCTAATGGCTGTTCCCTTCAAAGTGCGACCAACTGTCGGCTAGTGGGTGGTTGGACTGGTTGACGGGATGATATGGCGAAGGCTGTTTCTAAGGCGTATTGCTGCCGAGTATGTTTTCTTGTCACGGTAAGTAGGTCTCGAGAGCGACTGGCGCCAGTGGAGGAGATGGGCAGCCACGGGGCGATAAACAGAGCTACGGCCGGAGGTGTAGGTGTATGCAATTAGGCGATCTCCTTGATACTCAGTGTACATTTTAGCGCCCCACCCCTCCGAAAGCAAGTTAGTCGGTTGTGTCACCATCAGTGAAGTAGTAGCCGATAGCTTGCCTACACCAACGTTTCTTATTACAACTACAAATCAGGCTCAGAATTATGGCCATATGAGTGGCCAATGAGTTGGAAAGTCTTTTACAAGACTGGTGCCAGCAAAGAAAACATATTCAACAATGGTTAAACTTGAAATGCGGATCGCAAATACCCACATAATTCCAGCAAACAGCGAAAACGGCACCTAGAATCGAGATTGAGTCAACATTTTGCGCTGTGATTTCGGGCCAGAAGAAGGTCAAAACAATATAGCAAGAATGAAGACGTAGTGGTAGATAGGCAGGAAGCAAGACTAATGGCTTGCAGTGTAATGTAAACTTCTCGCGGTATCAAGAATCCACAATGTGGACACGTGACGTATGCAGACCAGGCTGGCATTTGCGTACAGATAGTCGCAGAGCAGAGTGCCTGGCATCTACCTAGGGATCTAACTGGCGCTTGCACGCATTCTCCTATCCACGCCGCCACCACAACTGCAACTCACATAAATACAGCAAGTACGATGGCAGACCGGTTTCCATCACTGGATGACTTCGACTCTGGAGGTAAACATTTCAAAATTGATTATATGGCCTAGACCACTAACAACTAGTGCAGCGCAAACGGAGGTGAAGGACACCACTGGCTCTGGCGAACAGGACTTCCTCGCGCGCGAGAAAGCCCTTCTCGGCGACGATGCTGACCAATTTGCCACAATCGGCGACGCTGCTGCATTGGAAGATACTAGCGGGGATCTTTTGGGCGAAGGAAATGCTCCATCCACGTTCGAATCACAGTTCCCAGATCTCGCCGACCCCTCATCTGTACGAAATAACTAGAGATCGCAATACATCGCAAACCAAGCTAACATGGGGACGACAGGGAGTGCCAGGTGCGCATGGAGCGTCTACAATCACAGGTCCGTCTGTCAGCTACAACTCGGGATACAAAGCCACTGCGACCGACGAAGAAGAGCCCGACGTGATCAAGCAATGGAGGGAAAAGCGCGACGCACAGATTGCAAAGAGAGCAAAGCAACTGGCCGCGCAAAAGGAAGAGACAATAAAAGAAGCGCAGCAGAACATCGACGACTTCTACGAGAATTACAACACAAAGAAGGAGAAGGGCATTGCCCAAACTCGCAAGGATGCAGAGCAGTTTCTTGCAAACAGAGATGATACCGTGTCAGGTGGCACCAGTTGGGACCGAATTGCTAAACTGGTTGATGTCAGCGGCAAGGGAAGCAAAGGTGGAGCTTCGGGCAGTGGTAAAGAGCGCTTCCGTGAAATGCTGGCGAATCTTCGCAAGGACGAGAAAGCACCAGGAGCTACCGGATATTAACAGTGCTGAAAAGTCACTGCAGAAGGCCGTCGTCGATGACAGAATCAAGGCGAGCCTGCCACCACTCGAAAAGAAACACAATCGCGTTCATGTAACTTAGACAACTGCACTTCCTTCTATCGCAGGAAAATTGAAGCAGTGATTCTTGCTGCTGTTCACACGCGTAACACAATATTGCTGTAGAAGCTGATTGCGACAAATCTATTGATTTAAGCAGACCGAAATCTAATCACACACGACAACTGATTATGAACCAATCCCACTCTCCCACCTGATGCTGTCGAGATCAAGTTTAATCCTTGCCGAAGTAGGTGTTGTGGCCAGTAATCTTACGACCAGCAGCGTACAGAGTTGCTAGCACAATGTTAGTCAGAGGAACGTGGCTCAGCGGACAGAAGGATAGCAAACCTCCGAATGTACCCCAAAGACAAATGAGGTAGGGAGTCATGTACCAGCGGCTCCGGCTGTTCTGCAGGCTGTCAGCACCATTCCGCGATACCAGCACGACAATTTGTTCTTACAATCATCCAGAGGCGAGTGTGAGCCTTGTAAGCTTGCTGGTAGAATCGCTGGTGCTGGGGCACGTTGTTCTTAGCGTTGACCAAGCTGTTGTATTGTTAGCCTCGTCACAATCGTACGTGCAATCGGAGGTTTAGCCGAGGAGGACTCGGTGCCATTGCGGCAAGTTGGTAGCAGTGAAGACCAAAGCCTTGGGTCCTCGTAAACGTCGAAAGAGTTTCTTACCCCATTTTGAAATTATTTGAATCGAGTTCGCGGTCGGGTTTTCGGAGCTGTTGCGTTGAAAAGGATGTGTCGGCAGCCAGTATGCATGAGGCCACTGGATGGAGCCCTCGGTGCAGAAATGAGGCCATAATGTGATTGGCCAATGGACGCTGATGACTCAGCACAGCTTCACTGAATTTAACTCGCCAAGTTCTAATGCACCTCCGGCAACCAGGCCCGCTAAAATTTGACAGCAGAGCAGTGGTACAAATGCAGCAGTTATGAGGCTTGTGGTCAGAAGTAATTGTACTTCCTGTGTGTCTCTTCTCTTTACGAAACTCGATTATCTTACCGGATGAGCCCATAATTTCATGCGCTTCGCATAGATGCATCCACCCTCGAGGGTCTTGCAACAATGCGCATACAACACTTCGAAGCGCATAGGCTCTGTGGAGCGGCATAGCTCTGGCATCAGAGCTCGAGATGCACGACACTTGTTCGGCTCGGTGCGCCTCTATTCAAGAGCAAATGTATCAAGCTGTGTATTCCTATGTCGGAGATTGCATGTGTACTGCAAACACAAAAGCAAGCCTCTTCTTCCATGCTCGAATCAATCAAGTCTACGTCAGGGGATGGCGACATATCCCGAATATGACGCGACGAAGAGAAAGAATATGCCGCTTTCGACCACCGAGGCAGTCGATACGGCTGAACTAGATGCGACATATGGGGGAGTTATCGATTGGAACAAAGTTACACTTTGCATGGACAGCGCATACGGCGCTCAGGGTGTTTTCGCAGTAATGGAGCGGCTCAGAGAACGCGAAGGCCTTGATGTTATCATGGCATCGGATTTCATAAGAAACGCCTTTGTTAACGCTGGGATCCAATTGTCGTCGAAGCGACAACTGCTTTTTGCTTGCGCTGAAGAACTCCTGCAACGATTCGATTACCGATGGCCGAATCTCTACACAAAATGCATGCACTTTCTATTGGGAAAAGAGTCTTTTGAAGAAGCCGCCGAAACACACGCGGACCTAGCACCCAATTTTCTCCCTGATCGACACGTCTTGGGCTTATTATTTGAAAATTTTGTCTCGAACTCGGATATCAGAATGCAAGAGGCGCTCAAAGGGATCTATCTTTCCCTACCCCAGCATGATCTTTATGATATAATTATTCCCACCCTCTTCAAATCAGGCCAATCAAAAATGGCAAAGCGCTGGCGCCAAACATTTTTACTTAGCGGCGACTTCCCTTCCTCTGAAGCTTCCGGCCCGTTTCTCGCATTTCTGGCCAGTTACTATACCAACACAAATTTTACCCCAGAAGAACGTCGCATACTCGATCTCATCCTAGAGAATAACAGTCCGAAGAGACGCAAGAAAGGGACAACGATAAGATGTATCGCTGCGCCAGCGAAGGCATCCAAGAGCGAAGACGCTTTGGTCTCATCCGCGTGGAGGCTCGAGACTTCTCAAGGCTCAGCTCAGCCACGGCCAAAGAGCTTAGTAGATGGATTCGTGGAAAAGTTGTTTGCCAGCAGCTGGACGCCGCCTGATCTCGCTATGCAGTTGGCGAAAAATGCTGGAATTCGATCAATAGGACCCCGGGCGTTCCAAGCTCTTGCCCTTCGAGCAAGCAGTGCGACAGAAGTTAACGAGCTGATCAAGTCATTGCACAAACTCAACATCTCCATTCCTGCGGGTGCATACTGTACTGCAGTATCAGAATTTGCGAAGCAGGGTCACGACTCCTTGCTGAGCAATCTTTTACAATCGGATATTCACCCGGAGGAATTCGATGATGAAGAGACGAGGCAAATGATTCTGGAACATTCTATCCGCAGACGGGATACGAAACAAGAAGATCTTATGCGGAGCGTCATGAGTGCGATCGACGCGCAAACACGACTGTCGACACAGTCCTCCTCTTTAAACCTTGCCACCGCCGCACCTGCATTTACTATAGAGAAGCTCCTGTTTGACGAACCTTGGCGAATGAAACTTGCGCTGGAGCGCATGGTTTCTTTGGATTTTCGAATCGGATCGATTGAAGCTTCTGCAATCTTGCGAAGAGCATTTGCAGCCTTTCCAGTTGATAACCGTGGCATTGTATGGTGTTCAACTGAGTGTATTCGCATTCTGGACGAAGTCATCGGATTGGCTCGCTGCATTGCAGCTCAGGATGTTGCCATCCGCTCTGAGCATTGGAAAATGCTACTGATCGGTTTGGGATATCAAGGGAGATTGGATGCATTGGCCCAACTCAGCCTCGAGCTTGTGGACATGTACGACCCCCGCCTGGCATGTTTGTTGCCCGTCCACAAAGCGGACTTGCCCAGGATGTCGAAACTGGCTACAGACTTTCTACGGCGCACGGAGCATTCAGGTTTGATTCCTGCTGATCTCTCCTTCTACCATCATCATCATCCTTTATTCAAGATCTTTGATGGCAACTTTCAACGCACTGTCGTGCAATTGGGATTTACCTGGGCTCTGAACCTCTCGGAGGGTACAGCATCAACGCCTGTCGTGCAAAATGCGTTGGTGAGGAAATTTGATGTTGCATCTGGCATACACATTTTGGCAAAGTTGCGGGGTCGGGGTGTTTTCATTGACCTGGATTTGGTCGAGTCGGCTGCCCGAAACGGTATCTACTCCAGCCAACGAATGAGACAACGTGATGGGGACTCAAGAGGTAGGCAGTGGTTTTCACCAATGCAGATGAAGAAAGCAGCCGATCTGGCTTGGGGAGCAACGCTGATGCCTGCGTCATACGTGATCGGTCTCAATCAGAAAGACTTTCGAGCGCTGTCAGCGTCAACAGGATGAAGCATTTTGATCGGAGCGCGAAATTATGTAAATAAACATTTTTGTATATTATTCGAAACCATATACCCCTAACTCCTAGATAAGCCGCGGCGAAACTCTTTATATGACGATATTGTACATGTCCATCACGATGAGAGGTTGTCGAAGATTGCTTGATATGTGCAGTGCTGGTTGTCCGACCTTGATGCGAAATTCTGAGACTCCAGGCAATATTCCTTCAAGTGGTTTTTTTGGGCTTCACCAAAAGCACGATGAACAAACCAGCTATCAATATGATGAGCAACAGAATAATTTTGCGCTTTGTCGTCTTTTTCTGGTATCCTGACGCAACTTTAAGCTCGACCTCAGCACCCTTGACGTCTGTATGCATGCGTTCAACATTATAATCGATACGGTCAAGCATAGTGCCCTGGTCAATGACCATGTTTTGAAGGTCGCGGAAGAGATCCGATAGTTCAATGATTCCCTGAGCTATATCCTCGATCTCGCGTTCTCGTTGGGCTATAACTGCGTCGTTTGATGTGAGTTGCCTCTGTTGAGTGACTTGAAGTG
This sequence comes from Beauveria varroae, assembly GCA_030780425.1. Classification (NCBI taxonomy): domain Eukaryota; kingdom Fungi; phylum Ascomycota; class Sordariomycetes; order Hypocreales; family Cordycipitaceae; genus Beauveria; species Beauveria varroae. The sequence continues at coordinate 244,081 of JAPFUP010000156.1, forward strand.
TGGATTGCGAGAAAGATCTGTCTGCATCAGATTCCTGCATCGAAGGGTCGATGTATGATCCAATTGCTGGTGAGGATGATCGAGCGTCTGACGCTGGTTGTCCCAGTCCAGCCATGCCCCGAAGCTCTGCAATAATTGTGGTCAGCTGGCAACAGTAACGAAGCCGAAGATGATTCCTTACTCTTGAGATATGCGCTCTGTTTCTTGCGGAAGCTTGCGCTGGCGTCCTGCACCCTCGCAGCTAGAGATATCTGTATATTCTTGGCCATGGTCTCTTCAGCACGGCTGATAGTCCCAGATTGCTTCGATTCGCGGACCATCTGCTCCACACGCTGGATACATTTGTGGCAGTCATGGAAGCCCTTTGTAATTTCTTGAGTAAGCTTCTCAATCTGTGCCTCCTCGTTTCGTTTCGCTTCATCGTCGTTGAATCCAGGCAGAACATGTTTTTGATGCAGCTTCTCCAAACGCTGCCCCTTTGTTACAATATCGGAAAGAAGGTCGGTAATTTCGTCCGATACGTCTGCCCATCGGGGTGGAAGCAAATCCATCTCGATTACAGCGTCGCCATCGTCGTCGAATGCGCCGCCCGAGAGCAGGCCACGCCGATCCTCAGCGGCATAATTGCTGGTTGAGTACGCATCCGAAAACGCACCAGTGCCAGAAGCGCTTCCGCTATATTTGTTTCGATGTGTAGGGTGGTGCGCATACGACTGTCGGTACGAAATATATCTTTAGAAACAAATTCTGTTAGCAATTAGGGGCGCACTCAGGAGTGCTTGCGCGCAGGAGGATTTCCTACAGGTTGGTGCGGTCGCGCCACATGGCGGACGCAATTACGACGCGAAATTTCCGTGCTGTATTGTCTGAGTAGGCGATGCGGCTTTTCTGGGAATCGAGATTGTCGGATGAGACGTCGGTGGGAGTAGGGTCTGGTGGCCAAGCTGGACTGTGGTGGATGTGTTGCAGTCGGTTAGCCCGTTAGCATACATACCCCAGGTACTTACGTGTGGCCTCTTTGGGGATGACGCTGCCCGCGGTGCCAGCCGTTGGTGGGAGCGAACAAGTGGTGGATCCGGTTGCAGCATGTGTTAGAAACTCTTGGCTTATCAGGAAAAGAGTATTGTTTACAGCTACGAGAATTCTATTCACATAATAGATGTGTAGTAAAATTGGATTTGGCATAATTTGATGTTGTCGGCCTGGGCAATCGAACGCCAGAGCTTTGCAGAGCTTGATAACGTTGATTCTTTTCTGCTACCTAGGTATGCCTTTCCCCGATGACATCAGCAAACCAACAAGCCAGCACCAGCCTGCTAGGGCGGTGATTGGAATTGCCGAGCTGCCATCTCGCAGACTGAGACAGTTGCGAACGACTTGCAACACAACTTTTCTTCAGGATGTCGAATTAAATGGCTCTCAGGTGGTGATTGGCAACAAATAGCTGAGCTGTCACGTGGCAGAGAAATACTCTTCCTCTGGTGACTGGGAGGCAGGTACTTAGGCAGCCGGTGGAGCTGTTTATAGGTACCTACCTACCTAACCAAGCGGCGGCGCGTCTGTGTCAGAGGGGCAGCGTCAGCTCTCTGGTGCTTGCTCCCTGTGGGTGCACACAACTGTTATTTCTGCCTTGCTTGCTCCCCCCTTTGCTTTTCCCCACGTCTGCTGTCGCAACTGAGCAAAAGCCGTCAAGATCTTGTAAACCTACGCTGCTGTCACATAGACACTCGAACTTTACTCTCGTTCATTCTCTTCTCTCCTCATCCTATCCACCATGGTTCGTCTATCACTGAATCGATGTCCGCACCCTCTCGCCGCCCGGTTGTCGGCGACCCCGCGGTGAGGGGCTGGGACAGAAAATAGTTACGGCTACCGCCTGTTCGCTAACGCATCTACTTCGTGCAGGCTGATTCCCTTACCGAAGACCAGGTCGCCGAATTTAAGGAGGCCTTCTCTCTCTTTGTAAGTTGATCAACACACTCGGCTCACATGCCGCGCTTCGGCGCTTCGGCGTGGCTTCTGAACCTCGTCACTAACCGCTGTTCGTGCAGGACAAAGATGGCGATGGTGAGTACTCCCCAACACCCTTCGCTACCTATCTCGGATCGAACTCCGGCCTTCGAAAATCCAATTCCCGACCTCTTTTGCTTATCGCCGAGTTTTCACCGTCCGTGCCCGAAAAATATCGAGCTAATATCAAGATTACAGGTCAGATCACCACCAAGGAACTCGGCACTGTCATGCGCTCTCTCGGCCAGAACCCTTCCGAGTCGGAGCTTCAGGATATGATCAACGAGGTTGATGCCGACAACAACGGCACCATCGATTTCCCCGGTATGTGTAGTGGTTAAGTCAGTGCTATTCGGCGCAGCAGCTTACTAGAAGAAAAGAATTCCTCACTATGATGGCCCGCAAGATGAAAGATACCGATTCCGAGGAGGAAATCATGGAAGCTTTCAAGGTTCGTTTGGTAGGCAATTTGACATGTTCAGCCGACTAAACAAGTACAGGTCTTCGACCGCGACAATAACGGCTTTATTTCCGCTGCTGAGCTGCGACACGTCATGACTTCCATTGGTGAGAAGCTCACTGATGACGAGGTGGACGAGATGATCCGTGAGGCTGATCAGGACGGCGATGGCCGTATTGACTGTAAGTCGCATCAACCCAAAGCGCGCTACACACCAAAGCTAACACTTTCTCTAGATAATGAGTTTGTCCAGCTCATGATGCAAAAATAGACCAAGATCCCTTTTAGTGAGCTTTCCAATGAGCTATATCTCTACGATACAGTTGCTTCGAGACCAATGCTTGTCAACAGCGTCGCGGTGTACGGAGTAGTCCAGTGTGTAATGCGAATTTGGAGAGCAGGTCTTCCATCCTCAAAATGCCACAAAAGATGACGAGCGAATCACATTATTTGCCGAAATAGCCAAGAAACTCAAAACCCCGATTTATGGGATGATATGCTGCTTTACAATTTTGCTATGAGCTTCAACAGCAAGCTGTTGACGTAGGATCGATATTTTTCTTTGGCAAAACAAAAGTAACTATTTAAATGGTCGTATGGTCGTAGCCTCTTGTCCCAAAGTGCATTGCTGTTGTTGTCTGTGGCCCACGCACTGTATGTTTTGTTGGCGACTTGCTCTGAAGATTGAACACCCATTCCCCCCCCCCCCCCCTTTGACATATGTATTCGTAGGAGCTGAGGACTCGGGGGCAGTCATAGCGCCGCTCAAGATAGAGTCGAAATCTGAAGAGCTTTCTCTTTCTATGTCTAAAATCAAACACGAAGCTACGCCCCGTCTCAACGCCAAAGTCACGGCGCAATACGCGAATCTCATGTGAAAGCACTCCTGTCATGATGAGGGCGGGCCGCACTTTTCCCGAGCGATAGAGCGGTCGGTGGTGGTGGCGGTATGGAGATATTATTAGTGGCCTCTGTGCTGCCCCACGTTCGTCGATGGACACACCTGCCCACCACACACTCGACCCGACTGTTGCGCATAGCTTGGCGCTACTTGTTCTTCATCGCAATCACGCTTGAACGGGGACCAGTCGAGGTCAAGAGGTCTAGATATTCCAGATCTCTATCTCGTGCGTTGCTTGCACAGGATATTGCCCTATTTCGGGAACCTGCCCAGCTAGGCGGCCCATTCCCCGGGTCGTCCCCCTACCCAAGATGAGCTCCCGTATGACGAGCCGCAACAACCCTTATACATCCAGAAGCCCAGCAATACTGACAATTACGCCGTGACAGTTAAACAATTCATCCGCAACGTGCGTGCCGCCAAGACAATAGCCGACGAACGAGCTGTGATCCAGAAGGAAAGCGCTGCTATACGAGCAAGCTTTCGCGAAGAGAGCGCTGACCACGGCATTCGGTATGCTACATATATTGATACCTTCACTACCCGTACCATCGAATCACTCACATGTTGATCCAGTCGAAACAATGTCGCGAAGCTGCTCTACCTTTTCACACTCGGCGAGCGAACACACTTTGGCCAGATCGAATGCATCAAGCTGCTTGCGTCACCCCGCTTCGCCGACAAGCGACTAGGGCATCTCGCGACCAGTCTACTACTGGATGAGAACCAAGAGGTCTTGACTCTGGTTACAAACTCTCTGAAGAAGTGAGCTTTGTTGTCTAGCAAACGTGGTCTATTCTAACATCAGCCAGCGATCTTGGTCATTCGAATCAATATATTGTCGGTCTAGCGCTGTGCACTCTCGGAAACATCGCATCTATTGAAATGTCGAGAGATTTGTTCCCCGAGATCGAGAACCTCTTATCGACTTCGAACCCATACATTCGTCGCAAGGCTGCACTGTGTGCCATGAGGATATGCCGAAAGGTGCCGGATCTCCAAGAACACTTCTTGGAAAGGGCTACTCAGCTCCTCTCGGACAGAAACCATGGTGTTCTTCTTTGTGGCCTGACATTGGTTACTAGTCTCTGCGAAGCCGATGAAGAAGAAGGCGGCGAAGAAGGCATCGTGGAGAAATTCCGATCCTTTGTTCCTGGTCTAGTCAAGATCTTGAAGAGCCTGTCCACTTCAGGTTATGCGCCGGAGCATGATGTCACAGGTATCACAGACCCCTTCTTGCAAGTTAAGATTCTTCGCCTCCTGAGAATACTCGCAATGGGTGACGCTGAAACGAGCGAGCATATCAATGATATCCTTGCGCAAGTTGCTACTAATACGGACTCCTCCAAAAACGTTGGAAACTCCATTCTTTACGAAGCAGTCCGAACTATTCTTGATATTGAAGCCGACTCGGGTTTGCGCGTCCTGGGCGTCAATATTTTGGGAAAGTTCTTGACAAACCGCGATAACAATATCCGCTATGTTGCTCTAAACACCTTGATCAAGGTCGTTGCTATTGAACCGAATGCCGTTCAGAGACATAGAAACACGATCCTAGAATGCTTGAGGGACCCGGATATAAGCATCAGGCGGAGAGCCTTGGAGTTGAGCTTCACTCTTATCAACGAGAGCAATGTCCGCGTCCTGATTCGCGAGCTTCTTGCTTTCCTAGAGGTTGCTGATAACGAGTTCAAGCCTACGATGACGAGTCAAATTGGTATCGCAGCAGACAAGTTTGCTCCAAACAAAAGATGGCACTTCGATACCATGCTGCGTGTTCTCTGCCTCGCTGGCAACTTCGTGAAGGAACAAATCCTCTCTTCTTACGTCCGCCTCATTGCGACGACCCCTGAACTCCAGACCTATGCTGTGCAGAAGTTGTACATCAACCTCAAAAAGGACATTACCCAAGAGAGCCTGACACAGACTGGCGCTTGGTGCATTGGAGAGTATGCTGACGCGCTACTCAAGGGTGGCCAACATGAAGAGGAGGAGCTCGTTCACAAGGTCACAGAGAGCGAGATTATTGACTTGTTTACTCTCATTCTCAACAGCAGTTACGCCAACCAAGTTTCTACAGAATACATCGTCACAGCACTCATGAAGCTTACCACGCGCTTCACAGATGCATCTTCAGTTGAGAGGGTCAGACGCATACTTCAGAATCACCAAACGAGCTTGGATGTCGAAGTACAGCAGCGTGCTGTCGAGTACAGCAATCTGTTTGGCTTTGACCAAATCCGTCGTGGTGTGCTAGAAAAAATGCCACCGCCGCAAATCAAGGAGGAGTCGCGTGTCCTCGGTCCCGCTCCGACAAAGAAATCAAAGGCTGCTGTTAACCGCAGATCCAAGGTTATCAAACCGACAGAGCAAGATCTCCTCGATATTATGGATACTCCTGCTACAACAATGACCCCTCCTAGTGGCGGCCAGAGCTCCAACTCCAATCTTTTGGCGGATATTCTAGGCGGTGGCCTAACTTCCGATTCCACCTCAGGTCAGGTCTCACAGTCGAATACTTCGTCCATCATGGATCTATTTAGCAGTGGACCTGGATCTTCGACCGCATCTGCGGCCCCATCATCTATTGTGTTGGACATGGCCTCTCAGCCTGCGGCATCTCAACCTCAACATCCCTCACAAGGCAGCCAGGGCATTGCTTGTTATAACTCAAATGACCTCAACGTCACATTCCAAGTTCAGCGTAACACAGAAGGAATGATACAGGCGACTGCAAAGTTCCAAAACACGTCTGGCTCTGCAACCTTGTCTAACGTTGGTCTTCAAGCTGCCGTTCCCAAATCTCAAAAACTTCAGCTTCTCAGCATATCCTCCACAGCTTTATCACCTGGCGCTGACGCTACTCAAATGATGAGAATTTCGGGATGCAAAGGAGTACGTATACAACTCGTGAAACTAAAACACGTCCAATTTTGCTAACATGCCATGACAGCCCCTCCGTCTTCGCCTCCGAATCGGCTACACTCACCCAAGTGCAGGTCAAGTGATTGAGCAGGTCAATTGGACGGAATCTTAGGAGATCTTGAAGCAGTGCAACTAGAGCGACTGATCAGTAAATGTAAAAGAAAAGAAGCACGTCGAAGCAGCTGATTTGCGTCATCCCTTAGCCATGACGAGGTGAAGACATGCAGATGGTGACGAAACAGGATCACGTTGAATGTCAGTTTTGCAAGCATATATATACAAAAATTCTATATTCTGCAAGACTTCTACAGAGCCATCGGTGCTGCTATATCAAGCTTAAGTACCTAGTCGTGGCCAGCGACTAGTGACAGGACTTACCCGAAGTGGAGGCGATACATCCAAAGAGACCAGCCGTTGCGTATGTTTCTTTATGAACAGCTTGTACATCGTCGGCCGTCTTTTCCAGAGCCACAAATAGGGTACTGTCTGGAGTGAGTCGATTGAATCTTGTTTCACAAAGGCCGGCCATACAAGTATGGAGCCACAAGCAACGAAGTTGCGACATTTAGATCGCACTCGCCATGAACCACGCGAGAAGGTAAGTAGTTCAGCGGCTGGGCACCCTCACACAAAGAAAGAAAAAAAACGAACAAACCAGTAGAGTGATTGACTCGAGTTTCAGAACTTATTACCGGTGAAGATTGTGGGTGTTCGAAAAGTCAATCAGAAGCTTCGTCTCTTAAAGCTCGGTTTACAAGAGGGCCCGTCGAGCGTGAGTATCCAATCGGACACTTGACGGCTGCGTCGCATCTATATCCTGAAACTAAGTTGAGAGTATCCGAAGTTTCTTGCAGGACAGTGGCTGGATGTCATTGTTCCGGGTGACCCGATGCCGGGCGGCTTTACTATAGCCTCGGCGCCGTCGGCAGCGACGCAAGCTGCGGAGCCGCACTTTGAGCTGGCCGTCCAAGAAGCGCCCGAGAACCCTGCGGCTGCATGGCTATGGAGACCAGAGAAGGATATTTTGGGGAATGAGTTAACCGTTCGTATTGGTGGGAGCTTCATCTGTCCGCCAAAGGAGGGTCTCGACGGGATTCGACGCATCGTCCTCGTGGCCGGCGGGGTGGGCATTAACCCACTCGTGAGCATGTTGAGCTACTTGGCCGACGAGAGTAAGAATTTGGACATTCGAGTCTCATTCATGTATGCCACAAAGGTACCCGAGGATGGGAATCTAGAGGGAGTCCTGTTTCTGGATAGAATCGTGGACCTGTTCCGACGAGATCAAGTCGCGGGCGAAGTTGAGCTTTTTCTTACTGGGCCGGTGTCTCGAATTCGAGATGTGACGGCGGACAGAACAGACCAAGTCGATATAAGATTCGGAAGAATGACAAGAGAAGACCTCATTCCGAAGATCCGGGCCAGCAGCAGCAAGGATGATACGCTGGTATATGTGTGCGGTCCGCCCGCTATGACTGATTATTTCGTTGAGATATTGACAGCTCCAGGCATGGCCAGCATTATTGATGCTGCGTGTGTAAAGTCGGAGAAGTGGTGGTAAAGTACAAATGTCAAACAACATTCTGGCAAACTGTAAGCAGTATGAGCAAGTGGTATATTTAGTATGACTATTCCCCTCATATAGATAGCTAACAACGCCGAAGATCAAACTTTTGGTGCCAATGATGCCCAACTCGCCCGAGAACTGTCGAGCAGAAACCTCCCTGAATCTCTCATTCCATCAACAATGCCATGTAGTTCTGAATTAGCCAAAAAGGTCTTGAGCCTTCTGTCTCTGTTTCGTCCTGCTCCCGTCAAACAACTCCTTGCCCGCATTGTCATTGCCCAGCTTGCCAGGGAAAAGCTCGCGGGCATTTGCAGAACCTTTGATATGAGATCCTCTGCTTTCCTTGCCAGTCTGAGTTGCCGCGCCTCTTATGTTGAAACCCCCGCCCGTGGAGCCAACAGGCACAGAAACGACCTTGGGTATGTCTTCCTCCCGAAGATGAGCGGAACCAATGGCGTCCTCCAATCTATCGAGTTGGCCACTTCCGGAACCGGCTTTGGAAGGAAATAGTTCTTTTGATCTGTTTCCTGTGCGAAGTCGCTCCTTGACGGCCCGCGCGGACTCCTTGTTGCGAGACGAGCCTTGTATACTATCCATGGCGGCATCGCCGTCGTCATCACGCAGAGGAGAGGCAGAGCGATCACGGCGCGAGGCTCTATCAGCGAATAGCTCCTTGCCACGATTTTCTCTCGCGTATGAATCTTGTCTGTCTCGCGATTGAGAACGTCTTCTTGTTGCTTGGCGTGGCGCATCATCGTACATGCTCGCCTCGAATGTTTCCACCTCTTCATCCGAGTCGCGACGGCGGTGGCCACTGCCTCTTCGGTATCCATCATCCCGATCTCGATAGCGGGAGCGAGAATCACGCTGGCGCCGACGGCGCTCTTCAGGGTCGTGCTCTGGGTGAAGAAGATAGTAACGGCTACGGAGAGCTGCACCAGCCTGCTTCCTGTCGCCGGCTACCGCAAACCTGACGTGGATGGTAATCTCTGGCCTTCCTTCGACGGATTTTGCCGGCAGCGCTTCACCTATAGGGAGAGCTGTGGCGTCGGCGATTTCAATAGAGCTAAGCGCGACCAAGGCGTCGCGAGCGGTCGAATCGGACCCGAACACCAAGTTTGCGGACGTGTCATCAACCCATTCGACTCTGTCAACAGGAGCGAAATGGGATTTGACGTACGCCTTGATGTCGTCTGTGTGTAGCGAATCAACACCACTTATGTTGATCTTGTTCGGTACAATAGTAGCGTCTTCGTCGGGCTTTGGCTCGTCGTCCGCGATCTCGCCAGGCTCGTCCACCTCGTCGGGTTGCTGAGAAGGCGTTAGTTACGAGGAGCGGCCTCGGTGGCATGAATCCATCATACCAAGATATCATCTGCAACGGGATCATGCGCGACTAGAACATCGTGGCTGCCTTCGATGGCATCGCCCATCTCAATATCCAGATCCATCGCAGCTGGACTTGTTCGGCAAACCACTTGAGATCCGGGCCGGTAGCTAGTAGAAATGGTAGTCGCAGTGGCTCGCGCTCTTAACAATTCAAACAAAAGTTGAGCGCAGAATTATTATCCGGGATAATCAGGAGCGAATATGCTTTAAGTAAATGCTGGTGTGCAAAGTCGTAAGATTGCGTGAGGTTAACGCGGGAATGCACTATCGTGCACTATCGCAAGGCTGGCCCGCTCAACTGTAGTTGACTCGCACCCTATACCTACCTAGGTAGTGCGCAAGATGCCTTGAGCGCTTACTGGCAAGCAACTGAATCTGCATGTTTGCGATTTTAACCAATCTTAGGCCAGCGTATAATAAGCAGTCCCAGAATTTTTGAGCCTGAGAGCCTTTGATTCTTGTTTTGTCTTTGGCATATGGCGTAGACATGAATCTGCATGACTGAGCCAATAACGTGTGCTCTTTAGCCGCCGAACGACTATTCGTCTTCTCACGAATCTTTCTACGCGGCTGTCTCATCATCAAAAGTTGATCATTGCAATCTCGTCATGGGAAACTTCGGAGAATTAATCGCACTTTTGTTGGATACATATGGCACATGCATGTCGCTGGTCCGCAAATTGTGCCAAAATAAGACGTGCCAAGATCAGGAAAGTCTTCAATCGGGTCGCCAGCTGCGTCGCCAACTTCGCTCTGATAGAAACCAATTGGACAGTGCCTATTCGGCTCAGATCTCCCATTGTGGAACGGCATTCCATGTCGGGGACCGCAAGTATCCCAATATTGCAGTATCGTGCCTCCGCTGTAACTGACAAGAGTGTAGATCAATCACGCCTGTCGCTACGGAAGCTGGTTAGGAAGCTTGAGGCAACTATCAAGAAGGTTGTTGATATGCTCAAGTATAACCCTGCATCGCCCCTCGACTATCCGTCGCTTCTGTCTTTGTCGCAGTCATCGCGGAAACAGGCAATGAGCACCATATCAAGCCTCTCAAGTAAAGTCAACAGCGATCGGCTTAGAAGGAAGGGGAAATCCAGCCCATCATCGAATAGATCAAATATTTCCAAACGGCAGAAATCGAGGAGGAAAGGGATAGAAAGAACATGCGAGGCTCTGAGCCGAACATCAAGACGAACTGGCTCGAAGGAAGGCTTTCGCGGTTCCACTTCGATCGAAACCATGCACTCTGACAGTACCAAAATCGGTGAGATTCGCCGACGGAGACAGACTGGCTCAGTGAACCAGCCTCAAGTACATTATCCGATACGTTCTATGGAGAGACGAGGCGCGGACGTGAAAGGTAGAAGCTGGTGGAATAGGTTCAGAAGCCGAAACTAAGCGACTTTTTTAAGACCTACGTTGTGTAATACCTGAAGAATGGAGGCAGGGCCCTGCGCTAGATAACGACGCAAGATTTTGCACGTGAAAACTTGACGAGGCAATATCATGCAGTAGAATCTACTTAATATTTCATCCCTTCTTTGGCAGTGGCATTGCATGATCGAAATCTGGCCTTACACAGTGAACTACAGCGACAAGCCCCACCATCGCCCACAACGCCGCAACCCCGCGATCCAAAAAATCACCGGAGCTGGTCGCAAGCTGAACATCCTAGAAGAAACGCCTTGTCACGCTTGCCTCTGCGGTCACAGGACACTTCAAGACCTACCCACCTGTTGATACCCGAGCAATCCTTGCTATCGAGTACGGACCATAGACTTGAACCTTGCCGACGACTATCAATCTCCCTGTCGTCACAGAGTCTCGAGAAGCCAGCGACCCCCTGCGTCAAGCGATGAATTGAGTACAGCAACCATGTCCACAGATCCAGCCGCTGCCCTCAGCGCATTGCTGCGTGGCGCCACAATCGATGATCACGACGAGATTCTCAAAGCCGCCAATGCCGCAATCAAGGCCGACAAGAGCAATACTCTCGCTAGGCACACCAAACTTGTGGCACTACTCAAGCTCGACCGATTCGACGATGCCGCCCGATTCCTTGCCGAGAGCGGCTCCGCACTAGAAAGCAAGTGCATTCTCGAGAAGGCTTATGCTCTTTACAAATCAGGAGAGCTTGAAGAGGCCACTTCGATACTCAAGAAGGCTGGCCTGCGTGAGCGTAGCCTGCAGCATATTGCCGCTCAGGTTGCCTACAGGGCCGAACGATTTGACGAAGCAGGTCAAATTTACGAGCAACTACTAGACGGGTATGCGGGTGACGAAGAGAACGACCTGAATATTAACCTAAAGGCTGTGCATGCACAAGCTGAGTGGAGTGGCCTGTCTGCGCCGTCAGAGCCACTTCGTAGCATGCCTGATTCGTTTGAACTGTGTTATAACATTGCTTGCGCAAGCATCGCGAGAGGCGAGCTTGGCGAAGCAACCAAGCTGCTTCAACGGGCAGCCACGCTTTGCAAGGCATCCGACGACTTGGACGAAGAGGATAGAGAAGCAGAGCTGCGTCCTATATGGCTCCAGCAGGCTTATGTCTATGCCCGAGAGGGGAAGCTAAATGAGGCGCTTGATCTTTACAACTCGATAGGGTCACTCAGGTATGAAATGTGGCTATTCGGGGTTTTTCTTTCGCTTCAACCCTACTAACTCTACCTCTAGCAATGACGACGAGGACTTCATTATTGTTGCCCGACAGAATCGTCTCTCACTCGAAGTGAAGCCCACCAACCCATACCTCCTACGTAGGCAGATGGATGCTGGTGATGCCAAGGCAGAAAATGCCAAGCTCTTCAGCTATCAGTCGAGCCGCGAGCGACAAAATTCATTTCTTCTCGACCTGGACGTTCATAAATCAAGCGGCGTTCAGGAAAAAACACACAAGTTGCTTCAGCAGTCGGAACAGCCAACGAGTTGCGCTAGTGTCAATGCCATGGCGGTTGTGAATGCGGCTGCAGTGGCCCATGGGCTGGATGGCAGAGCAGCTGTCCGAAAGCTACAGACTCTTGCTGCCAAGCGACCCCTGGACGTGGGCCTCATTCTTACGATTATCCAGCTTCAGCTCCGTCTCAGCCGCAAGGGAGCAGCGTTGTCTCTTCTTCAGAATTTCTTTACTCGGCTAGAGAAAGAAGACACTGATGCTGCAAGGGACGTTCGCTTCTGTCCTGGTCTGGTTGCGCTGGCGGTGTCTTTGATGCGCGCGCAAGGACACGAGAACTCTGCCAAGGCCGAATTTGTCACGGCCGCCAAGCACTGGACGACTCGCCCTACCGCGTCTTCGGACTCTCTGTTGAGAGAATCCGGCATCGAGCTTATGCGCTCGTCAAACCCTGAAGACCTGAAGCTGGCAGGATCAGCATTTGAGAAGCTCTTTGCCGAACACAAGGGCTCTCACATTGCCTCTGCGGGCCTGGTTGCCTCATTAGCCGCTGTGGACACAGACAAGACTAGTCAGCACATGTCTGAGCTTCCGCCCGTCGAGTCCCTCGTCAAGGGAATCAACGTGAAAAGCCTGCTTCAGGCGGGCGTTGCAGCTGCCCCGAGCCGGCCCAACACGAAGAAGCGTGCGGCTCCCGATGCCTCCGAGAAGGCGACTGCAAAGCGCCGTAAACGCCGCCTACCAAAGAACTACGAAGAGGGCAAGGTCCCTGACCCCGAGCGCTGGCTGCCTCTGCGAGACCGCTCGTCGTACCGGCCAAAGAATAAAAAGGGCAAGAAGAAGGCTGCCGAGTCGACCCAGGGGGGCGTCGTGAAAGAGGAGGAGACGTTGGGCCTTGTTGGCGGTGGTGGCGTCAAGGTCGAGAAAGCTGGCGGTGGCGGTGGTGGCGGGGCAAAGAAGAAGAAGAAGGGCAAGAAATAGAACCGCGAAGCTGCCTCAATTCGTCCCCGCGGCGCTTGGGAATAGATGTGACCAGTCGTATTGCAAGAGTGTACGACTATGCGATATGATTCATATATGCATATTCTGAACAAGCAGCGAGTGTAGCAGCCTTGCACTAGTATGGTGTCACATAAGGAGGGATAGATAAAATACTACTATAGTTTTGTTTTCTGTTCCTATGAATACACGCTTCTGTGCTGAATATGTTCCAGTTTTCTCTTCCTTCTTGCCCCCGCTCACCCCAAACACTCGCTAATTTAAGACAAAATGTAAATCGCCCAAATAATCATTTCCCCTTCTACTACTGTGTCTAGCAAGAGCAGTATGTTCGGATGCAATGGCACAACTTTTCGGGGTTTTTGTAGTACATTTATGCATCTGCCACCCGCAGTGCGCGGCTGGCAAGCCTGGCCAGGCCTGGACTTGGGTCACGCCGCTCTTCTCTGTTGTCTTCATCCTTATCGCTATCGCTGTCCGGGTTGTCATCGGACTTCGGGTTAAGAATAGTTTTTGCTGCAGACTTTCCATTCGTGTTCGGTTCAGCATTTTCCTCATCGGACTCGGTTTCAATAGGCGGTAGGGGCGACCTTCGTCCATCCGAGAAACTCACAGCAGCCTCACTTTCACCATCGGATGGAATTGCAAGACGTCCGCCAGCGGAAACAATTCTAGCAGCCTGTGCTGACGAATATTTCCGGTGAAGCTCCCTGAAGCTCAACGCAGTAGCTGTATTCGCACTTGCTGAGGATTCTCGTCGATCTCGTGAATCTCCACCTTCTGATGAGACCTCAACAGCAGAATGGAAATCTTCGTCGCCGCCGTAGCTCAAGCTAGGGGATGGAGGTTGATCACCTTGATGTTGCAATTTCAACGCGATAATCTTGTCGTCAGTGGACGTGTTTTGAATCTCAGTGCCTAGGTTGATAACGGAAGCCTTTTTGCCATGAACAACAAAGCTGCCCGTGCCACGCGATAGCATGCTATCTCTTCCAGTCTCCTCCGACCGAGTGGAATCGGGCTCTTTCCCTCTCTTGCTCCTGTGATGAGACAAATGGCCTGCACTCTCTCTAAGAGTACGCTGGAGACTGCGGCGAACTCTTGATCGCTCCAACTTATCGCGTTCGGCTGATGTATCCGCTGAAACGGCAGTGAGAGGTGTATTTGGCTTGTCAACAGTATCTTTGCCCATTCGACTTTCAAGAAGCCCTGCTTGCCTCAGTAGATCTTGTTCTTCGGCATCCGTCTCGTCCAGTTCGGTAGATTTGCGTGGCTGTGTACTCTCTTGCCCACTTTGAGGCCGTCCCGTAGTTGGCCTGGGGCTGGAGACTGGGGTTCTTATCGGCGATGCTGTATTGGTGGAAGAGAGAGCGTCGCCTTCAATTTCTTTTGGCACATCGTTGTCCGTAGACGTGTTCGCCGTGCTAGATAATCGGGCGATGCACAAGTCTGTAGGAGTGACAGGATCGTTTTCACTCGCGCTGAGTCTGGTCGCTTTCGATTCTGTTTTGACAAGGGGGGGCTTCGGGGTTGGCGAGCCGTCCTGCTCCGAGTTTTGCTTGCTCTTTGGCGTCGACAGAGCCGGGTATGCTGGGGAATCTTCATTGAAGTCTTGAAGCAGGATGTCTCGGTGGCAAGTTTCTTTCCAGATCTGCATGCGAGTCCACTTGAGCTGTGCACTCAAACGAGCCGCTGCAGACAGAACATTTTCTCTTGTCCTCGGCTGAATGGGCGCTAGTATTTGAAGATGACGAGCGTTCCGTAGCTGCTCTTCGAGTTGTTTTTGAGCCTCCTCTACTTTGTGACTGGATTGGGCAATCTGCGCCTGCATGTATCCGCGGCGTGCGATCTGAATGTCCTCGGCCATCTTGTGGTCAATCTTGCCCCGCGCTATAGTAACAGGTCCTGTAGGCGTCTGGACCAGTTGAATGCCATCGGAGCTATCGAGCCGTCTCATGCCTCTCCTACCTTGACCATCATAGTTTCCGCCAACGATGCCTCGCATTTTCACGCCCGACGTTCTAAAAGCAGCAGCGTAATTCAACTTTGCCAGCCAATCGTTCAGCTCGTCCTCATTATCCGCGAGGAGCACCTCATCAAGCCCCTCCTGCCGTACATAAATGAATGCATTCTTATGCTTTTTGTATGTCGTATCAAGCAATGCCACTGCACCTTGTGTGGACATTAATGCGTCCGGCTTGAACTCGTGAAGGGGAGGATTGAAAGTGATAGGAACGTCGTCGTTTCCAGACTTGATGTGATTTTCGTATTGGTGTATAAGGCTCTTTATCCAGCCTGTATTGCGGAAAAAATACAGCTGTGCGCCAGTGAGTATGGCCCCCCATTCTTGCCATGGTGAACGGGTTTTCCTCTTTTTAGCGTCTTTGCGCCAGAGTAAGCCAACTTTCGTGATCTTGATGTCAACAATGCCTTGCGAAGCCTCTTCAGGATTGGTAGCCGTCTTTTCAGACATGAAAGCGTCAGGACGGGATCTCGGCGATACGATTTGCAAAACACCCGTACGAAAGAATGTCTTCTGTAGATCGTTCATATTGAGGCAGGTTGCTGTACCAAGGTAATTGAAGTGGTCTTCCAAGTACATTGTATCTTTCCAATTGGGCCGCAAAGGTTCAAGATTACCTTCAAAGATAAGAGTATATGGATCGATAGGGTCCTTAGCTGCGCGAGCAGTGGTATTGCCGCTTGAATCAGGAGCACGAGGTTTTCGCTTCGACTTGATAGCCGCATTTCGGTCGGCAGCAAGGTCCAGGTCGTCCTCGACGTGGATGAAGGGAGTGTAGGATATATTGTCGTAGAAGCACTCTAGGATGTCGTCAAAGATCCCTTCTCCGCGGGTATTCTTGACATAATCTGATTTTTGCATCTTGTGTTTGTTATTCTTGTTGAAGACATCGGTATGGAGAATGAGCAGCGAAAATGCGATGAAGTATGCTTGGTCAGGAGAAGAATAAATGCCTGGGTTGCATTCATGGTACCTGTTTGCGAAAGCCTGTAGAAATCGGTCGATCTGCTGTGTCTCCTTTGGCAGCTCGGCCTGCATTAGAAGCTTTCTCAAAGCCATATCCATAGGGTCGCCAAAGAAGCTGAAGCGTCTCATGAAACTTCGTAAGACAGTGCTGAAGAATGGATCCGTGTGTTTGGCCAAGCTTGCCGCGATGATGCCGCGTGGAACGTCGGCTTCCAGGTGTTCCAAATACTTGGCAGCTGACTCGTCCTTCTTTCTTTCCGGCAAAACTAAGGTATCGCGGCTCAACTGAAAAGAGTTGTTGGAGGGGACGGAGCTTGGGGTCAATGGAGTCAGAGTTCCTTGGCGTGCGAGGTCCGAGTTTTGACGAAGACGACTTATACCCAATAAATCTCCAAAGCTCTTCCGACCGGTTGACGTAGACGTCCTAGGATGTGGAAGGGTGAGGTGGTCGTCAGTAGAGTCGCGACCTAACGAGCTCAAGGTTGAGGAACGGCCGCGCAACATGCTGGTCCTGGTAGGTGATGACTGCCCAGAGCGACCATCTGCTGTCTGCAGAGCAGCAATTGTGGAGGATCGCGAGGCTTGCTTGCTATCGATGCCATCGAGGTTTGCTTTGGGGGTTGTGGCGCTCCGCGACGAAGCTGGACGGGGTGTAGCGCCCACGTTCAATGTTGATGCTGACTGCGAGACGAGCCCGGTCTTACTCCTTTGTGGCAAGTGTGCTAGGGGGAATAGAGGCTCTGGTGTCTTCTTCGTTCTTCTCAGTCGGAAGATGGAGGATGTTGGCGTCTTTTTTGGAGTGGTGCTAGGACTCGATAACAAGGCATTGTCGGTTGAACTGGCATCGGACCTTGAGGACTCAGAAGGGCGGTAAGCTGGAGTAGTCAATGACGTTCCATTGGATGTAGTAGAGGTTCGTGATTCTAGCGGCGGAGACTGAGGTTCGTCCAATTTTGCCATAGTAGGTCGCACTCTGGCATCGTTGAATGACTTTCTAGCCTGCTTCTGGCTCTTTGGTCGGCTTTGCTGGTCACCGTCTCGGGAAATGTCATTGGAACGCCGAAATTTGGCGGCAGCCAAGCTCATCCGTGATTTGACTCTACGGGGTCCATTGATATCGTTAGTCGGTGCGGTGGTGATGATGGCGGGAGCTGGTTTCACGTTAGCCACAAGATAAGAGGTTACAAGGCGGCACGGTGATTGTAAAGTACTTGAAGGCAAGGGCGGTAATTGTTCGGCCTGCTGCTTCGCTCTCAAGGAGAGCTGCGAATCCGACGCGTTCCTGAATCTTAGAACGGAAAAACGCTTCTGTCTATTGAGGTCGTCATGGTTGTGTGACGTATCAGGCCGGCTGGTCGTCGATTCGCGGGGAGTTTGTGTCGTGGTGGTGGCACGGTCGTCGAATATTATGGTCTGTCCATCAGGGCTCGCAGGAACATTGGAATTTTTGGCATGGTCATCGCCCTTTGATGAGTTATGTTGCTGTCGTGCATCGGGTTCATTGGCCAGGTTGCCACGACGGCGTAGAAAAGGCATCGCGAGGATCGCCATGCATGGTAGAGCGCGCGAAAGTCCCTGGTGGCCGTCTGGCTGGGGTGACGGAGAATCGAGTGCCGAACCTAGGCTTGAAGCATGCTAGGCAGCGCGGAAGCTTTGATGACGAATGCTGGCTGTGCCACAGCTTACTCGAAAGGAAGTCAAAGTATCGAGGCGAAAGGGTTGGAACAGCGAGGTTTCAAGGCTTGACTACGAGATGTTCTCAATTGGGGCAATTGGGCGCTGGAGCGACAAGTATTCAATCAGTTCAAGTGGAGCTTGGTGCTTCGCAAGCCAGGGGCTAGACTTCGGCCCAGAGTAAACGCGCAGCTGGGATGGTGCGCTAAAATTAGGTAGCTGGTCCTTCTGAATAGGTAGGGAGGTATACCGTATACCTACCTAGGTACCTAGGTCGGAGCCTTTCTAGGGCAAACAGGTGCGTACACGTATGTACTAAGCTAAGTACCTAGGTAGGTGTCTAGGCAAACAGTTACCATTCCATATAAGACGTAGGCACTTAGGTATTCAAATATTACCTTGCATAGATTTGTCTCTGTTGGGAATAGGTACGTAAGTTATTTACCTAGTCACCTACCTACCTACCTAGATAGATAGGTAAATGCCTTGTGCTTTGCTGCAAATCTGGCTGCAAATGAATCTGCCTTAGTGCTTGTAATAAGCCCTTGTTCAGAGCGTCATGCACCGTATGCAGACTAGAAACGCTCTGTATTTAGGAAGTTAGGTACCTACCTACGCGGGAGGGGGGTGATTTCTGACATGCCCTCTAACATATTTTGCTGTCTGGCATATTTTTAGGCATGTTGTAAGGAAATCGCACTTTTCAGCATTTTAAAAAAATTTCTGACATCCTATCCGAGAAGCCCGAATCCATGGCAACATGCCTTAATCATATTTTATCTACGAAAATCTGTCAGAGGGCATGTCAGAAAACACCCCCCTCCCGCGTAGGTAGGTAGGGACGCTCATGGCCACAGAGTATTGCCTTGGCTGTAACATCGATCAAGTATCTACGGTGGGGTGGTACCTAGGTAAGGTTGGTGGCGGTTGAGAGTTTCAGTGATTGCGCGGCCACTAATTAATAGTTCGACAAGAGGCAGAGTCGCAGCCACAGCCAACCATCCCCCCACCCTCCTTCTCCCCCCAGCCGTTAACTAGTGATATTCCTTTCCTCGATGCCGTATCCGGCGGAGCAAGTTGCAGCATTCATCGCTAGGCAGCCAACACAATGCCGAGAGCTTCCTTAGCAGAAAGCCAGCCGCATCGCTTCTCCAGTACATGAATCTCTGTGCAGTTCGACATATCCCCTGCCCCGCATCGTTTGCCATTCTCTTCGACCTACTTTGTCGCAGCATCCATCCAGCGGCTCTGCGAGCGCGACTCATGCCCGGCTCCCGATGAAGACAATCAGTTTTGCAACCGCGCTGCTGGCGGTCGTCTCCGCCCACAGACTCGGAGAAAATGTACAGTTCGGTCGCGATGGCGGCAATCTTCAGGCGCATGCACGCGCCAGCGATGGAAATGCGCATCTATTTCCATTCTTGACCAAGCTTAGAGACAGCGCGGTAGAAGTACTCTTCGGTCGACATCCCACCAAAGATTCTGCCAGGTCCACGGCTAGCATCAACAGCTTACGCAACAAATACGCCAACGAGATTGTTATGCGGTTCAATGTTACCAATATGGAAGAGGAGAAAGCTCTTGCTGAAGCCTCCAGTCGCCTCTTTCTCGATGTCTGGGGTGTCACTCGTGACTACGTCGATATTCGCATGCCGACCAACCAGGTCTCGCCGCTCCTCGGCCTACTTCCAGAAAAGCTTCAGTCCTCACATTTCACATTGATATCCGACCTTTCGAGAGCGGTATACGATTCTCTACCCAAAGATACGCCATCACATCTACTAGGGCCCAAGGGTAGTTCTGAACGGTACCCCAACCCCCTTACCGTGTCCGATGATCTTTTCTTCTTAAGATATCACCCTTTGAAGACCGTCATGCAGTGGATGCAGCTGCTCGAATCCATCTTCCCAGAGCATGTCAAATACATGTCTATCGGGCAATCCTCGGAAGGACGTGATATCCCTGCTCTTCGAGTTGGTCGCCCTTGCGTGGATGCTGGAGATGGCCCAAGAAAGACCATGGTAATAACAGCTGGTCTTCATGCACGAGAATGGATTTCGACTACCACAGCCAATTATGTGGCGTGGGCACTCATCACCGAATTCAACAAGGATCCGGTCATTACCAAGTTTTTGCACCATTTTGACGTTGTCATCATTCCGGCACTGAATCCTGATGGCATGGAATACTCTTGGCAAAGTGATAGACTTTGGCGCAAATCCAGACAGGAAACCAGTCTTCGAATGTGCAAAGGCTACGACCTGGATCGATCATTTGGATTTGGCGATTCCTCTGACCATACGCCGGGTGATCCTTGCTCTGAAGATTATGGCGGCGAGGAACCTTTTGAGGCCGCTGAAGCTGCAGCCTTTGCAAAATGGGCTCGCGAACAGACGGAGAAGAATGATGTGCAGTTTGTAGGGATGATTGATTATCACTCTTACTCGCAGCAGATTCTTTTTCCGTATGCATATTCCTGTGCCGTTGAGCCTCCAAACTTGGAAAATTTGGAGGAATTGGCGGCTGGCATCGCAAAGACGATTCGTATATCCACTGGAGAGTTGTATAGTGTTTCGCCAGCGTGCGACGCTGCCATGGTTGCAGATGGCACGAAACCTGGGTTTTCACGCAGCAGAATCAACGAAGGTGCCGGCTCTGTCATGGACTGGTTCTACCAAGACATGAGCGCTCATTTCAGTTATCAGATTAAGCTACGTGACCATGGTCTTTATGGATTTTTGCTCCCGGACGAGGAGATCATCCCGACTGGTCGAGAGATGTTCTTTGTCATGAAGTATGTGGCCGATTATTTGCTGGGCAATAATGGGATTGAAACGGTCAAAGAGATGTCTAAGGACGATGACATGTTAAATCAAGAGCTTCGTCGTCGCTATATGCGCCGCTAGGGCGTGGAATGTATGTTCTTGTCAACCCTAACCCTAACCCTCAACCCTAACCCCGGCCCCGAACTACATCAAAGCCCTGAACCAGTCCTTGCATCTGACTGGCGCTTTGATAAGATGATGCTTACCGGGTCCTCCCTAAACAATCTCTAATAATAATTGATTATGTCCATTTGCAAGATAGATTTACTTGACAGTGCTACCAGGTCTGGCCACAGCCGAGGCACTCATCCTGGCCACTTTGCCGCCACCTTTCATGCCTAAAAGGAGTATGTAATCGGCACGTCCACCGACTCCGATTCATTAGGCTCAAGATACCTCGACGGCTAGCGTAGAATAAGCCTCGCAAAGTGCATCAGCAAACTATTCGTAGTTGAATACACGATTTCCCCAGAGAATTGAGCGTCACTGGGCCTGGTGCTCTGCGACCCGCCGCGGGGTGCCTGGTTGACTCCTTTAGGAAGGTGGGCTGTTGATTTTTTGTGTCATACTTAATAGTGAGCTGAGACGGCTCTCAAATCCAAGCTTGGAATTCTTTTCCTTGTCGAGAATCTTCTTTTTTGGGTTCTCTTCCCGGCTTTACCAAGGAACGAAAATATGTGCAGAGCCACCGAATCCCTTGTGGCGAACAAGGCCCTGGAACGTGATGTACTCCCCGCCAACGTCATTCCGCGCCACTACCAATTAGAACTCGAGCCCGACTTTGACAATTTCACTTTCAATGGCAAAGTTGTGATTGACCTTGACATCGCCGAGGATTCCAGTTCAATTACTCTTCACTCTCTGAAAATTGGTATTCGTGCTGTAAAGATTGCATCCGGAGGAACAGAGATCAAGTAGGTGGCGCCTCTGCTGACGGCGACAGTGTCTGCTGGTTGTTTTGGCCATTTCACCGCCTCAAAAAAACTGAGAAATTCGCATGTATCAACCACGCTTCAGAACTACGTACTGATTCGATACTGTGAAGCCAAGCCCTTGAAATTGTGCAGGATGAGCAGCGTCAGACGACCACCATTTCCTTTGCCGGTCGTCTCAACAAGGGCGACAAGGCCCAGCTCGAGTTGACTTTCGATGGGCAACTCAACAACAAAATGGTTGGCTTCTACCGCTCAGGCTATACCAAGGCCGATGGGACGAAGGGTTATATCGCGACATCACAAATGGAACCTACAGGGGCCAGACAGGCGTTCCCTTGTTTCGACGAACCGGCACTCAAAGCGACTTTTGACATCACTTTGATTGCGGATCATCATTTGACGTGTTTGAGTAATATGCCCGTGAAGTCTGAGACCCTTGTGCAGTCCAGAACCACGAGCACAACTCGTAAGGCCGTCAAATTCGATACTTCACCAATCATGTCCACCTATCTCACCGCATTCATCATCGGCGAGCTCAACTACGTCGAATCTAACCTCTTTCGCATTCCGGTTCGCACGTATGTAACCATCGACCAGAATGTTGAGCATGGCCGTCACGCTGCCGATCTCGGTGCGCGGACCCTCGAACTCTTCGAGAAAGAATTCGGAGTTGACTTTCCCTTGCCCAAGATGGATCAAGTTGCTGTCCTTGATTTTGCAGAGGGAGCCATGGAGAATTGGGGCCTGATCACGTATCGAGCTGTTGATCTGCTGATTGAAGCCAATGCCGGCGCCGGTCGCAAACGTCGCATTACCGACATTGTTATCCATGAACTTGCCCACCAGTGGTTCGGTAATCTCGTGACAATGGAGTGGTGGGAAGGCCTTTGGCTCAAGGAAGGTTTTGCCACCTGGGCTTCCTTGTACGGTGCCAATAAGTTTTATCCCGAATGGAACATTTGGGCCGATTTTGTTATCAGCTCGCTGCAAGACGCTCTGGATCTCGATTCTCTCCGGAGTAGCCACCCTGTTGAGGTGCCAGTCAAGAGTGCCAATGAAATCAGCCAAATATTTGATGCCATTTCATACGAAAAGGGGTGCTCTGTCCTTCGCATGATCTCGGTCCATCTCGGGGAGGATGTGTTTTTGAAGGGTATCAGAGATCATCTTCAAAAATTTGGCTACAAAAATACCACTACCGACGATTTATGGGATTGCCTGAGTGAGGCGAGTGGAAAGCCTGTCACTGAAATTATCGCTCCTTGGACGCGGGAGCTTGGATACCCGGTCTTGTCCGTCTCGGAGGACAACGTTACAAAGACGGTCACCATTCAGCAGAATCGCTTCCTTCGCACTGGCGATGTCACACTCGAAGATGGCAAGGTTATCTATCCTGTCATTCTCGGCCTACGCACGGAAGGTGGTATCGACCGCTCTATGGTGATGACAGACCGGAAAATTACACTGAGTGTCCCAGCTGGCAGCTTCTTCAAGCTGAATGCTGATCACACCTCGCTCTACAGAACCCTGTATTCGCCCGAAATCCTTGTTCGCCTCAGCCAGGCCGCCCAAGAAGGTATTTTGGGTGTTGCAGACAGAACTGGCTTGGTCGCAGACGCGGCAGCCTTGACTGCGGCAGGCTACACGAAGACGTCGACTTTCCTCACACTAGCGCAGAGCTTCAAAGATGAGGCCTCATTTTTTGTCTGGAATGAGCTCCTCGGTGGTCTCAACCAGATCTCGACTGCTTGGATGTTTCAAGATGCGGCTGTGACCGAGGGTCTCAAGAATTTCAGAAAAGAGCTCGTCGCCCCAATTGTCCGCAAGCTTGGGCACAACATAAGCGAGGCAGACGGTCATGTTGAGCAGCAGTTCAAGGACATCATTATTAAGGCGGCTGCTATGTGCGGCGATGAAGTGACAATTCAGGCCGCGCAAGAGATGTTTCGCAAGAGCCTGGATGGGGATGCGTCCGCACTTCATCCAACATTAAGAACAACCGTATACGCAATCGTATCTCGATATGGTGGTGAGACTGAGGTATGTTGGAAGTGGATCTTGTAATACCCTATTACATGAGCATTAATCATTTTTACCTGTCATCCGACAAATAGCTGGCTCAACTTTTGAACCTCTACCAGACTTCAGGCGTCTCCGATGAGCGCATCGCTGCCCTCAAAGGGTGCGGCTATACCAATGATCCCAAGGTCATTGAGCAGCTGTTTACCGCCATGGACAGCGGTGACGCCATCAAAGATCAGGATATTTACATTCCAGTCAGGGGTGTTTGCAGCAGTCGCACAGGCGCGGAGGTGGCATGGCAGCACCTTCTAAAGAATTGGGACCAATACCGTGAGCGCTTCCCGCCTGGCTTGTCGATGCTCAAAAATCTCGTAAAGGAATTTTGCGAGAACATGGGCACGTCTGAACAATTATCGACATTCAAGACATTCTTTCAAGGCAAGGACACGCAAGGTATCGACAACTCGGTGCGGCAGGTCATCGACTCTGTGCAGGCTAAGCTGTCTTGGGTTGAAAGGGACTCTGAAGATGTTGTAGCTTGGCTCAGTGAAAACGGCTACATGCAGTAAATGTAGGTTGATTTCGCACATTTAGGGGTTATGTTCTGAAGAGAGCAGAGGGTGCTTTTGCCAAGGTGAGATGATTATAGAACGGAGGGGCAGAATAGTAGCATCTGGACAAGAATAGCAAGGACACGTGTCATGTGCTGTAATCGGCGACTCTTCTCATGTCGTTGCGCCATATTATAGATGGTGCTTGGGCTGATATACTTATTGCCGGTAGTTAAATTTCTGCATGCGGAGTTTGGGAGTGTTGCGGAGGCGGGCATTGGTGGGCTAGGCAAGCCGGCTAATAAGCAGACAAGCCTTAAGTTACCAGCTAATGCTTATAAGTTATACCTACAAGTACCCAACGGAAAGTTGCCTATTTGTAGCTCGCAGAACACCTGGTTCATTGCAACTAGTTAACTAATTTCACTGCTCGGCTCGGGGCACTGAACCCGGCTGGCTGGTCACCAACTCACCGGGCACAAGTCTCTGAGGCAATCGCCAGCGGCAAGCAGAATGCATCGCAATTTCGCAAGGCTGCGTCAGTGACGTGGCAAATCAACGTCGATTTGTCGGAGTTGAGTGGTGAATCGGGATGATGCTTGTCCGGCGGACCCCGGTACAGAGCAGAGAACATGTCAAGGCCATCTACCTGATATACTTCTCTTTTCGTGTCTGAGAATTTTATCAATGTATTCGTAGCTCTTGCGAAATCTAGCGACGGGCTGCTTTGCCGATGATCCGTAGCGGTCATCCGTATAGATGGTCGCGGTAGCAAGTATCAGATCCATCAATCGACCCGATCCATCCGTGATCATGTAATCCGCGCCATCAATTCAGGGGAAGCGCACGCACTAACTGTTGATTGGTTTCTCCGCAATACCCTTGCTGCAAGTGCATTGGTGCGGCCATTGACTCATTGTACTTGCATGCTGCCAGCCAGGCAGGCGGAGGACACTGCCGTAAGCTCAGCTATGTATATGCTGAGGACTTTTGACTTTGCCCCATGTAGTTTCCATCTCAAGCAGCGCCTCGGGCCACAGATGGCCGGAGTCGTGTCCGCCCCGCCGGCACCGTCCGCGCGTTTGGCCGGCTACCTAGCCTATTCTTTTCAAGCCCGGAGTCCGGTCAACTAGGGGGGAAAATAGCATATAAGTGGCCGTTGTCCCGCCCTCCAACCTGTCCCTGATATCACACCCTTGTTTCATTCACACAGCGCTCTCCATTGAATCAACACTATATATCAAAGCACTCATCACCGCCAGAATGCCTATCGCGCTTGAGATTCCCGATCAGTACAGGTGGGAATTTCCCCCAAGTTGACACCCAACACAGGCACAAGTCCTAACAACTTCTCTACACAGCTACGTTCTCGCAGTTGCTACCACCACCTTCTTTTTGAACACTTTCCACATGATGCGCACTTCCAAGTTCAGAAAGCTCGCCAAAGTCGCCTTCCCAGCTTCCTATGCCTCGGAGGAGGAAGCTGCAAAGAACCCAAACGCCTCCAAATTCAACTGCGGTACGCAAAGGCACACATGTGGCTCTCGGCCGCTGTTCTGGAACAAAACCAAACGACTTCTGAGATTGCTAACGCCTGCTTCCCTTGAACAGCCCAGCGTGCCCACGCCAATTATACTGAAAACCTGACTCCTTTCCTCGGCGCCCTTCTTGTTGCTGGTGTGCAACATCCCATCCCCGCCGCCACCATCGGTAGTGTCTGGTCCTTCTCTCGTCTAATTTACCTCCTCGGTTACACTAGCGACGCTGGTCCCAAGGGCCGTGTCCCGTACGTTGACCTCCCCCTCTGCCCTTATTGACGTGTCGCTGACGACCCCTTCGCAGCGGCTTTGCTGGGAGTTTCCTGAGTGACATTGCCCTCAAGGGACTCGCTGCTTACACTTGTTACAAGCTCATCTTTTAAGTAATCGAGGCCCAACTCCTAATTCGAGACGGCCGTGTCAAATGGTCGGCGGCAGGTTGTGTGAGATGGACTTTTTGCGCAGCCGAAGCTTACTATAATACTTGTTCAGCCGTACCCAAAATATTCTCAATTCACTAATCGCCCGTTTTGTGTTAAGCTTGTGTCCCTGCTTTGGTCATGCTATTGATCGCGGTGCCACTAGCCTGTGCATCGGTCCCATGGCGGCCGCCAAGGAATATTCAGTCCGTCAAAGACTCGTCTCTCAGCTTCCTCCAT
The DNA here is from genome assembly GCA_030780425.1 of Beauveria varroae. Lineage (NCBI taxonomy): Eukaryota > Fungi > Ascomycota > Sordariomycetes > Hypocreales > Cordycipitaceae > Beauveria > Beauveria varroae. The sequence goes on from JAPFUP010000156.1 coordinate 270,415, forward strand.
GCTATCGGCGCTCGTATCACCACGCTCAAGATCGACCCAGCCACCATTTGCTCTATTGCGAATACCGCTGCTATCAAATTTGAGCCCCTTTTCCTTCTTACAGTATCGTCGAAGGTCTCGTTGAAATGTCGTCTCACCGCTCCAGCCCAAGATCGCACATCCGACCGTTTTCCATGGGCTGACAATAATATCAACGCGCCGGTGCAATGCTTTCGCATCCTTTGGATCGAGCCAGACAACCAGTGCTTTGTCAAGGGTGTCAAAGCCTGTGCCGGATGTGTTGCCTTCACCTTTCCACTGAAGTGGTACTTGGCCTCGTTCGCTGTTTCTTGTCGACAGGCTCAATGTGTGTGTAATGTAGTTGTCGTTCTCGATGCTCAAGACAAGTTTCTCCACAAGATTTAATGTTTTGTGTTCCTCTTTATGTGTCAATATGACATCAACATCTCCATTCTCTTCCCTGCCTCTCCGATAACCACCCACGACAATCAATTCGTATGCTTGGTCCAGAAGGTGAGCATGGTCCAAGATGATATCCGCTATCCGAGCGACTTCATCGCGACCAATCTTCTTCTCAAACTCCTCGTAATACTTGACCCCGATTTGTTGTACACGGCTCAGCGATTTCCAACCATGTTCAACTATATCATCCAGATCCCGCCATCCTGATTGAATGTGTGTCACTAACTTGTCCTCTTCTCAACTGCCTCTAGAACGAAAGGAGCGTACCTTTTTGGTAGAAGTGTCTTGCAGTTGTATCACCCACCCCCCAAATATTGTAAAAAATTCTCAGCACATCTATTTTTGGGTCTGCTTTGGATTCTCGCATCTCCTCAGTTTGTCCCGTTGCATGCCACTCCTGATACAGCTCGGCAATTTTACTACCGCAGCCTGGCAAGCGGGATACTTCTGCAAGGTGATTAGAACCCAACATGCTGATCAAAGCTTCGGTATCAGGGCAAATTTAGTACCTTGAGGTTTCTGTATCGTGTAAGGATACGCTGCGATTGACGCTATGGATGTGGAATAAGCGCGTACCCCTATCTTGTCACCCTGCAGAAGACGAATCGTTCGGATGCTCTTCAGTTCATCTATGAAGCTGGAATTCGGCGGATTGATTGGAGTAGGCCTCTGACACGAATAAGTAGTGTGAAGATGATCTGGGATGAGGGGTAGCTGAATGTCGTGCTCCGACGTCGATTCGCGGGTTAAGCCCGGTTTCGCAACGACACCTGCTGGCGGATACTTGGTCACATGTTGTTCTACTTGTTCTCCCCCCTCAATCTGCGAAGTTAGGCGATCGCCTAAGCCTGATTTTTCATCTGCAACGCGCTCAAGGATGCCGCTGGTTGTTGTCTTGCCCAAATCGACTTGACTATTGACGAGCGTCGATGTGCTGTGTGTCCTCTTCCGACCCTCATATACAATGTAACTTGACATCGGCAGGAGTTCCCGTTTTTCCAAGGATTCAGTTAGCCACGACAAATGCAGAACTCTCACAACAGAGCTGTCTGCTTCCGAAGATGACGCTGGCAACTCTAGCTTCTGGCGCTTGGAGTACCGCCCAGCAGGTCCCCCATCTTCAGCAGAGTTATGTCCTATTGCACCAGCTTCGATAGAGTCCGTATCTAGCTTCAACCGGCGCAGCTCGAACTGAGCGCGCTGCTTGTGCGATACTCTGCCCAATACTACTTCTGCTTCGTGGACATCATAGGTCAGCGTTGGGATGCTCTTCTCCAGCTCGTGTAACTCTGTAGGCTTCAAATTCGTCTGCAGGAGGAAGATAATTGGCAGAGATAGCGACATGACATCGGGGATTTTTCGTTCACGAGGCGAAAGAAATCGCTGTCCAGTGGCTGGATAGTTGGGTGAGAAACAGAAACAGTGTGTTAGCGAACTATGACGAGCAGAAACATACCTATGGCAGACAAGCTGAGCGCAGATACAGAGACCCTCCCCGGAGCAGCTGACCCGCAATTTTTCGGCATTCAGCTCTCGACTTGCTGCCAATTGGAAAACCTCCGTGATTTCGAGGCAGATCTGCACGAAGCACAGGTGAAAGCGCATGCCAAGATTTCAGAAGCGTGCATGAGTCATCTTTTAAAACTATTATACATCTTCGAATTCCATTTCTTCTTCATCATCATCGTCTCCGCTGTCATTCACCGTTATATCTGTTTTAGTACTGGGCTCGGTTTTTGCCCTCTTTCTGGTGTGCTCTTCTGACGAGCCAGGTTCGTCTTTAGACTCCTCCTCAGATGGGTCCCGCTTCATCAACTCGCTGATAGTCAAAGTATGCGAGCTTGAATCATTGACAGTTTCTGGGACATCTTCGAAATTATCTTCGTCCTCGTCAGAGCCCTCCTCATCTTCAGGGTTATCTTGTTGCCTCTGTGCAGCTTCGGCTTTGAGCGTCTCAAAGATATCGTCGATTTGAGCGATGGCCTTGCTGTCTACATGCTTTTGCTGTGAATCATCGCCGACTCCAGTTTCCTTCTTGACTGCGGTAGTTCCTGTTCCCATAGCGCCAGAGAAGGATTCTCCAGTGACAGTGCTATTTGACATCCATGACGGCAATGCATTCTGTGCCGCCAGCTTCTCCCGACGGGCAATTTCGGCCTCTTTTTCTGCTTCTGATGCACCCTCAACCGTGGAAATGTTGACAGAGATGAACTGAGGGCCAGTATTCGTCAGTCCCTTCACAGCCATTGGTCTGTTGAGGTTCGCATCCATAGGCATCGTTGCCACAACCTGGTGTGTAGCGTCGCGAACCACCGGCCTAGCCTTCGCGAGAGCGCGATCAAAATCACACTCTGGTATGTGTACGTTGTCGATTTTCTGTAGGAGATCACTTATGAACTTGAATTGGTCGTTCAGTCGAGTGGACTGTTCATGGCCACCAGCATTACGATCTGCTTCAAATGTAAGGATATGGCCGCAGCGATGGCATATGAAACCGTTCGGGCCATGGCTGTCTAACACCTCCAAAGGTGACCATTCAGCTTTGCAGAATGGACAGACGTATTCCTTCTTTTCTGCTGTCCGCTCCGTTGTTCCTTGGACATCCTTGTCGATCGTGTACACGCGCCACTTTATGGCATCAATGGTGTGTCGATAGTTTATGTAGTACCAAGTACGATTACTCGGCCGCGGGTTTCCTTCTCGAAGTTCTGGTCTTGTATGTCTGTTTTTCCAACACCACTGTCAGCCATCTTTGCGTGCAATAGTAGACCGAGTGGAAAACTCACACTGTCAGGAATCTATCTTCTCGAAGTTTTCCGCATATTTTGTGGAGATCTTTCGGATTTGTAGCCATCAAGTATGCCAGGTCGTCATCGCGAAGACTACTATACTGTTAGCAATGGGTCTCGCTTTGTCCTTAACGCGAGCAAGGCATACGCTTCATGGAGGATGAGCGCGTCTATTACTAAAATATCCCTGGTTGAGTAGAACGCTCGCATCACCGATTTGACTAATGTGACAGCGAGATCCATGACCGTAGACTGTGCGAACCGTATAGTCTATGGAGGTCTGACTTCGACTTTGACTTTATGATACTCGAGTTCGTTGTTATTGTTGTAGTAGTAGTTGTCGTTTAGTGCAGGCGCAGCCACTCAACCATGCATGCATTGGATCGCAACGTCGTTGCCAAGTTTCGGTAGATCGAAGGGGCTTGACCGCCGCGGCTGCGCTTCGTATGGGGCGGATGAGCAAGCGTATACCACCACCAGCGTCATATATTAGCAAAAAGTCATGCGTACACGGTGACTTGGCGGCGGTGGCGTTTTCCCAACTGATGTTCTTGGGGGATGCACGATAGGTAGTCAGGAACGGCAGGTCAGTGAACACAACTAAATAAAGTGGGTACACCCTGAGACTCGCATCATCACATAGGTTCTTGACATTGGCGAGTCTCAATATTGCGTAGGCGACTGCATTGCTCTTGCTCTCCAGTTGCAGAATTCTTCGAGAGAATAGAATCCATCATAACTGCGCACTAGCATCTACAGCTATCAGTTATCGGTCATCCCTTTGAACGTCCAAAGGCTCCCGAGCGATCACTCACCAGGATAGTAGCTAATTGTAGAGACAAAAACCTCAGGGCCTTCATTTCTAGTACCTGGGAGACCCTAAATATCACGTATATGTACCTTCAACGTCCACAAGTATTAAAGGGCGCCGTGAGGCAACATTATTACTGAAGTCCCAGCCTACTTATATATACGCCCTTGTTAGTGGCTAATATATTGGCCGAAGCATCGAGGCATCTAAGGCAATACATAAAGCATCACAACGCAGGGCCCCCAAGTACCATTAAACCGAAACGCCAAGAGCACACCAGCAACTATTACTCCAACATTTTGATCCCATACAATAGTCATCTCAAGCATATCTCCTCAGCTGAAGCACGGAAAATTAGCAAATAGTGACTGACATATCGAGAATTGCCGAACTCACATCCAATGTCAATGTTCTCGAACTGTTTACTTCTTGGTCTCGATAGACTCCTACCAAGCTCTCGCTGTCTTGAAACAGACCAGTCTTCAAACTGATGACGATAAACTGCATGCCAGGACCAGCATGCTCGCGGATGTACTTTTTGATTTTATCCACATTGGCATTATCCAGTGCTGCATCGACCTCGTCGAGAACGAAAAACGGGCTGGGCTGGTAGCTATGAATAGCGAAGAGAAGTGCCAGCGCAGCCATAGTCTTTTCACCACCGGAAAGGTGTTCCATGTCACGGAATCTTTTCAGGGGAGGCATGGCGTGGTACTTAATGCCAGACAAGTACGGCATATCTGTGTCCTCCTCAATGTCAAGATAAGCCTGTCCTCCAAGCGGGTAAGCATCCGACCGAGTCAGGTCTTTGTAGACATGCGAGATCTGCTCCTGAATGTGCGTGAAGGCCTTGTTGAAGATTTCGTATCGTTTCTGTTTCACATTGCTGAAGGCTTCCTTCGCCTCCTGCGCAGCAGTCTTGGAGTCTTCGTATTCTTGATCAGTTTGTTTCAGGCGAGACTCAACACTCTCAAGTCGTTCCATGGCACGCATATTAGGGTTCAACTTTTCCAGTTCACTCGTCAGGTTTGTGATGCGCTCTGTGAGGGAATCATCCACGCTCGGATCATCGGACTGATCACTAAAATTAGCTCTTTGCACAATACTGGGGGATTTTTTCGAACTCTTCACTTGCCTGTTTCAGGTCATCACCCAAGCCATCAAAATTGATTTCGATGCCGTGATCATCCAGCGCAAGGTCAACCATCTCCTCGCCCTCAGCGTCGACATCCATGGCGTCTGGATCTTGGCGCAGCAAATCGTCTTCATTGGGCAAATTGTCCAACGCGCCTTCCGCGAGAGGAATCTGGATCTGCTCAAGCCGACATCTTCGCAGCAATCCAGACTTACCAGCACTGTTCTTTTGCAGCGTCGTTTCTAAGGCATTGATACTCTTGTGCAGAGCCTCAATATCTTTGCCACGTTGTTGTACTTCGGCCTTGGCCTCGTTAACACGCTCGCTCTTCTCGGCAAGATCTGCTTGATGTTCCTCTAGCGTTTCCCGTAGAGCTTCGAGCTCGTCCTGTTCTTCGCGCATCTCCTTTTCAATATCGGCTTTTTCCTTGGTATAGGCCTTAATGTCTTGCTTCAAGCGCTTGATCTGCTCCTGCATTCTCTTGATACGGGCCTCAGTATCATTGTGTCGGGCTACCTCCCACTTGAGGCGACTTTCCAGGCGCTGCTTCTGAACCTCGTACTGATTTCTTTTCTCCGAAACTTCTTGCTCAAGTTTGCCTTGGGAAGCGTCGAAAGCACGAATGTCGCTATACCCGAGTCGCTTGCAAAAGCTCGAGAAGATTTCGTCTTCCACTTTTCCAATTGCGTTCTGGAATTGCTGTACAGTGGAAGTGGTGCTTTCGAGCTGTTTTGCTTGTTCTTTGTATTTTGGTTGGATTTCGCGAAGCTGTTTCTTCAAATTTTCCAGCTCTCGTTTCTTGCTCGAGAAGTTCTCTTGAAAGACCACCAGCTCTTCTTTAGTAGCTTTGGCACGACGTTCCAAGCCAGCTAGCTCAATCTGCAGTGTTTCCTCCTTGCTGCCACGTCGGTCAGCGCGAGGGAGTCGGTCGATCTCTTCTTTCAGTTTTGTAGCCATCCTTTGGAGGTTCTGAACATCAGCCTCCTCGAACTTTCGCTTGCCTCCCTTGGGTTCAGGCCCACGGCCACCAGTCATGAGACCAGCTTTATGAATGACATAGCCTTCTAAAGTGACTGCCTTTACAGGAATCTTCTTCTCGTAGCAAATGTACTTGGCAACATCAAGAGTTTCGCAAACCACAGAGCTTCCGCAAGCATAGGATAACGCGCGTTCAATAGAGGAATCAAAATTGATGGTGTCAATGGTGAGTCTGGCTCCTGTAATGCCTTTGACAGACGTATTCACGGCGTTGACTTTAATGTTGTCCAGAGGAATGAAGGTCATCGGTGCAAACCGTTGTTCCTTGAGATACTGAACACAGTCAACGCCCGTTTTCTCTGTGTCAACAACTACCGAGTCGAAGTCCCTTCCCAGCGCCACGATGATGGCTTCATCGTACTTTTTTTGCTTCGGTGTACACAAGTCGCCGATTCTTCCTCGTACACCAGGAAAAATGCGTCTCAGAGATGCAACCATATCTTTCAATCGCGTCTCACGGTCATTTTGGCGACGCCCATCATCAGCCTCTCGCAGCTTTTTCGCGACATCTTCCAGCTTTTCTTCCAGTTCGGTCCTTTTTTGGTTGGTTCGAACACGCTCGGACTGGAGCTGATTAAATTCTTTCTTCTTGGCGGCGATTTCACTGGAAAGACTCTTGGTGACGGTCTCCACGGCATCTTTCCTTTCTCCGATGCTGCTGAGCTCGGATTCTGTTTTGGAAATGGCGGCCGTGATGCTGTCAACCTTGCCTTTCAGATTATTGACCGTGACTTCATCTGCCTTGCGCTGCCTCTCCAGATTTTCAAGCTTTGTATGATCTGCACCAGAGCTGGCAATGACTTCGCTGCGGAGCGTATTATATTCTTTGCGATCAGCATCGCTAATTGCTCCGCCTTGCTTTTGCATCTGGTCCTGGATGTTTTTTTCGAAGATCGATTGAGCCTTATTAACGCTTTCGATGTCGCTCTGTACCTTTTGCACAATATCTGCTTGCTCATCTCGCTCTTTTACAACTTTTTGCATTTGAGACTGCAGTCGATCGACTTGCTGCGATGACTCGTGTATCTTTTCATCGAATGGCACGAGCGCATTTTCGCGATCCTCAATCGAACGCTCCTTTTGTCGGATCTCTCGATCCACCCGACCAACGCGTCGCGAGACTGATATTTGTTCTCGGCGTGCAGCTTCGAGTTGCCCTTCGTAAGACGCAACGTTGCGTCGCAATTCTTTAAGGTCCTCGTGGTGACTGTGAATGGCGGCACTGGATTCATCCATAGCTTTCTGGAAGTGAAAAAGCTTCCAAAGACACTGCGTTACGATGGCCGCATCTTTCTCATCCATCTTCTTTTGAAAGTTGTCGGCTTCTCTCTTTTGCTCGCGATACTGCTTGATTTCGGAATTGATCCCGCGTCGCCTGTGAAGTTGGAAGTTCTGATTTTCGACTGCCTGCTCAGCAGCAGCTTGGAGATTTTCGTACTCTTCTTTATAGTCCAGACTTCCGGAAATATGTTCAATTAGGCGTGTCAAATCCTGGGGGGATTGAGATGCAATTGCCTCGACATCTCCTTGGAATACGAGAAAGTTTCTCGCTTTGATGAGAATATTTTCGCTTTCGAGAGCCGCATTGTACTGTTGTGCAGTGACACTTCGGTCATTGATGCGATATTCGCTTGCGCCTTGATTTGTAATGGAACGTTTCCACCTATGTTCTTCGCCACTATCATCCTCATATACAGCCATAACCCATGCAGTTTTTGGGTCGCCACGAGAGGCCTTGTCGTCGCTTGCTTGTGCTTGCCCATTCGTCGCGGCAGATCCGTCATCGTTGATCTTAGATGTCTTCAAGACTCGACCTCGGTAGACCAAATCTTTGAGGTGAGCAGATCGAAGGTGAGAAGACTTAATGCCGAGCACGAACGAAATGGCGTCCATGCTGTAGGGGGGTTAGCAGGTAGATGCAAGATGGATGGAGGGGCCTGGGGATTTGGGAATGACTTGCGAGTTGGATTTCCCCGATCCATTTGGCCCAATAACAGAGGTGAAATACGAGTCGCCAAACAGAAGGGTGTGATGCCCTTTGTAGGACTTGAAATCTGCGAGCTATGTGAGATTGTCCGTTCGCGTTTGCAACTGTCTGTCCGTCGTAAATACATACTGAAAAGTTCGAGTCGATTGAGTTTTCCCATAGTTTCAAACTAGAGCTCAAGTCTCTTGAGGCGATTATGAGCTGGCGGTGCGCAACAATGGACAGATGCGAGGGGTCTACTCCGACAAAGGAAGCTGTTGGTGGTGATTTTCGAAGCTGTTGCCCAGCGCGTGAAATGTGCGAACGCGTGGAGCAAAGCGCTCACGCGAATATTGGTGTGATTGGGTTTTCTCGAAAGTCTTCTTGATAACACCGTCAATCATAATACCGAGGCGCTGTGTGGAAGTACCTTTCGCGATGCGGGCGCAAGTTTTGATGCGAATGACTGACTGCGGAACGCGTCGCGCGGCTGGAGGGCGTTGAGGGGAGAGTGTGGTGCCGAAGTGCACGTACCACCCTCACTCCAACACCAGCCGTTCCAATGGAAACATAGGCGAGTTATTTACCTACCTACCTAAGGTACCTACCTACCTGCCAACCTACCTACCAATTTTAGGTACCTGGTCGGCAGTTACTCCATCATAAGGTAGGTACCTTAGGTAGGTACACGTGCCATGCATCCACCTCTCCATGGGCGTATGTTCCGAGCTACAGGTGCCTCCCAGTGCTTTTGAAAATCATGAATGACAAGCACAAGCCGCGCAAGTACTATTTAGGTGTCGGTCAGTATGCTCATACCTGCCCCGCGACTTGTCCTGCTAGATAATCGCGCTGCCGTGATTCTCGATCTAGGTGGCTTGGAACGCGCTTTCGGACCTAATAGTATCTTCTTTGGCAGGCACAGGTTACTCGGTGGCCCTTGTCATCACCTCAGTGAAAGCTTACCGCTCGGGCTACTCCAAATATATGCTTTCACTCACGGGTTTATTAAGAGGTCACGGGCTAGCGGTACTTTACCTCGTAGTTATATAAAAGGGAAGCAGCATTCTGTGTGTGTGAACACGATGACGCCTTGCCTGTTGCCACTCCAGACGCATGGGAGGTCAATAAATAGATAGCGTGACTCGATCCATTGAGCGACAGTCCTCGGGCTTCCAACTTAGAAGTCAGAAGATCAGGCAAAGGCACCGGACAACCACTATCAACCAGTGCTTAGATTCACACACGTGCACCAAGCTGCAACTTCATAGGCCTCTAAGTAATCTGTACTTGGTATCCGTACAAAGGCAGGAAAAGCCAGTGGTCTCCACTGTCAAAAGGGCAGGTGCCAGGTACCTAAATACATAGACACACACCGCTGTGAAATTGTGAGGTGCCTAGGTACGTGCCTGCCTGCGAACCTGTCACCTAAATTTCCTACTTGCTCCGTATCTACCTTCTTGACACCTAGGCACTTGTTCGATAGGCAGGTGAACACTCGACAACTGGGTACCTCAGTATCTGGGTAAGCAAGCACCTAGATAGGAGACACAGGTATTTAACCAGTGGCCCTCTGGAGCTGTGCAGATACCCTGCTGGACGAACCCACCTGCTAGTTTGGCAAGCCTTCCAACCCTCTTACACATGACAGAGACGAGATTCCCTGTTTCAACTCAAGTTGTGCCGCCATACCGCGCCATCTCTCGTCGCAATCTCTCTCACACCTCTCTGTCTCTTCGCTCTCTACCCAACCCCTTCGACGTTTCTCTTGTCGGCTGTTTCCCTTCTGCGATGACCTACTACGGCTATTATTATTAGCGTAAATCACCAAGCTAACGGTAGGTATGCTACTTTCGAGACCGCCTCGGTAACGAGCCGTGCCCTGCGATACGCACACCTTCCCAATGGAAAGTTGACACGTTTGCGAAACAGCTCATAACAGTCTGCCACTTTCCAAACGTGAGCATGGACGACGAACAGCCAGTGGCGGTATCGATATCGAACCCGAATGCGACATTTCAAGATCCTATATCCGACGAGCATCCCACTGAGCCTGGCCTAATGTCACCACTGAGCTCATCGCCTCCTGACCCAACAATTCTTGACACGCCCAGCTTGAGTGCAACAACACCTAAAAGCCCCAAGCTATCGAGGCATCCTTCCTTCTCTGGCAGCAGCTCATATCATGATGACTGGGATTCGCTCCCACCCCTGGATCGCCTTACGGTACTAGACCTTTTGGACAATTTCGCATTGCCGCAGCAGCTGGAAAAACTTCAGAAGGGTTTTTCTGCTCAGACTGACAAAGTACGCCGGTCCAGAGACGCGCTGAAATCAAAAACCCAAACTGCACGTCATCGAATGGTCGAAGAATGGAGGCGCCGGGTACCTTCCGCCGACGAACAGTTTGATCGCTATCGAAAGCGAATGAGGCAGCGCGTCGACAAGCTCGGCAGGCAATGGAACGACACGAAAGCCATCAGCTTGCGCGAGAAGATATCCTTCATTTGTGGAGTTATGAACATCTTCATTAGTGGCTATCTCATCGGCGGCTATCCAGAATATTTTCATCTGTGGTACACTGTTCAGCTCGTGTATTTCATGCCCATTCGCATGTTTACATACCATCGTCGTGGCTACCATTATTTTCTTGCCGATCTCTGTTACTTTGTCAATGTGCTTCTCATGCTCAGTTTATGGGCGTTTCCCTCTTCAAAGAGACTTTTCACCGCCGCTTTTTGCCTTGCATTTGGCAACAACGCAGTCGCCATCATTATGTGGCGAAACTCTCTCGTATTCCACAGCTTCGACAAGGTTACATCGCTATTCATCCACATCATGCCCTGTGCTACATTGCACTGTCTGGTTCATCTCTATCCAGAGGACAAGCTGCAAGGTCGCTTTCCAGCCATCTGGGCAATCAAAACAGCAAAGCCCGGCTCGGCGACTGCTTACGCTAACATCGTATCTATGCTGGCGTGGAGCACCATCCCATACGCCCTCTGGCAACTCAGCTACTATTTCTTCATTACAGTCCGCCGAAGAGAAAAGATCGCTGCCGGTCGGCCAACATCATTTACTTGGCTTCGTCGTTCATATGCCAGGACTTGGATCGGGAAAATTGTTCTATCGATGCCCAGCACGTTACAGGAGCCCACCTTCATGATGATTCAGTACGTGTATGCTGTTCTCACTATGCTACCGTGCCCTCTTTGGTTTATTAGCCGCTATGCTTCGACTCTCTTCCTCTTGGTAGTATTTGCCTGGAGCATATACAATGGCTCTACGTATTACATCGATGTCTTCGGCAAGCGGTTTCAAAAAGAGCTTGAGGCCATGAAGACGGAAGTAGTCAAATGGCAGACCTCACCGGAGCTCATGCTCACATCTCCCTTGATGCAGCCCCAAACAGAAAGTGTGGTCATCGACCCCCAACCCAAGAAGGCTTCCGGTACGCCGAGTTTTGAGCCCAGTGCTCAAACTGCGAGGGATGCAATGGCTAGAACAACAAGCCTCGACCGCATCCCGCTTCTTGATGATTCCACTACCGCAAATTCAACTAGTTTTGATGGTGGAGCGCGAGATGTGGCTCGCGAGAGAAAGGCTACCGAGTGACGGCTTGGTTACATGGCGCTGTCACGCGGCATACGACTTGCCAAATACGGACCAGTTATTCGCGGTGGCTGTTGTGTCGAAGTGTTGATTCTGACTAGTTTTTCTAACTAGTTTAATATCTGACGGGCGTGTTGATGTTGCCTTTCACTCGGGGTAGAAGTCCGGATAATGTCTGAAGCACCTGATACCACATAAATGCAACAACGGATTAATATTTATTGCAAAGCTGTTACTGAGTGTTTGATTTGCTTGGTAGGTCTCAGGGGGGAAAACAGTCCTTTCCTTGCGTTATTCTCTTCATGGTAGACTTATGAATGTCCAAGATCTTGCGATGTTTCATTAATCTCGCTATGCTGCTAAAACATAATGCAGATACAACATTTCTCGCTTCTCAAACCGTAACGCTCCTGGAATTGCCGCGCTTATGTTCTTCCCTTGCCCTCTTTCTGCTCCTTTCATTTTCACTTCCAGCTGTTGCGGCCCAAATGGCTTTCAGAGCAAAGCCTTGGTACAGCTATCAACGCGCAATAGTTGACCAGCGCCCGGACAGCGAAAGTATTTAGGCGCTATCGTGGGAGGAAGGTGAATCCAATCGAAATAGGTTGCTCAATCTATCGAATGATACCCCAGTCTGCCAATCTCCCACCGCTGGCTTCTCCGTCTTCTTTAGTGCCTGGTCTTCGGCCGAACACCGACCAGAATCGAAGTGTTTCATCGCCAGCTCCTGTCACCACAACACGCCCATCAGGGCTCATTGCAAGATAGAGAACGCGGTATGTGTGGCCAGTAAGACTTGCAACTTGCTGCATTGAAGGATACTTCCAGACAACAATTTGGTTTTGACTATAGCCGTGAGTCGAGACAATTTCATTCGAATTTTTCGACCAAGCCAGATTACAAACCTGACTTCCGGTATCGATTTCGTTGATAACAGATCCCTTGACTGTATCGTGGAAGATAATCCGCCGGTCCGCCGTACCGCCTCCAGATGCGAGCAATCCACGCTGGTGCGGTGACCACGATATTGCTTTGACTGCAGCGGTATGATCCGAAAATTTCCACAGTGGCGTTTCTGACAGCTTATCCCATACCATGAGTTTATTATCATTGCCGCCACTGGCAAGCTGTCCATCCTCGCAATTCCACTTGAGGCCGCAAACTTCCTGCTTATGGCCAACAAGTTTTCTCAGCCATTGGTCTGGAGCCCGGACATCTCTGTGATAGATGAGCCTATCGCGGGAGCCTGAGGTGAGAATGTGCGAGTTCCACGCCAAAGAGCCTACCCGAGCTGTGTGACCTGTCATCGTCCTCAATCGCCTAGTCTTTTCAGCATCCCAAATCTGCACGAGACCTTTGCCAGTTCCAATCGCGATATGGGTTCCCTTTTGTATCCATGATACGCTCGTGACAGTGTCGTCTTCTAACGTGCAAAGCTTGTTCACCTTGCTTGTTTGCGCATTCCACATATACACGCTAGATCCTAAGCCCACACCGAGTACATTTGCACTGCCCCAGTCTACCAAGTTGAGGTAGAAATCATCAGCTAGCTCTGGTGCGTCAAGAACCTTATAAGGGACTTTATTGACTGAGCGTGGTTGCTTTCGAGGGCTAAGCAGCATTTGTTGGCTTCCCAATCGTACCGGTGATAAGCTGTAAATTTCCGCCCGAGTATCTAGGTTCAGCCCATGACGGCTCTGGGGCGTCTTGGTGGGGGTAGGATGACCAGCGATACGGTGATGTCTAGGAGACATGTATGTAAAGAGATTCTTGTGTGGGGTCGATGGGGTGAGCGAGGATGGGAGTAAGGTGGTCGGAGTATTGTTCGGTGGCGTGTGAGACCGTGTGCCATCAGCAGGATTTATTCTTGAAGTGTTCGGAAGCGAGTTGTCTGGTGAATGGGATGATGTTGCCTGTGGCACGGAGCTTTCGAACATCTCTGCGCGTAGCAGTGTCGAAAATGTTCGGTTTGCCTCCTCAGCTGCAAAACGATTAGCATCTTCGACGCAGAGAGTCCATAAATGTCTATACTAACTTCTTTGAAAATGTAGCTCGCCATGTGGCGTCCGCTTCTTTTGCCTCGATAACGTTGCCGGTGAGCCGTCCTCATGGAGTAAACTGAAGCTAGCCTGCAAGTCTTGTCCGGAGCGGCTCGGAATAAACCTTGAATGTGTCAAAAGTCAGTAGCTCCCATAGTAACAGGCCTGGCGTTACTATACCTATCACCATTGATCCTCTGGCGCTTTCGTCGTGGGCTAGCGCCTGGCGTGCTTTCCCGGTGCGAGCGATGCATCTCCCTTGCCAGAGCACTATCAATAGAATCTGTGTCAAAGCGTGCTGTCCTCGTTGAATCCCGATTGCCTAGCCCATCGCGAATACGACGAGCTGAAGTTGTGTCCACAGAGCTGCGTGCCTCTAAGCGCCCACGTCCACCAGGTAGTGGCGAGGATGCTTGCGCACTCCCAACGGATGAAGACTTTTCTTCGCTCATAGCAGGAGGTTTCCGGTCGTAAAGGGCGCAACTAGGGTGTAAGGTATCTCTTTCAAGCTTTCGCACACGCGCCGGTAGATGCAATCAACGGGCTGCTGCTCGTCACAGGCAGAACTCAGTATAGAAAGAGTTATATATGGCACGCCTATATTGATCGCTGTGTAATCTGCTTCCAAAAGCGAGAAGGTAGTCCAAGTGCCAATAAGCCTGCGATGACAACAAAGGGCGAATAGTATTTGGTGGTCAATGTTGAAGCTTGGCGGTAAGCAGTCGGAGGCGCAGGCAGGAGAAGGCGTAGTGGAGGTAGTCGAGATTCCCTTCGCTATGAGTTTATGAGTAGATGCACGTTGGAAGCAATGTCCGCCCACGGTGACTCTGAGCACAGTCGGAGGAGTTGATGAACGAGGGAGGTTGAAGTCTGGGTAAGGAACTTGGGGGGCGGGAGGAGGCGGTTACGGGGCGAGGCAGTGGTGGGTGGTCCTCTGTCAGGATCGCTGGGTCTCCCCAGGCGCGCCAGCTTAGGCCACCCTGTTTTAAGTCCATAACAACCACTGGCCCTGCACAACCTCAAGCGTCCCCTTATTGGCTTACAGTACTGCGGTTTTTGAAATAGGTAGTACCTGCGTACCAACCTACCTTACCTTACCTACCTACCTACCTACCTACCTACCTACCTGCTACCTACCACCTACCTACAGTTAGGTACTGAATGCATTAGGACGTTGTTTTGAACTGTCGAGCTCTCCTCGTGTCGTGTCGCGGCAAGTGCAGATTTGGTTCCCTTCTCTATCACCAGTATTTGTTATCATTGTTTGTCCAGCTTATACAGGAGGCGCCACGACAAGCTGTCCTCATACTGCATTCGTACGAAGTACAGCGAATTGGTATGAGGTGCTGCGCTTTACAAGGTACCTAAGGAATCTGAGAGGGCGCCTCAGGACAGATGCTTCCAGCGCGGTTGCCATAAGGCAAACAAGGCTACCAATAGATACCTACCTACTCGGGTAGGTACCAAGGCAGTTACAAATGCTCCGTAGGTATCCCATAGAGGCACTTACTTCGGGCCTGCAGAACGGGCCGTTGGCGGCGATCTACCTACTTCGTAGGGTCAACGAGAAGGGCGTGAGCCTTTCACGCATGCGAGTTGGGGATGCAGGGATGTGACGCGGTGGTGGACTTATTATTGAGGATGGGTCAAAACAATCACAAAACGAGTCCAATGCAACTCTCAATCAATGAGCGTTTTCATACATATAGAAGACGATAATCTAACCCGCCCGCGATATCTATGCCAGTTATAGAAACCAAGTTAGCTTGGTAGTACTATACTCGCAGTATTGTTAATTGTCATGAGCTTTCATACTCACCAAGAAACCCATTGTTGTCACAAAAAATAGCTCGGCATGGGTCATTGTCGTACTTTTAACGCGAAATTGGCGCGACACAGATCGCGTCTTGCGCGCCAGCTAATTAACACAGTATGTAGCGGGGTAAATGGAGCCAGTCGCTGCCTAACTCTCGACAGCCAATCAAGCCACTCTGCGCCATTGAAACACGTCTGCCCTTCTCAGTCGCGTAGACTGACGCAGGAGAACAAAATGTCGAATTTCTTGTGCAAGACCGAACGTCGAGCTTGCGTCAAATCAACAAATATCTCTCTCGCGCGAAACAAATAATAACATCACAAAAACGCTCGGAGGACCGTCAAAGCGGCTACTTCCGTGAGCAATTGATCTGCGCTTGAAGCAGATGTGCAATGACGTTGAATAGTTCATCATTACTATTATTCGGAATTACCATCATCGTCTACCTATAAATGTGATCATGTCTGGCTATAAAAGTTCAGCTTTAGGGGGGGTCCGAAGGCAGCGACAAAATGGAGAGTGGTGCCAATATCTTTTTGTAAGTATGGCCTCAAGTATTTTTTATTTGCATCACACACTCCGAGCATGTTTTATTACCTCCTCGCGCGGCTTGCCTTGATGATAAGCGGCCCAGACGCCATAGTCAAGCTGTAGATTCTGCTTGGGCGAGAAGACGTTCACGCCAGCCATCACACACCGCCTCGAAGCCGCCGATGACTTCTCCGCAAACACCTGCACATTCTCGTTTCTGCAATCTCTCACCCCAATTTCCCCGAGCGAGCCACCTTTCTCCCTCTTCTCTCAGCTCCTCATCTCTCCTCAGCTCGGCAACTAGTTCTCTCGAGCTCTTCAGTCTGCGAGTTGCCGTGGTAACAGTTTGTCGGGACATATGGAGAGTGTCGGATAGATAGCTCAAGGTCTGTATCAATTCGGCCGTCACAGAATGCAGTGCTGTTAAAGAGTTGAAGGCAACGGTTGAAGGTGTTGGCATGGCTTCTAGCAGCGACACTAAAAGAGGCAATAAGTCGTCGATCGTATCGAGATCAGGTGCAGATGCCAAAGGTGACAACAGAGGGAAGGTCAGATTATGGAGCTGACGAGTCTGGTGTGCAAGGTGGGTAGTAAGCGCCGTATGCGCTGTGATGAGCCTGTAACCAGTCAGTATGCACTTCAATGTGAGAGAGGCACAGTTCATACCGTGATGCATTCCCCTCAACGCTTGACTGCGACCCTAAGTCACGCAAGCTATTGGTTACTCGTTTGAAGACCTCATCTTCTGGTCCGCCATAAGTTTCTGTGCCACGACGAACCAGAGACTCCACAGCATCGATTCTAGCAAGTAGATTCGCGGTGAAACCAGCAGCATCTAGATCGGACTCAGAGCCATATTCACTGCCATCATATTCGCTCCCTTTCCTCTGGTGCCCACGTCTCGGGGGGGAGGGGACAGCGAGCTTAGCGTCTTTGGTCTTCTCTCCATCGCTGGCATCAGTGCCATTCACGTCAACTCCGCAATCGCGAGTATCATCAAGCTTCGAGACTCCCCGGTTCTCTCCGTCGCCTGAAAATTCGCCTAGGACGCCGTCGTCTTCTTCGCCAGAGTCTGAAAAGGCATCCGCGAGCTCGTCTGCCAAGTTTCCCATGCCGTTGCTGGCTTGGCCACCCCCGCTTGTGAGTATGCTGATGTCCAGTGTATCTTGATGTGTAAGGCTATTGCGGAATGGGGTCGCAACGTCACTGACAGACGATTTAGAATGTCTGCGGGCATTTGCTAAAACGCTGTGGTCATCGGCAACAGATGACTGTCGCGAGTGCTGTAGCATCTGTGGTGACGCTGGCATCTTGGATGCAGTATTTAGGCGGTCGCTCACCGCCAAGGTCCTGGCCTGAAGTACGGCCGCCGCCCGTTATTATTGTTGTCGCACCGCAGCACTTGACGGTGCAGAAAGTCTTGCGCCGGATGGTGAGTCGAGTCGGTCACGCAGGCATGCGAAGTCGAAGTACGCGCGACTCGGAGGGAAAAAGACAGAGTATGCAGTGTAAGATACATACTCAGTGAAAGTATTAGGTAGGTAGGTTGGTAGGTAGTTATGTGGTCGAGCATAGGTAGGGTGGCGCCGACATTAAGGGTGGAGCTTGCTTTGTTACCCAAAATCTCCAGGTGGGTGGAGGGGTAGCACCGCAAACAAAATTGTTGCCGAGACTTTGCTGCGACTTGTCAGTAATTTATGATAATTCACCCATCAGTCGAGCGAGTCAAGGCGTATAGCCATGACAACATTTCGTCGATTTCGCCCTGATGATGTCGATAAGTTCTCAAAATGCAATTTGGATCCTTTGACAGAATCATATGAGCTTGGGTTTTACCTCCAGTACCACTCCAAATGGCCTTCTCTCTTTCAAGTTTGTGAAGACATGCATGGAAACATTGTCGGATACAGTACGAGACCAACAAGTTTCAACGTGTGCGACAAATATTAATTACAATTGCAGTCATGGGCAAAGTCGAATCATCGCCAGACGCTTATAAATACTCCGAGCACTATCTACCTTGGCATGCACACATCACTGCCCTTACTGTTGCTCCCGAGGCTCGTAGGCTCGGTATCGGTAAGATCTTAACTGAACAACTAGAGGCAGCTGCCGATGCCAATCATGCATGGTTCATGGATCTCTTTGTTCGGAAAAGTAATGAGCGGGCCATCACATTCTATATGAGCCTGGGATACAGCATCTTCCGAGTGGTGAAAGATTACTACGGAGACCACGCCACGGACGCTACCAAATCTAGCGAAGATGCGTTTGATATGCGCAAGTCCATGAAGAGAGATGCGGAGCATGCGCATGTCCGCGTGGACGGGGAAAATCACGAAGTTGATCCGGAAGATGTATGGTGAAGCGGTGTCAGGCAGTACAAGATAGGCTATCTAACTAGCAGCTAGAATTTCTATTGCTGTGGCATAGCGTCATGTCAGGTTGATAAATAATACTAAAACCGTCATGGCGCAAGCAACGCAACTTCCAGGTGAATCTCCAGGTGAATCGGTCAATGGAACGATTCATCCTCATAATAACGACAGATTCATCATTTTGTACACGAGATCGGCACAGTCCTAAGAATTGTCACATATTCCACCAACGTCCTGACTTGACGACATGCCACGTACTTTAGAAGCGCACGAGAAGGATAATTTCTCCTGGAGATTGGCCGATATGTTCTTGACTGTGTCGAGAGTACAAGTGTGGTGTTCATATCAGTTCAATCGCATGATACGACGATGTCTGAATAAGAATAAAGCGCATCCGTGTGATTGTGTGCACGTAAGTAAATTAAAGAATGATTAAATGAATACTTATTGAGCAGGCAGGCAAGTTGGCCAACATTTGGCAAACTGCCATGTGGGGCTACTCAAAGCCAGCTTACGTTACCAGAATGGGCTCAGTTCGCGTTAGCTTTGCCTTGCAAATCAGCGGTCTCCGGATAATGTCCGGCGATTCGCCGATTTTGCTTGCTTGGCCTTTCAGCACTGTTTTCGCCTCACGCATGCCGCCAAGCTGCCTGCAAACATCAACAAACGCAGCTTTCAGCCATCTCCTGTCACTTCAATTCATCTATTCAAAAAACACAAGCAACATGGCAAGTGCAGCAATGGATTATGAGGCGCCCAATGGCGATCGCTACGACGGTAAAGTCTTCCGGTTCTCCGTCGCGGTTTACTAATTGTTAACTTGCTTTTCTTCTCATAGACGAAGCACCTCGCTATGAGCGTGACAACAGGAGTGCTTCCCCACGACCTGGTCGAGATGAAAACGACACCGGGCGTCGCCGCTCTGCATCGCCTACAGCGCATCCCGATAGGTTTGTTCAAATACTTCAGCCAACAAGCGACGATCAGTGCTGATTCATCGTGCCAAAGCGGCTCGAAGGAGACATCTGCTCCCAAGGATGATGACGACGGCGCTGTGAACCCCGGGTCTAACCTCTTTGTGACTGGAATCCACCCGCGTCTGTCAGAGGCCGAGGTTACAAAGATGTTTGAGAAGTACGGTGACGTTGAGAAATGTCAGATTATGAAGGATCCTCATTCCAAGGAATCGCGTGGATTCGGTTTCGTCAAGATGGTCACTCCGGAGCAGGCGGATGCCGCCAGGGAGGGCCTGCAGGGAGAAGTGATTGAAGGTCGCACTTTGAGCATCGAGAAAGCTCGCCGAGCTCGACCGCGCACTCCTACGCCTGGTAAATACTTTGGTCCGCCCAAGAGAGGTCTGTCATCGCCCCAGCCATGAATCAACTATCTTTGCTAATCCGAAAGTAGACCCGCGCCCCCGTCTTGATGATCGCCGCCGTGGAGGTTATGGCGGTGGCTACGGCCGCGATGACGGAAATCGTTCTCGCGGCTACGAGCGAGGCGGCAACGATAGAGGTGGCTATGACAGAGGCTACGAGCGCCGCTATGATGATCGTGGTGGTTATGACCGCTCCTACGACCGCTCTGGCTCTGGCTACGACCGCAGCTATCGTGAGGACAGACGCCATGATGATCGAGCAGGGTATGGACGCGACTACGAACGCAGCGGATACGACCGCCGGGATCGCGATGAAAACTATGGCCGCGAGAGGCACGGCGGACGTGATGACCGCGACCGCCATGGACCGCGAGGCGGTGCTGGTGGCTACGACCGTGAGAGATACGATCGCCAAGGTGACCGTGAGTCCGGCCGCCCCCGTGAATCTGCTGCGGGAGGCTCTGGCGGATATGCCGATTCCGCGTCGCGCTCCGAGCCCCGAGAACAATACGGAGGTTTGAAATAGTAATTGATTCCTCGACTGACAGCAGCTAACTACGTTCAGGTGCTGACGCCACGATGCGGTAAGCTATCCGTATCGCTCTCCCCGCCAGATCTAGGGCCTGTATAGTTTTCTTTATCCTTTGGACTGCTCGTGCTCAAAGCCTTCTGTTCTGTCATTCTTTTCATTTGTTATTCAATCTCTCTCGCACTCATGTGCAAACGCTACGGTCAACAGTGTTTCTGGTCGAGAAACTACTTATCCAGGGGTTTTCTTCGCTTTGCGACGGCTAGAGGAGAAATTTCGATAATTCGCGACTTCAACCAAGAATTGGTACTTGTTTGGGCTTGTCAATTGTGCGACAACGGGAATACATGTGCACCACAATGACAGCTTTCGGACTTTGCAAATCAAAACTCTTCATCACCCACGCATTCTGCGACTGCGTCTTTAATAGCTTTTACAACCACGGCTCAGAAACGTCGGCTTGGATATGTCGCCATGTGAACCAACGGCCAATTAAAAAATCGACTAAGACGCCATTAACTCTATTCTACTCTGAACTTCCATTCACTACGCCTTGTCAGGTCTGGGGTTGTCGACCCTCGCAGCTTCCATCAAGCAGCCCATGAACAGCAGGCATCAAGATGTACACATGGGCTGGATATCGACCCAAATACCGTAAACTCCCGCCATTGTCTGATCTGCTCGTCATCAACATTGCACACGTTATGGCGGCTATGGACTTTGCCGCCGACGGATTCCCGAACAGCTCTGCATACTCGGCTCATCCGTTGCATTATCTACCCACAGCACTGCAGCTCACGTTCATTGCCGCCCTCACCATCAGCATTGCTTTGTCTGATAAGTTCACCACTGAGATGCCGCTCTCACGGACGTTTTGATGAGTCAAGGCGTCGCGCGGTGACAAAGCTGTCAATTGATCAATACGCCAAATTTCTAATTGAGCAAGGTAAGTGATGATACCATTAGAGTGCGGCTGCGGTCCTGTTCACGCCCGAAAAAAAGATCTTGCGGGGAATTGGGTGAATCTACGGAGTGGCCATTTACTCGTTGCGTGCTTCACATCGGGTCGTTACCATGCTGCCTCTTTCTACCTAGGCCACACTTCTCGTGCCACACACTTCGTAGTCAACTCGGCCATGCCAGGATTCGTGGCTTAAACGACCCTCCGTAGTAATGCGAATGACTCCCGACCGCTCGCCGATACGCTCGCTGGCAGGTTCGCGGTCTCACTTGTGCTGGTCCTGTTATGGGTTTAGAGTTCTGCTTCAGAGTCACCTCGTCGCTTCACCCGTACAATCATAGGATCAAACCCTTCGGTTCAAGGCGATCCTGGTCAAAATTCGGGTAGCTTTGTCGTCACGATGCCATTCAAGACGGCTACATTGTCGGTCGCTTAAGCAATCGTCTCCGTTTCTGGCGTCTATTGATGCATACAGTATTGCTTCGTATCATATGATATCATTCTTTACCGGCGCTTCCTCCATTGACAGGCGCACCAAGAAGCCAACCGACACCAGATACAAGCGTCCCGGTGGCAGCTTCTCGAAGTTGATCCCGTTTCCTTGTACGAGATTCGGTTTGCTCTTGCGATGGAGCATGATTTTCGGCGGCCGACGACGTACCTTGAAGACTGGGCAGAGCAGTGAAGTTTCGTTGCGCGATTCTTGCAGTGGCTCGAGACAAATCAAACAGCGACATTGGTGCCTCATCTCCCTGCCTTGCCGCTGTACTAGCAGTCATGTTGCGAGTTGATTGGGCCGGTCGCTGAACCGCGGGGTCGAAGTTACCTGGCAATGCGCTGAAGTCTCCCGCAGCATCCCATGCCGCCTCATTTGCAGCTTCTTCTCTAATTGCTGAATCTAGCTGCTCTTCGCATCTCCTGAAGCTCTTTAATATCTGCTGGAGTTCTGCCGGGGGAGCAGCGCAAATTGCCGTAGCCAGACACTCGATTCTCTGTTCAAGGTGCCTTATTTCAAGATTGCCACTGGCTGTTCCCAGGTGAGTAGGCTGTTGTGACCGCTCTGTCCGAATGTACTGTCCGGCTTTCAATGCTGCCGTCCAAGACCAGGCGTCGGGCATTGTGATAGCTTGATCCAGTCTGGTAGTTGTTGCCTTCCCAACTCGGCTCACAACATACGAGTAAGCCGTTTCAAAATCTTCCTCATTCAATGCCGCTTCAATGCACATGGCTACTATTCGCTTTTCGGCAACGAATAATTCCCGCTCAACATCTAGCGACGTTACTGCTGGCCTAGTCGACGATCCAGGTGAAGTCAAGCCAGCATAGACCATGTTAGCTCCCATTTCCAAAAACTCCTGTAGGCGTGTATAGGCTTTCGAATTTTGGTTTAGCACCTTCTCTATGATGATGATCGGGTCAGAGTGTACCCGGAGTACAACCGGGCTGAAGGGCTCGCCCTGCTTGAGAACAAGACGGTAGTCGCTCAGCGCGTGGCTGGCTCTCAGGAGAGCCTCTACTCGTTTGACCATTGGGGAAGACTTCCCGAGCATAGATGGAAACGTATGGATTCTACAACGGTATTAGCGAGAGATATAACACCCAACATAGGCATTTACTCACATCTCGTCGCATTTCTTCAGCCCGCCGCGAGTTCTATTAGGATTTGATGCATTGTCAAAAGCATTCAGAGCAGAATGGTAGACAGCATCTTGGAGCACATCTCGAGCCAGTGGCGGCTCTTTGACATTTTCATACAATTCCTTTGATAATGAGTATCCTACTGCGAGATTAGCGTTTGTGTACACATTTACCAGACTGCAACCCGTCATACTTGACTTGGAAAGCAAAGTCTTTAGAATTTCAGTCTCAATATGGTCTCTGGAGACCATGCCCAGGGGCCCACAGCTGTACGACGACAGTCCTGTATTTCTGGCTTTCAACCCCCAATCAGATAGCCACAGGATGGCTTCTCTTGAACGCTTCCAACAGGCATCATCATTGCGTAAATTTTGATCGGCTATAGCTCGAAGCAATTTGCTGAGTTCTCCTTTTTGCTCTCTCTCATCCCCAATGAACAGTAGGTCTCCCGCTTTCCGTACAGACCAGGGCACACCCAAGCTCGTGCAAACAAACGCACTGATTGTGAGCGCCGTAACCAATTTCAGAGCTTCTGGCGTTGCTGAAGTGAGGGGGTTTGATGTATTCAGCAAGTCATGGCGCATAAAGGTGGAAATTGAAGGGTCGCCGCTGAATTTCGTTTTGAAGGCTGGCAGGAGCGAGAAGTCTGACATGATCTCCTCCAGAGTGAAAAATGACTCCGCGTCATCAAGTCTCTTGCGCGTTACGCAGCACACTCTATATGAGCTTCGTAGAGCGTCCTCGCTTGACTCAGTGACGCTGTATACACAGGCAACAGCCGTGGTAGCGTACGTCTTAAGCAGATATTGGACTTTATCCTCGGAAAGGCTCATGGTCAGATCTTCGCCGAAATATATGTCGCGTGGTCCCTCCCAGTGGCAGATTGCACTAGACACACTAGTCCATGATTTCGTTGCCCATGAAAGCATAATATCTTGAACTTGTTCCCAGCCAGGACAGCTTATCCCGATGCCGCTCTCTGGTAAATTCTCGTGTTTCCAACGCCTTTCATTATGCAACCATGGTGCAATCAAGCCTCGGAGATCTCGCCCAATTGCCTCTCCATCTTCTTCCGTAGAGTCAGGAAGTAGGAATCTCGCCGCGGTCCGGTCCGGTAAATTTTCGAATTCGGACAGAGAGTACTCGGGTGAATCACTTGTGTGGTACTCGCAGCTCCGTCTCACGAACGGCAACACCGTAGATGCAGCCCAGTGGTTTATAGAAGGGTCTTTGTCAAGGAATGGCCGGAGAAGATCCGGGAGCTGCGACAGGGCACCTACTTCTGCATTGATTCTGTACGCTCTTTGGAAAATGAAATCTCGGACAAGATCGTCGCTTTTGCCATTTTCCGCATTCTCTCTGCATAATGGAAGCAGATGGAGCTTCTTAGCCTTTTTGACCGCGATTTCATCGTTCAGGATGTCGACCGAGGAGGTATCTAGCTCGAAATGGGCCGGGGCTCGTAGTTGGCCGTCTGAGAGATCACGCAAAAACTCGGTGTAAGCGCATGGCTCGGCTGTTTCTGGGAGATAGGTAAGAATAACGCGCAGTAGAATTTCTATGTGCAAAACATGGGCGTTTTGGAGCGCAAGAGAAGCTAGCTTGTCAATGTCGCCTTGGGCTGCCAGGTATGCCGCCAAGAGCAGCACCTTGGCTGGTGTTATATCCTTGCCCATACCTGGTACCTTGGTACCGTTTCTGTATCTGAATTGCAAGCCCCTTGTGTCTTTGCTCTTTTGGCCAGTTTGCAGGGATAGTAGCTTCACTTCGCGTCAGTCGACAAGCACTTGTGACGTCTGTACCCGTGGTCTGTTCCGATATGCGTCTATAGGGGCCATTCACTTGTAAGGTACTTATGTGGGCACCACCGGGGATATGTCACAATCGATGAGTAGTCTATAACATAGATACACTAATTTGAGACCTCTCTACGTCAAATACGTGTATATTTGCTAGTACATTCCTGTTTAGCCGGTCATTTCCCGAATTCAATCACCCATCTCCAAAGCGTCCATTCTTGGACGCTGTTCTTGTATTCGACGAAAGTAGCAACTCAAGCATCATGGCGTCCGGATATGGAATGCATGGGGGTATGTCGCCTTACTATGGATTTTCTCACCTTCACCAGGGAATGTTAACCTGTTCTAGGCGTTGGCCGCTGCTTCTCCTTCTGGCAAGAGGTGATGGGCTGCTACGTTGTCAATACCTCCTCCGATAACGACTCCGGCAAGAAGAAATGTACATTGGCACTCGAGGACTACTACGAGTGTTTGCATCATAAGAAAGAGGTCTGTTACGTCATGCTTCGGGGATGTCATTGGAGTAGCCGATGCTGACAGCGTGCAGCATGCCAGAGCTTTGGCTATGCAAGCTGCGTATGCCAGGTCTGAGGCCGCTACCGCACGAGACGATGCGCCGAGCGCAAAACAAATACGCAGCCTGGGCCTACTGGGGAAGGATGAGGAATCGAAGCAACTGCTGGGGCGGGACTAGGCTAGGTCGGCTTCTGCATCGATAGCGCGAGCGATACATGTACTGATTGATGTTAGTACGGCTGGTCGATGCATCATTATTTCTTATCTCGTATGCTCAAATCTTTGTGGGCTTGGTGAATTGCAATATATTCGTGCGTGGCTTCAGATTCGAATATAGTAATATTTCACACAACAGTCTGACGATGGTGATCATTCGTGGTGTTGGTGTTGCTCTTTTTGTGCCCATTGTGTATGCCGCACTATCGAAATTGTGACTGCTAAGTTGGTGGGTTGAATTGCTGTCTTTTCATATTTCCTCGGGTGACGGCTTTGTGTCGCTATGGCGCATTCTCGCGCTTGACACGCTGTTCCTGTGTGTCTGACCGCTTGGCCTTGGTAGGGTTTTATATTACTCTCTTCGCCTAGTCAGCCGTACAAATGCTTCGTACTTAGGCTCGTTTATACTTTTGTGATCCCGGTTTTAGGGTGTCTTGTTCCATGTGTTTTGGGGAGCTTCGCGGTGCAATCTCTGTCACGGTCAACGCTCATAGAGCCATCGGCTTGCCAAGCTCAGCTCGATTGTGTCCCATTCTGTCGGCACACGCGGCTGCTATCCGCGCTGACAGCTGGTCAGTCTTCCGCCGTGTCCTATATAGGTATCGGTCTATAACTTTGATTTTACCTTTACGATGTGTTTTGTCTGAACGTTGTCGGGCCACATGGTGTACATTGTCTGCTCCCAAGTGGGTAGTTTCCGCAGGATGCACTTGAGCAGTGCTCTATTGCCTTCTGCTGCCTCCTTTAACCAGTACCACCCCCGGCGAGTGAAACCAAAGCCACCCGAGTGCTGACGACCACAATAGCACGCCAAGGCTCTGCAAATTGGATTTCAGACAGGGAAATGGCATCCATCGGGTAGCCCGTAGCCCAAAGATGATGTGAAGCGAGGCTGGTTCTGGTTCATACATGATACCCTATACCACACTGTTGCGGCATACCCGCCCTGTGTACTGTGCAGGGGCCGGAGCCACCAGAGCCTGTACAGCCTATTGTGCGCGGGTTACTTTTCAGGAGTTAATAATTCATCGGTCATCTCGGACGTTGAAACTAACGCATGTTGTGGAACAATAGTTTATCGACACCCCCGTCCCGCCACGAGCCTTGTTTTCTCTTTCCCTCCCGGCTGACCGGTACAGTGGCTCGGGCTCTCAACCAAGTCCCCGGTCCAGCGACGGACGTACTGGTACGTAGCAGAGTTCGCGTAGCACCTCCCAGTTTGCCAGTCAACAGCCCACACTACCTATCCACAAAACAGGGAGTGCCAGGGCCAGTTGCGGGGTTTTGACACCAGTTATCGCAGGCGAAGAGCATATTTGATTGGCCAAAATACGCAAACTGCTAGGATCCTGTGCTCACTGCAACACTCATCTACTTCGTAAAAACCCCATGTCGAATAACAAAATCACCATCATGCCAGCCGTTATTTACCCCAGCCAGTTATGGGGCCAGCATCGACCTGAGCCCCAGCCCGGCGGTTTACAACAAGCGGATAGAGGGCCGCCACCCCTCTCCCGCATAGCAGCAATGGGTACAAGGACAGCCCGTTATGATGTAAGCTCCAATACTACGCATTGAATACATGTTGCCGAGAGAGATTGGAGCATCGGGCGTGACGAGCAACACAATGGCAGCCACAAAGACAGAAACCGAACTGGCGGGAAAAGAGAAGCGAGACAGGGCGGCTGTGGTGAGTGCGGAGCGTGGAGAGGACACGGCAGGAACACCGGTGCTAAACACACCCCAGGGTGAGCAGAATTTCGAGATAAGCGAGAACCGGTACGCCCAGATCGCTGGGACAGCAGCATGGAGACAATACGTACGAAGTACGGAGCGATACTGGCTTAAATCAATCAAGTAGAGAACGCAAGCGAAAAAAAAAAACTTATCAATGAAATGCACTAGAATTGGGCGTCATGCGTAACAGAGAAGAATACGCGACCGTAATGACAAAGTCGCGTACCAGCTATTAGCGAGAGGGCGTAACTAAGAATTTGACATATCCTAACAGGTTTTATTAATGACAGTGCGGTCTCTCAATGTATGATCAGATAGAGGACTCAAGGTATTCGCAAACGGGTTAGCTACGTACGCCCAAGCACACGGCAAGTTACTGAAATGGCTGCCGCCTAGAGAGATCTGGGGCCACGATCGCTAGCGTTGTGGCGAGTATTCGGTATCGAAGTCAGGGCCTGAAATCCGAGCCGCGTCCATGGAATCACTGCCTGAGCAGCTGGCCGGCAGGCTACTCCTTGCCACCGTGCAAAGTCCCCAGGAGGCGTGCTTATCTACCCCAAGCTCTATATGATTTGTTCCGGAACAAATGGAGTGGAATCTGTGATCAGTGAGTACGCACATCGAGCCCAACATTGTGTGCTGTACTATCAGTATGGCTACAGGCGCGGCATCACACAGTGTAACACTCATCCATAGTGTGGAATGAAATGTTCTTAGTGGAGAGCGAGGATTGTCGGTTACTGACCAGTACTGACCAATATCCTACGAAGTACGAATAAGGGGCGGACAGGGGGCCTGGGAAAGCTGTTGAACTGTCGAGCCAAGAAGTGCAATGCCCGCCGGGCCCAAGGGCGTGGGTTAGATTGCTAGTACCGGGCGGGTGGCACAGCCCACGCCCACCTACACCAGCTGGCTGGGCCAGCCGGTTTCCTCCCTGTACGGTGACCTCAGTGGCACCAATTGTGGTCTGCGAAGGCTGGTGGGGCCGTTTCTTACAGCTGCGTACGTTGACCGATGCCCGAAAAATGTCGGTCGGGAGCCGCACTCCGGAGCGCCACAAGCCAACGGTGCTGCGTCTGACAAGGGGCCGCAGAAACGCCGCGGAACGGTCATTAGAGCCACGCGTGGGTCAGTCGTTACGCGGTTAAAAAAAAAAAAAAAAAAAAAAAACTGATCGCCGCTTTTCCACCAACTAGCTATTAGAAGCGGCGAACAATTGTTTCCACAACGGGCCTACTCTACCAGAAAGGAAACGGAAGCGCAGGAATGGCACCTTGAGGGACGCCCACCCCCTTCCGGCCGTCTGGGATGACATATTAATGCACCGTTTTCTACGCATCGGGTGGGAGGAGATGGCCCACTTTCAACGTAGCCCTGGCGCTCGTTGTCGCCAGCTGGTTACCAACTGTTTACCCCAATCACTAATCATTGAGGCCCTTGGCCCGAACCACACCAATGTGCTCGGCGCCTGGTTCAGGCCAGCCCAAGGCCTTCGCAAGCAACTAGGGAGTACCGGAGAGGAGGTGCAAAGAAGGAGGCGATGGCGACGAGATGATCAGCATCGAAGTTCTCCCTCTACACTCGCAACTTCGTCGTGGTCTGGAAAGCCCATGATAGATGCCTTTTCCCCACATTTACCGTATCGAGGGTGCGGCATTGTCACACGTGTGCTGCGACATGCTTATTAAAGCGGTCCCCTCTTTCTTCCGTCCATAAATGTGCGTTACTAAATAGTTAAACGGAAACATCTCTCCCAACGTTTTTTCTACCAAAGTTCAGGGCTTGCCGAGAAGGCTAAATCCAGGAAGTGGTACGAGGCGTCGTGGCCGAGTCCAATCATGAGCCAGTGGAAAAGCGCGAGCAAATTCTGATTACTGATGCAGACGCTCAGCTAGCCCAAGACGGGCAAATGCCAACGGTGAGGCTCCACATAGCAAGCACACGCCCTACCCCGAAAGCGGGTCCAAGGCCGTTTACTCGGGGCGTGAAATTCATGCGAGAACCGTCCAGCCGGCAGGCATCAAAGAGTCAGTCCCATCACAATTGACCTTGCAAGGGCTGGAGCCAGACGATGCGGGATTATGATCCATTCTCTGCATCATCGTGCGTGTGTGCAGTCGTGCGCAGCGGCAAAAGGACGGACATGTTTGATAGCAGAGAGTCCGAGAACCATTACAGACCCTCACTGACTGGAAAAGTATTTGTATAGTCGCAATGGAAATTCCATTTCTTCGAGGTGATCGGAAAGAGGGCGGCTGATCTTGCAACGACCTCGTTCCGGACGACTAATTATATGGTTGCGGCTGATGATGGCTGCGGAGAGAGGTGGAGAGGAAGGGGACAGGTCATGCATAAATGAGGAAAAAAACAATTCTAAAAAAAAATGCAAACAAGGTTTCGTTCATGGGAGGACCGTTGCAGGCGCCAATGGGGGCTCCCAAGCAGCTGGGACCGAAATACACCGGTGCAAAACGGTGGTTCCTTGCAGCGCTTACCGAGTACATATTCCTAGTTTCTCCGTTCAGCTGGGGTGTGCAAGGATGGGGGCGGAAAGATGAGAGAGGTGGCAAAGCCTTGGCCCTCTTTTAATTCTCCAGGTACTGCCTGATCAGGTCCTAGTGCTGCTATGCTTGAATGCCGTCGCCGTTTCGCACCACTACGTATCTGTACCGAGCGATGGATCAATAATCCCTGTCCGCCAGCCGCCGATATTCAACGGGCATGCCAAACAGCGGATCGGATACCGCTACCAGTACTCCAGTACAGAGTCTTCACGCACCACACAGCGTAGCAGCGTAAACCTGCTTTTGCTCCATCTTTTGTCCTGCGGAAATTCGTATGCACATACTGAGTATATACGACGATACTGGCACCATGATGCGATCGCAGCCTGGCCCGCTGGAAGCGGTCGGCATGCCCACTGCCACGAGACACGTTTGCCCACGTGCAAATTAAGTCGCGCATGGAGAGAGGGTGTCAATGGGAGCCGCCGGTGCCTTGGATTATTTGAAAAGAAGCCGCCAGCGGGCTGAGTGAGATACTGAGTATACCTAGGTCGAGGGGAGACGCGGGGAATGACAAAAGTCGAGTGATCTTACAAGTCACTTCATGTGGACTGCACCCACGTTGCGGCTGTGCCTATGAAGCGTTGATTAGCTTGGACGCTCTACGCTGCTTGATACTGCCCTGAGGGCATGAGTGCGTTACTTGCAGGTTCTTTTGCGCTGGCTATGCTCGCCGACATCATCGCGCCGGAGATGCAGGCTTAGAATAACAGTACTATTATGGGAAGAGATGTTCGGACAGACACTCATGGATTAAAGGCAAAGTCAGGAACGCTGTCGGCATCACATCGAATTAGAACCACCGCATCTATCAATCACGACTCAGAAGCGCGGCCCCGAGAAAAGCGGCATCATCACCTTGAAGAACAAGATCAGGTCCACCTTCCGACCCCAATTAGAGATTCGTATTCGATGATAGATGCTTCCCCGAGATGGCTTCTGTCAGCATTGGCTGATTGCATCAATGTGTGTGCTCGGGAGCGGATGACAGCAACCACTGATGAACATGGTTCGGGCCTGTCAATCATATGCCATGGACCCAGTCCCGCGTCGCGAGCTATAGCAATTCTGTAGTGCGCAGTGGCCAGCATTATTCATTTGACCAACTAAGGGCAATACCGGTAGGGCCCATCGTCTTTGGGCAGCATCCAGCGGGCTCGTTGCAGCCCCCATGCCCCCCTTTAGTCGCAGGCTTGGCTACGTGTAGCCTGCGCAGTGGGTAGAAGTAGGCAAAGTAGGGTCGTAGGGTCGTAACACTAGCTTCTTGATCATGTATATTTTCCCGCTTCCACGGTCGTTTTCATTACTCCCTTGTGATTATTCGAACTTGGATCACGACATGACGAAGTTGTTGGCGGGGCGGAGTGGACTCATTAGACCGGGACCGTTGCATCTTGTACGCCATGCCACTGGCTCACTGCTCAAGTGCTTGACGGTGCCATTCGTTCAGAGCCCAATGATTAGGAGACCAATGTTTTGCAGAACTGTGCTAGCTCACAGCTGTCTGCAGAATTTCATCATTCAACTAGTCGCATGCCTGTACACCTGCGAACCTGGCTGATTGCGCCGGCACAGAGGTGTTTGCTGGAGAGCCACAAGGTCCCCGATCCTAATCGGACGGACTTCAACGGTGCGACTAGACTATAACGGTGCGACCAGACTTCAACGGTGCGACCAGCGCCAAGAGCCAGGCTCGCTGAGTTACTTTATACTGGTGGGTGGATTGTCAGACCACGAATTCACCAGTTGAGATAGAGATATCTGCCATAACTTATTACTTCTGCCAGTCATAAGTCATTCTGGTGGTTGCCGTTGCAGGGCCGAAGTTTCTCGGCAGCGCACAGCTACCTCTAGGTACTAGCACTGGGGCGATACCTTCTACGTTTTCCCCTTCAGCAGCACCGGGTTGGTAAATATCGCCCCCCGCTTTGACACATGTGCAAGGAGGCCTTTTGGATGGGCCAGGGCAGTAAGTATTATCTGACCAAAATTACCTATTCGATGGCCAAATTATCGGTGAGAGATCAATCAGACGCGTCCGCACTTTTTTCACAGTTTCTTTGAATATGTAGAGGGCAACGTTGCCGACCATGGGGGACAGCGAGCGAGAGAGACAGATACCCGTGGACAATTTCAAGCGTCGATGCATCAGTGCATGTACATACTCCGGCAGCTCTCGCCTGTCTTTTCTTCTTTACTTTGCGTCTTTGCTACGTCTTCACTGTTCTTGCACATCAAGACGACGACTGACCGCTAACTTGGCACTAACAAGCCAAGTGTCAAGTCTGCCGCTCGCCGGCTAATGGCGCTCAGGCTGCCCGGTGCTCAGTCGTCGATCCCGCGCCTGCATCCAGTCCTATGTCACGACCTCGTGGCGCCTACATTACCTAATGACAATGCACTCTGAGAAATATTCATCTGCCCCGCGTCGCTCACCCAGAATTGTAGGGACAGAATGGGTGGTAATAGCGCGCACCTTTGTTACGCACTGGACCAGAGGGCCACGAGAGAGTTCTGACCGGTGCAGTGGAGCCTTTGCTGATCTGGTCCTGCCACTTTGTACTGGTATTAACAATTGATACCGGCCAAATCACCTATCTACCTAGGTGGCTATGCAATGCCAAAGTAACAACTGCCAGTAGCTAACAGGTAAAGTTAAATAGTGAGTCAGTTCATAGTTTCATTAGCAGACTTTAGTACTGGTACAATTGCCTACCAAGACCATCGACCAAAGGGAAAAGTACGTCCCTTTGCGAGGCCACGCAGCCCGCGTACTAATGTAGTACATGTAGTGCTGAAAAGCCACTCAAAGTACTGGGTAAAGGTCAAAATCAGGAAAAAGTAAAATCTCACCAAGCCAATTGTGCTGGCGGCCGCCACCACCTTGAGTTTTGTTCGCGGCTCGACCCGCCGCCCACGGTATAGCTTCTTGGCCGTGATCACTGATGATTCACCACGCAGCCCACTTGGCGCTCTCTGGGCCATTTCTTGATTAAGTATCACCTGGAACTGCATGCACAGCCAGTTGCGCGCTCCCACAATAACTTTCAGAATCAAATGTCTTCATTGGTAGTAGTTGATGTGCCTATGGAGGCTGCTTCTTCTATCTGCGTGCTACCTAGGGATCCAGCCTGAACTCTGGCGCAGTTCGATCATACACATACATTACACGGCCTACCAGTGCCCCAGCTATTCAAAATTGGAAGAAGAAGTGAAGCCGTAAAAAAACCAAAAAAAAAAAACCAAGTCGCTTTGCAAAATTTCACGCTCTTCAAAAAGAAAACAAGATTAGGTTTCGTGCCTCCGCTCCGTAAAAGCTATTGACGTATTGAATCACTGGTTCCAAGACGTAAGAAGCAGACCGAGGCCAGTAATAGTGCTCTTGACTTGAGTATAGTGTGGTGAATAGGTCCGAGCCTCTCTCAAGATAATTGAGGTTCATGCGCGCGCTCACGCTGAACGAGTATCTCGTTCATCCGTCGCGATGTGAGCCAGTAAAACAATGTTTGTCGCTCTTCATCTCATCCGCGACGGCACGAGTTCTCAGTGCAGTAGAGACGAGACGGAAATTCTCGAATCTCGTACCTTGTCGGGAACCGGCTGCTGTTGAACCGGAGAGTTCGGTGCTGTAAGCAGATGTTGCCGCCTGTGCGTATCGTTATCGCTTCTCTGTTGATCAAAGGAGCTAAAACCTGGCAGAGCACCACTGGGCATAGGGCCGACATGATGTCCGTCAGCCAAAGTTCTTATTGGAGGCAGCTCGTTCTTGATGTGACGTGAGAGGTTGGCATTGCGATGAGGCGACGATGTTGTGTAGTGATAACCGTCAGCGTCGGGCGACTCAGACGAGCAAGGTGACGGCAGAGGTGCGTCCGACCAAGGGACATGCTGGCGGTGTTGCTCACTCGGAGACTGCATAGGATTCGGCAGTGGCAGTTGAGGGGGTGCACCACCGATTGAAGCAGATCGGCGATAGTAGTCTTCACTACCAATAGCATTGGCATTACGACGGCGATCATATCTCTTGCGGCGATTCTGGCTGCCATTCCACCAGTTTTTGACAGCGTTGTCGCTGCGGCCGTCTAGACGACGTGCGATCTCTGCCCATCGCTTGCCGATTTCCCCAACCAGTCTTTCAATTTGAATTCCTTCCTCGGCGGTAATAGGCTCGTGGTTTAGCGACGGCTTCAGATTTTGATGAAAGCGCTCGCGGCATTGCTTGGGAGTTCGGGTGCCGAGCGTGGTGGAAATGCGAACCCAATTGAGTGGTCCATGTTGATTAACGAGCTGCATAAGGAATTCGTCTTCCTGTCCAGACCAGGGACCGCGTCGGTGGGCTGTAGCATCTTCTTCCATGATGGTGATGGTCTGATGATGTTCGAGGCAAGGAGGACCGTTCCAGCGTACGAAAGCCGATAATGTCTGTTATTTGAGCGTTTCTTTATACTGGTGGGTTGAATAAATTCTGGGAACAAAACTTCTTTTCTTGGGGGCGTTGCCACGAAAGTGTATTGAATATGTTTAAAAGCTGGGCGTCGAAGCAGGCGTAGAGTGCGGCATGGGGAGAACAAATAGCAATTCGGCCCATGTAGAGGCTTCGGGGGATCTGCCATCGGACGCACAGCGAACAGTGAGTGGGTTCCCAGAACCCCCACTACTGTGGATGAGTGTGGAGCCAAAGATTTGGAAGGGCAGGGTGTGTGTGGAGAGGAGTGCCAAGTGCGAAGGCGTGCGGAAAGACGGCGGAGCGGACAGTGCGACCTTGATGTGGGGCGGGTGTGCCTTTGCCCATCACACCCCTCAGAATTGCCTGCGCTGCTCGGGCTTTGCTATTCTGACACCTTATTCTAGCTAGTATCACTTCTTTTGGTCACAATATCTGCGTCCCGACCGGAAGCACCTGAGGTTATTGCAATACATCCGCAATCTACCCGCGGCTCCAGACTGCCCCTGGCCCGATTGCCTACCGTATGATGCAACGGGCCAGTAAACTTGAGGCAGCATACAAATCTGTGCTTTAGCATGTTGGTAGAACAGCTCCTCCATGTCCCCTTTCCTAACGAACAACATGATGATTCATGAGCGTGTATTTGCGCCACGTTACGAAGCTTGCGCTCGCTCATCAACCTACCTCTTACTTTCTAGACCGGTTCTTACTCTTTGGCGCTGCAGAATTTTCGCAAACCTAAGACCAATGATTTCCAGCCACCCTGAGTATGATGATTCATGTTGTTGGCGCCATCACAATCTGGCCCTTGTTTAGGCGCCTTTTCCCGCGAGTTTAGGTTTATAGTCCACATGCTACTCTTGTCACCTACACGTGGTCATTTGAAAGCCTGTCATCCGTGCTTCTTACTTTGCAAAAGAACACTGATTTTGAGTCAGCTCTTAATCTAGGTTTTCAGCCTTGGTAGTCTACATGCGGGTATTGATTCACGTCTTGTAGACCGCGCCGACGAGTGGAGGGCTCGAACACTTCTTCGCGCCATGGGCAGAACATGCTGGCGTGTCGTTCTAGAATCCGCGCGACGTGACATCGCCCTATGCTCTGCGATGCTCTGCGGAAAAGTGGTCGTTGCAAGGGTCAAGCCTAGGAACAAAGTGAATACGTTATGTTTAGGCACATTCGAGGCATCTCTGAGCTGCACATTTATGAATAAGAAGATTGCCCGCCGCTCGCTAATTACATAATAACTATTGCTACAGGCTCCCAATTAGGCGCTGTTGTTTCCGACCTGAGCTACAAAAATAAAAACCGAGCTTCATGTACAAAAGTCGCTATAGATAGATATCACCTCCCTCTCCGCTTTCCCAGCGCTTCCAAGCCTCTTCATACGCAGTTTCAACGTCTCGGACCCAGCGGCGGGTATCGAAAAGCCCACATGTCCACTTGTTATGCCACAGCAGTTTACGCATATCTGCCAGCCGGCCACTGCCGCCAATCCCGCCGGAAGCTGTACGCGAGTATGATAGCCCGACTGCTAATTCAATGGCCGATTTCTCGTACATCTTCTCCGACGTTGCAATCAGTTCACCGGCAACGCGTTGACCCTCCGAT
Organism: Beauveria varroae; assembly: GCA_030780425.1. Classification (NCBI taxonomy): domain Eukaryota; kingdom Fungi; phylum Ascomycota; class Sordariomycetes; order Hypocreales; family Cordycipitaceae; genus Beauveria; species Beauveria varroae. Next base: position 306,388 of record JAPFUP010000156.1, read on the forward strand.
GTTTTCGGCAATGCCCCTTTCAAAATGGAAGCCGCCATTCGCGCGCACATCTTATAAGGGTAGCGAGGATAGGTGAGCAGCGGTGTGCTAGACCACAGCACATCCGCTGCAGTAGTGTGGGCATTGCACTCCGGAGTGTCGAGGAACAGGTCACAGACCCGGGCACGCGAGATGTGCTGGCTCTTCTGAGCAACATCGGTAAATATTAGGCGGCTTGCCACCTCCGGACCTGCCCATAGCTCTGCCGTCCGCCGCAAGTTTGCCTCGCCCGCCTCTGGAAACCGAAGAAGCCAAAGTATTGCTTTTGGTACTTGTGCCAGGATCCTGAGCCATGATCTAAATGTGCTTGGGTCAATCTAAGTAATCCCATGGTCAGCACGCACATAATATGTTGCACTTTTGTTCCCGCGACAGAAATCTTTACCTTATAAAGTTGATTGAAATTCGCCAATATAACTGTGCCATCTTGCAAATCGGGGAAAAGTTCCTTTCGCATTGTCCATCGCCGATTTTGTTCATCAGACCAAGTCATACTCCTTTCTATTGAGGGCGATGATTGCGCATGGTCGCAGCAGAAAAACGTATCGCGACAGAATATGATATTTTCCGTGTATATCCACTCGCCAGAGTCGGCCTCGGTTTCATCGTGAAAAACGTCCTCCAAGGTTGTATTCTGACGCCATGGGCGCAAGGTACTCGGTGGTATAGCAGTAGTGTCTGCAAGAATATAGTCGCACCATTCGGCCCCGAGAGTGCCTGCGAAGCCCATAAAGGACATTTGAATTGGAGCTGGCCGAGCAGCGAATATCTCGTTCCTAGCACCGCGAGTATAGCCATTGAGGTTTACGAGAATATGAATACCATCATAGCTGATCTGCTTTATCAAGCGCTCAGGAGTCCAGCTGCTGACATCTCTGAAAACAGGGGCCTCCTTCTCGATCTGCGCACGGTAGCTCGACTTGTCACTAGGCGTTGTTGCGTAGCAAAAAGCCCGTACTCGTCCCGTATCGTGAAATCCAAAAACTGATTGCATCCTGATGTCATTGTTAGCCTCCGAGTTGTAACCACGAGGAGAGCTATGCTTACAAATGGGCTAAAGGGTGGTTATTAAAATCTGAGGAGACGTAGCCGACGTTCAGACAAGGACCGGGTGGTGCTGGCGGAGGGAGAATATTTTCAGGAAGCCACGGCGCACGCAGTGTAGCGCATGAAATCCGCATTGCATTACGCTGAGAGATGATTCTGACTTCTTTCGCCGTCAATGGAGAAGTGAATGTATGAAAGGGAAGAACAGTAGGGGCCGGGGGTACGCTCAAAGACGGCGGTAGTCGGGGTCGAGAGTATGGGGTATTTGCTCTCTCAGACAAGACGTGTTGGTCAAGATACCATTGCCGAAGCAAGACCTTTGCAGCTCTTTCAAGAAGCCGTACTAGCCGTGAGCCAGCCCACCTGGACCCGATCCATTTTTGTAAGTGTTTTTCGAGATCGAATGAGGAGCTGAGCCCGTGTTGAGACAGGGTATGCGTCAAAAGTCGAATCAACGACTTGTCAATGATATTCCGGCCCCACTGTGAGGCATCATCGAGCTGTTGACGTACTATGTCCGTGACACGCTTACTGAGACCTGATGCAGACTTAGTGGTCTCTGCATCGAGCAATTGACCACCATCATCAACGTGCCACCTGTCATACACCCCCAAGTACAAATAAATACCACCACGACCTTTCCAGTCGCAGACTGAGTTGAGCGCTGTGAAAAGACCACACACTGCTTCAGCGAACCCTGGATTGGCGGCTACAGCGCGACGGTAGTAGCCAATAGCCTCACTTATCCGACCTTTGTCTTTGACAGCATTGGCAAGATTTGTTAATGCAATGTCAAAATTTCCATCGCACACAACGGCACGCTGATACATTTGAATCGCGAGATCGAGTTGGCCAACATCCTTCAGTAAGCTGCCAAGATTGGTATGCAAATGGACGTGCTTCGGATCTAGGCGAAGACCATAGTTGTAGTAGGCAAGGGCCAGAGCCAAGCCGCTCCCGGGAAGTATGCCTGGGATGCCAGTTTGGACATGCGATGGCGATGTACTGTCAATAACTGGATTTGTATTTGTTTGAGGTATGCCAGCAAGGAGGATGCCTACATTGTTGGCGGTCGATGGGCTTTCTTGAAGGGATAGTGAGAGGTAATAGAGCGCTAGGATATCGCCAACGCCAGAGGACGGTCGCGCTAGTGTAGAGTTCGATGAACCACCTGCCATAGAGTCTTGAAATATCTTCGCCAAGGACAGGAGTGAGTTACTTGTAGTTTGAACTGCAGCCCTCCTAGGAGTAGGGTCATTCACCCAGCGTAGTCCAGGAAGCTCGCCATCGCCACCAAATAGAAGGCGAGCGGTATGGCGAGCCTTATCAGGGGCGAGTAGAAGTGGTTGCCCAGCAGGTGCAGAAGGCGCCACGCGGGAAAGGGAGTTCTGAATGCCACGAACAAGCTCGCGAACTCCCTTGGTATTTCGGCCCACGCTGATCAATACAGCTTCTTCGAATGCCCGAGCAGCGCCATCTACATCTTTCAAGCCGTAGAGCATGGTGCCTTTCGCGTGGATCAACGCAAGAATACGACCATTTTCACTTCCGGCCAGAGTGTATCCGCTCGAGCCGTAGCCCCCAGACGATAGGTCAAACACGCTCTGTAAACTCATCGACTGCCCACCGACGATCCGAGAGTTGGATTTGTGATCAGCTGAAGCTTCCCCACGAGGAGCGAGGCCTGCTAGCGCAGGCTGACCAGCAGCTCCGAGCGCCTTTTGAACATAGCAAATGATGTCAATGGCCTCTTCACTGCGTTTCTTGTAAAGAAGTCCGACCAGGTGTTCAACAGCTTCTAGGTAGCTGGGCATTTGTTGTATCGCACGAATCCAGTAGTGCTCGGCCTCTTCATGGCGCCCCAGACAGTAGAAAGAGGCTGCCAGATTTGCAATGGCTTCTATGTGGCTATAATCGTGGTTAGATATGCAAAACAGATACATAGACAAAGTAATAGAAGTGAGTACCTCGAATCTAATGTAGTGATTCTTGAAAAGGATTGGAGGGCATCTGCATACTGCTCTACAGCATACTGAAGGCAGCCCAGAATGAGCATACCTTCGGTCCAGGTCCACTGACTTTGCTCACAGAGGTGTTTGAGAATATTGAGAGAAGATCTAGCGTCATTGACCGGGGACACACCATGGCTGAGGATATCGAAAGAGTCCATTGGTGGTACAGAGCCATGGACCGCACTTTGTTGGTCTCGAAACTGATCCACCCCAGCGAACATGACGTGCCTGCTGCCTTGCTGAATCGGTGTATACTGATGACCTTGTGCGCCGATCGAGTCGAGATTAGCTGGTGGGACTCTGCTGGCAGTAGCGACATATACGTGACTTTTATTCGAGCCAGTGTTCTCTCTCCTTGGTCTAGGAGGTTTTGGAAATATGAGGTGCTTTGATGATGCATGTTCTACTCCGTGGCAGTCTTTAGCGATACTTACCCCAGCCTTGGCTTGCATATATCCAACCAGACGGGCATAGCAACGGTAGGCCCGACAGAGACTTTTATCTCTGAAAGCTGTTTGATTGCTGTAAGTGTCGTGATTCAGTGTGTAGGCGCTCTGAACATGGGGCTTAGAACCCTGCGGTGTGTAACCCAGCAAATGATTTGACGCAGGAAAATGGCGAGGTGTCACCAAGGGCGGCGCATATTCAGAACAAGGTACAGTTGGGTAGGAGGCGCCAGGCACGGTGCTGGTGTATTGTGCTGAGTGGTAATCCCAGGAACATAAGCCTTGCTGCCAATAAAGTTGGCCAAGCGGTAGACCTCCAACTAGTGTTGGCGGCGGTGGGCAGAAAGCTCTCACATTATATTCATTGGCTCGAATGACGGGTTGATAGACACTTGCGAAAGGAATAGCAGCAATATGTGAGGACAGCCGGGGACCTTGCGCTTGAACGGATCCAACAACATGGCCGGGTGACTGCCAAGGTACCACTGGTATTTGCGCATTGGTGTTCGCACCGTCAACTATGATGTGTTGGTGATAGGATCGAGCGCCAAGCGCCTGATGACCAAGTGTGTTGATAGCCTGCCCGGCAAGGGCCAGCTGCTTCAATGGCGGTTCGCCACTAGATGACTTCGTGGAGGACCCGTCGTATCCAGCATCAATGGTTCCATTCGGAGTTTTTCGCCGTAGCTGGTGCTCTCGAACTCTGTGAGATGAGTGCACGCCAAAGGGGCTACCTTCAGCGAGTTGCGTATGCGACTGAAGTGTTCTTATTGGAAAAGATCGCTGTCGATAAAGGAACGTTTCTGACTGAAGCTGATCATCGTGTGCTCGCTGTCCGTTAGGTAAACGATCGAGATTCGCGGCCGGCACCGTCTGGCGGTGCGCCTGCAATAATGGCAACATGCCCAAGGACGATGTACAGGACTATTTGAAGGTGAAAGATTTGTCGTTGACGTAATATCGAGAGACATTGGCAGGCGTACTGCGAACGCTCATTGCTTTCAGTCATACCATGGCGGACACGCTGCCAACTGGCATCAAGCAAGCGGAGAGGAGATTACAGCAGCAGTGCCTCTACCTGACCCTCCTATCGTCTGGTCTTGGGTACGGCGCCCTGGTAGTCAGCGAATCAGTGAGAAGACGAATAGTCCTCCCAGCTGAAGCCAGGCACAAATGTCAACAGTTCAGTCAGTGCCTTTGCATCGATGTGGAGTGGTAGTATTAAGAAGGCAAACGCCATCGCACGGCGGAGAACGGATGGTGCAATGGCGCAGCTGGTCAGCATCGCGCATAGGCGGTGGCGTGGCACTAACATAAGTGGCTAGAAGACATGTACTGAGTACCTGACGATGGCTAATAAACGGGGTTTGTGTGAAGTACATGTACAAAAAAGAGAGGTCTGCCATTTAGCAAAAAGATCAATTGTTAACTGTCCCCGCTCGACCACCAAACAAGGCAGGATATTGGCAAACAATCAACGTGTCTGTCAAAAAGCTCGCCATCAAATTGATAGGTAGCGTCCAGTTGATGATAACCGTGCTTGCAGTCTCTTTCTTCAGGTGGGGTAGACGTGATCACCCAGATACTAGAGCTCAGTGGTAACGGCGCTTACAGAATTCTGCCGCTGCCTTGTTGTGCCCATGCACCTATCATTTCGGCGATTATTGCAATGCCTGTTGAAATAACAGTAAAGAATGTAGATCCGATCAATGGACCGCCATGATCACTTGAAGAGATACATGACGGTGAGTAGTGGAACTAGGAGTCAATCTACCTCGGGCAAAAATTGAAATATACCATCGTGCAGTTGGTAATTTCAGAGTGTAGCCGAGGATCACAAACAATTCACATCAGCCGCAAGGACTTGGTTGCGCAGCCCTTCTATTTTTCTATTCATAGCTACATCAATTCGATATCGCATTCAGCTCATCTGGTGATTTCGATGTTCGCTCGCTGAAGGGCCTCTGTTTCACCTGCCTTAGTTCGGTCAACGCCTATTCCTCGGGAACTGAAATATGCGTTAGCGCTTGATAATATAATCCAAAACACACGTTGAACATACTGTCGATCTCGCCGTTGTCAATGGCCTCAATGATGACCTTGGGAGGCTTGCCGTCGACGCGACAGCCGACACTGTAGGCCGTACCAAGTATTTCCTTGACAGTGCCTTTCAGTTCCTTCGAGAAAGACTTATAGCGCATAGTGCGGGCAATCTCGATGATCTCGTCAAGGGCGACTGACTTATTGTGCTTGATGTTCTTCTCCTTCTTGCGATCACGAGGAGGTTCCTTCAAAGCGCGAATGATCAGGGAAGAAGCGGTGGGCACAACAGACACTGCGGCCTGACGGTTTTGGATTGTGAGCTTGACAGTCACGCGCAAGCCTTTCTGCAAGCTGTTAGTGGCGTTGAGACCGAGAGGAATAGTGTAAATACCCAATCGCCAGTGGCCTTGGCAATGTCCTCTCCGACCTTCTTGGGAGAGAGACCAAGAGGACCGATCTTCGGCGCAAGGGCGGAAGAGGCACCGACCTCACCTCCGGTAGCGCGGAGGTGGCTGAGAAGTGTTAGCAGATAGAAGAGGGGAGGTCATATGATAGAGAAACACACATGATCTTGATCTCGTTGGGGTCGATTTTGGGAGCTGGAGGAAGAGAAATGTTAGTGATGCTATACACATTGACAGTATGGTATCAACTTACGCATTGCGGCAGTTTTTGAGAATGGCAGAGGCTCGTGGTTTGCTTGCCGTTGCGAATTATTGATGGTTGCTGAATAAAGAAGAATGTTTGGCCTCTGCTTAGCGAGAAAATATGTGTGGCCCCCCCTCCCCCACTGTCTGCCCTAACCGAAAGCTGCACCTTGGAAACTTTTGCTATGCATAGCATTACATAATCTGTAGAACGGAGATCCACTTCTACTTCAGGAATCAGTACCTAGCCACACTAGCTTCAACTTTGGTGCTAGAACAAAGTGAATTGATCACACATGGTCGTTGAGACTCAAGTCAACATGAGAATTCCGAGTTGGCCGTGTTATATTAGTTGACCGGGCCACATACACATATCTGACTGTTCAATACGATGGATGCAGGTCCTACACGAATGCCTCCCCAGTACCTAAGAACGGACTCAACATGATCAGTTAGTGCCACTGACAGCAAGCCTATCATAAGAGTCGACGTTAGTAACCGATCGTCAGCATTCATAGATTCCAGATGACCTACTTCATCAAGTGTTCCATGAACGTTTGCAGAGACACGTCGTCGGTAAAGATCGTTTGACCCGAAGCGGCTCCAGCTCCACCGTATGGGCCGGTCGTGTGCGTGGTAGATGGGTTGAGTTTAGAGAGCAAGAATCGAGCTTGGGAGCCACCGGCATCACATACGATAAATCGAGGTAGTGGAAATCTATCCGTAATCAGATCCTGTGTGGGATTAGTACGGTCTTGAAAACTTCGTTCCACCAAAAAGTGACTCACCCTGGCATCTTCCTTGGGCTGCTCTAACAAGGCTGCGAAATTCTCATAGCCATCCTGGTCCTGATAACCGGCCTTACGCCACTCTGCAATTGTTTCGCCGTGAAAGATGAGGATGTGGAAGAACGTGTCTAGAAGCAGGATATGTGTAGGCTGAATGGAGGCCGAGTCGAGAAGTACAGGTTGGCCACCTTCCTGATCAAATGTATAAGAGTCAAGTGTTGGTTGAATCATGACGAGCGAATTGCTGACGTCTTCATGGTTCAACACATGCCTGTTGAAGGCTGTCTCATCAGGAGAGTTGTTGAAGACTTGCAAGAAAGGGCTCCTGCGCAGATGAAACATGAACTGCGGGTATAGGGTGAAGTTTTTCTCCAGCCTGAATGAGGACGGGTCGTCTTTTCTGTAGTCGGCGAAGCGCGAGCACAGTCGGATAAGCATTCTGTCCACCCATCGAAGCACATCGGGCCCATCGTCAACCTCAGCTTTAAAAACAGCTATTCTGCTCATGAGGACAGCGGCAGCTTCCTGGTCGAATGACTGAGCAATCGCCGGATCGCCAGCTGGACCACTTAAATTGCGAGCGATGGTAGTGACACGCAGATGGAATTGGCCAGACGAGTGTTGATAGTAAGTTAGGAACTGCAACATGCCTTTCTGAGGTCCTTGTTGATGAGGATTTGGGCCTTGATTGGCAACCTCAAAATAGACACCATAGCTTGCTTTGGGGTCAATGCCGCACATTTTCCAAGAGCAAGTGTTGCCGATGCCGCATTCAGTCTCGCCAACAGAAACTGATTTCTTGTTAAGGGAAACAGCGTGTCCAATGAGACCAGTCACCTTCAACTCCTTTGTGGTGAGAACCTCAAGCACCGCGTTGAAACCCATGAGGAGATTGTCGTCGCCATCTTTCTCAAAAACACGGATGAAAGACTGCTTGAACATCGACGACGTGAAACTGTCAGTTAGAATCATGTGGCCACCAGTCGAATTGCAAAGACCCTTCATTTCCAGGAGTCCGACCTGATCCAAGCAGCCCGCGAAAATGTCAATAATGTGACCGTTATGGGCTGTGCGCTTTGCCAAGTTGTCATAGAACTGTAATAATTAGCCGACAAGACAGATTATGGTCTATGTGCCGTGGAAATGCTACCTTCAATGCCTTCTTGTAATACTTGACATTATCACGATCAATATCATGATGCGATCTCATTGGCTCTCGCAATTCAGGGCCAACTGTCATGCCCGGGCCCTCCGTAGCCGGGCCACCAGCGAAGAGCATAATACGACCTCCAGCATTCTGGAATGACGACTCCATGAGACCGATCGCCACACTCAGAGCCACGCCAGTGCAGCGCAGGCTACGGCGGTCGTTCGCAGTTGGCCACGGGTCTTTTTGAAGCGCCTCCAATGCTTTAGTGAGCTGAAATTCTGCTTGCTGAACCGGCATAAGAAATCTGGATGCTGGTCCCATAGGCAGAGGACGGCCAGGTTGCTGTTGCATCCCCGGTCGAGCTGTAGAAGCTGACAGACCAAGCATATCTTGAACTTGCTTGGCAGTGTAGTCCTTGTTTCCTCGGAAAACATACGATTTTGCGCAGCCCTCGTAAGCGATCTCATGCACTTGTGCCTAGTAGGTGTCAGTAGAATCGCAGTCTAGCCAACGAAGCTTCCATGATCATACCATCGTGCCGTATGTGATAAGGCCAACTAGGGCGTTCTCAGGAAGCAAAGTAAGACTCATAACCAGGGATTCCTTAAGCGCAGCAAGGCCGTCATCTTCTTGGCACAAGTCTACAACGTAGAAAAATATAGGTGGAGCTGGAGCTGGCCTGGACAGTCGATATTCAATAGTCGTGTTTGCAGGATGTAGTTCGGGCGGAATCGCGTTTTGCGTTATGTCCTTGTAGTGGGGGGGGAGCGAATTTCTTGACAAGCAAAAGGGACAGATCCAGACCCGAGCGCGAACATCGACCTGGCTATGCATTTTATCAGTCTGATTCGGAAGAGTACAATAACGGGCTGGCTGATGAACCTACCAGAATGGATTGAGCACAGAGCGGCATGGCTGCTTGCAAGTCACTGGCTCAAACTGCAGCAATGGCGTGTCGAGCTTCTCCTTCAACGGGGTGTAAAGAGCACCAATCGGCACAACCAGTCGCGATGCTTCCTGTCAACAGTTAGTCGTATTTTCTGGGCCAGCCCAATCTCACGCTCACCATGCGCGAGCTGGGGAGCACGTTCCAGCTCAGGCGAACACCGTCGCGATCCTCCACGTCGCTCCATTGCTCTTTGAGTGCCTCGTACTCCATCTTTCGCTGTATGGATTACGATAGTCTTTAGCTTTGCAAATTGAAGGTTATAGCTTGCCTTTTCACAAGTCCCCAACTTTGCGAGAGACTATTTCGTTCGCGGGTCGTGAAGCTCCCGAGAGACGTTTGCGCTTACTTATTCGAAGCTCAGGAGGGGGACACATCAAACACAATGCGGCGAAGTGGACAGTTTTGTGCCCCACATTTCTGGCCAGCTACATCCCCAATCAGTCCTCATTAAAATCACTTAGTTGACAATAGTTGTTATTGCTCATTACCCAGATTTAGGTGGAAGATATTTAGCGTGCTTGTTTGTCCAATTGCATCGTCCCCCACGGAAGCAGATCTTTGGCGCGAGTTGAGTTGCGACGTTCACTGTGTCCGGCGTCGACTGCTATGATAGTCTGGCCAATTGCAGCCGCGTGAGGTCAATGATGCGATTGATTCCTGGTCAAAGAAGCTCAGCTGTTGCGTGCTATCGCGTCGGACTGGGGAATGCACAGCGCTCCATTCGAACTGCAGCTCGCCTGAGGCTTGCTTACGACATTCACGAACCTCCAAAGCCGCAAAAGACGCCTGAGAACGCACCGATTCTGTTTCTGCATGGCTTATTCGGCTCAAAGAAGAACAATCGAGCAATGAGCAAGTGAGAGCGGTTTTGTGCTGCAACCAGGTTCAAATAAATACTAAAAGTTTCCAGGGCACTGGCTCGGGATCTAGGGAGATACGTTTATGCCGTGGTATGGCGATATCATAAGTCATACAACAAGGAGGTGCTAACGACATCAGGACCTGAGGAATCATGGCCAATCCCCTCATGATAAGCATCATGACTACTTGGCCATGGCAGACGATGTCTCCAACTTTATTGCTGACCACGGTCTACAGAAAACTACACTGATAGGCCATTCAATGTAAGTGCCAGCCCAAGTGAAGGCTCAATCTTCGTTGTGCCAGTTCGCTTACCAGAGCCTATTTGTACTTCATTAGGGGAGCTAAGACTGCTATGACGTTGGCTTTACGGTCACCAAACGATGTAGCAGATATTGTTGCCGTCGACAATGCCCCGGTGGATTCGCTCTTGGGCTCGGATTTCTCCTCCTACATCCGTGGTATGAGAAAAGTTGACCAGTCTCATGTCACAAAATTAGCGGAAGCAGACAAAATACTACAGGAAGTTGAAAATGTTCGCCTCTCGCGTGTTGATCTTCATGTCGGCTGTTTGACGCTAATTCTTGACCCGCAGTCTCTTCCAATTCGACAATTCCTGTTGGGGAACCTTCACCGTGAACCTGGTCAGAACATTCAGACGTTCAGAATTCCTTTAGATACACTGGGTGCTGCTCTGGGTCACCTAGGCGACTTTCCTTTTAAGGACCCCAGCCAAGTTCGTTTCGAAAAGCGGGCTCTGTTCGTGCGCGGCACCAAGAGTAAATACGTGCCCGATGAAGTACTTCCAGCCGTGGGACAATTCTTTCCCAAGTTTCGTTTGATTGACATCGACGCTGGCCACTGGGTTATCTCAGAAAAGCCGGAGGAGTTCAGAGCAGGTACATGCCCCGATCAAGCGTGACAAGCGACGATGAGTGACTGCTGATATTGTCTTAGCTGTAGTGGAGTTTCTGCAGAACCAGGACTGAGCCACACAGTCAGTCTCTATGTGGACAACGGTTCTATTGGCAAGTCAGCAAACGAAGGAAGTGAAGATGCGGCAACATTTCTTCCGGGCAAGGGAAAGATTCTTCTAGGAAATAAAATCGAGCCTTAAGGTACCAGAATAGCACCATCGTCGGTAAGGAATGTCATCCACGTCTTGTGAATGCGACTCAAGGTAGATCACTAGCCAATTCGCATCGTACTTGAATAAACAGAAAGCCTTGTGCCGTATCATTAGCGACATTATCTAAACCCTAGCCGCCGTAGAGACAATACGCCATTTACCACGACCGAAACAATGCCAGAATGAGGGCTCAACCTCGAGACAGCCTAGTATTTTTCCCATATCATTGTTCTTTTCGCATTTAAACCTCCTCCAGGACACGCTCCTTGAACTCCCGCTCAACCTTCTGGCCCTGGTCATCCGTCCCCGACTCGCCGTGGAGAGCCATCAGAGCACCCAAGTCGAACTTGGGAGCCTTCAGAAGCTTGACCTTGCGGATGTGTACCTAAAAGTCCGTTAGCCTTGCGTTCATATCGCCTGTCAGGGGACGACATACGTTCTGCAGGGGGTAGATGCCCTGTGTAGCCTTCTCGATCTCGCGACCAATGACTTCAGGGATGAGCTTAGAGGTGAGCTGAGTGAGGGTGCAGGTGGAAGCCTCGCGCTGGATGATATCAGTCATCTTGCGACGAATGGCGCGGATTTGGGAAGAGGCGGCGTAGGTCGTCTTCTTGATCTGATTCTGGCGGCGTTTGGTGAAGCCGATGGCGAAGAGGCGAATGAGGTAATCATCGGTGGTCTTGACGGTGATATTGGCCTCAATAAGAGACTGCCACTTGCGGACGAGAGAGCGCAGCTTGTCGGATGTGAAGTCGAGACCGTGGAAGTTGGTCAGGCAGCTCTTGCCCTGGACCTCGTCGATGCGAAGGCGAATCTTGCGGAACGAGTGATCTTCATCCTTTTGGAGATCGGCGAGAGAAACCTCGACGATACGTCCCTTCAGCGCGTCGTTGGCGTTCTTCAGACCGGTGGTACGGTTGACGAGGGTCTTACCGACACTGCCAAACCCTGTTAGTTTCGGACGCATGGCTGGTCGATTGTCGTGTCGCTAGTCAACTCACTCTCGAATGTTGAATGGGTTAGGGGCCTACATCCAAAGCATTAGCTTTCGCTGCGAAACAATCCTTGTCGACGATGTATGTTACCTTAATGGAGTACCAATCCTTGCGAGAGAAAGGGTCAACGGTCTTCTTCTTGAGGCCCTTCTTGCCCTTCGAAAGTCTCTTGTTCCTACCGACGAGTTAGCATCATTGGGCAACAGAGTATGGTTCCGAGAACCCGTACTTTCCAACAGCCATGGTTGCTGCCAAATGTATTGAACAATTGGAGAAGTCAAAGATGCAGACGTTGAGATGGAGTGGGAGAATAATTTCAATTTCTTGTGTGCACCAATCTAGGCCTAAGCGAGTCCACAATAATGAAGGCGGCAGCCTATTAATCCGGGCCCACTAGGTTTGCCATGGAAATTTTTCAAAGTGACATTGTGTGAGTCACGTGACTGTTATCTCACCAGACCCCAGATGTAGTATCCTTGCTTCAAACGCATCTGCATTGAAATATCGCGTTATACTGCAATATCAGAAAGGCTGTATGCGTACGTCAAGATCGTCTATGCTTTCTGATGTTGTTCTAACTACAACTACACCTTCTATGTCCCTGCGATTCCTATCGTTTCGTGCCAGAGACCGAGCGGAGTTTGGGTGGCTCTTGCCTTGTCATTCCTAAGTATGACGCCACAGCACAGATCACAGAGCTTTTTGCAGGGTCTCATATCAATTCATTCATCTGTAGGTAATGTAGCAATGACCAACTTGAAGAGATGGGGTGCCGTAGGTCCATGTTTGTCTCCACGAGCGCATGAGGCAGCATAAATCTGACTTTTGACAGGGAACGGTGTTATCTGGCGTTCGCTGCTAATTGACGGCTACGCAAGTTCGATTTCACCGAGGCCAATCAGTGATCGATGCTGCATTATAATTAGCGGCGAGTCATATCATAACCGAAAGCAGCTAAGACCTACTCTTCCCACATCCTGCCTTGAACAGACTGGAGCTCCTCCGACGTCAAGCGTTTTCCGGCAGTAAAGTATCCTGCGATTTGTCAGGGTCATTTCCTTCATGTCTCAACGTTGACACCAACCCGCTGTAATTTTGGCATCGATCTCTACACGCGAATCTGCAGGAATCAGCTCTTCGGGTAGCTCGACTCTCTCGTGGATGGGAATCCTGACGCGTCAGTCAGTATCAGTCCCAACTAGGCCTTTGTGGGTCGGCATACCCTTGGTCAACGATGGCATCGTGCTTCATGCTGCAACTGCTCAGTATACATCTTCGTTTAAACGACTGTGCTCTTACTCACTTGCTCATGCTAAGCATGCGGTCGATTTTCTTGACGCCTAGCCAGTGAAGAATGTCCGGCATAAGAGCCTGAAACCTCATGTCCTTTACTCCAGCAATGTTTTCTGTCCGTGTGAAATAGTCAGAGGCTCGATCAGCTCCGCGCTTGCGGGCATTATAGACCACTGCACGAGTTAGTAGAGCGACAAACTTGAGTGGCCTTCACCGTTGTCTCTTTGCCTTACAATACTGCATGAGAAGTTAGCAAAGCTTCACCTCTACTGAAATGTATGCATGTACGTACCTTTGTCACTTCGCCAAGTGCTCTTCCTTCTTTTCTGAAATAGATAACGACGCCACTGCCCCCATTCTGGGCTTCCTTCACGGCCTCTTCTATGCCAAAAATAAGATATGGCCGGCAGGTACAGATGTCTGATCCGAAGACGTCACTTCCATTACACTGCGCGCAAATCACCAATTAGCGCCTGGACTATGCTCACACTGCTAGTAATACATACTTCGTCGTGAATTCGTAGCGACAGACGGACAGAGTCATCTGACATCTTGCTTGGATCGCCGAAACAGTAAACAGTGAGGCCCCCTTTATCTGTGTAAGTGTGTGATCATTTTCAGCCCGCCATCCGTGGGAGGTCACGAACCTATCGGCGGCAGAAACACCTTGATATCGCCACGGGTGATCAACTAAATGCTGTGAGTTTGCTGTGATGCGCCATAGGAACCTGCATACTTGCCTCCGGATAGCTACCGCCAGTGTGTTCGAACAGCGAACGGCGTAGGGTTGCTTCATCTGACAAGTACTTGGTCAGAGCAAGGCAGCTACATGATGTAGTGGGTGCGCTCACCTATTCTGAATCGTTCTGCAACACCAGGGAGATACCAAACCTGGAGAAAATTAAGCCCACGGTCAAAGCTGACGGTCGCGGTACGTACCGGTTCTACTGCAAATTTCGTGACAGCCAATTCTCCCTGCTTGTTCAAGCAGACTTTTCCGTCGGGGACACTACCTTCGATTAGGATATTCTCTATGACCCACGTTCTGCTCCGACGTACAGTCTGCCCAATCGCACGCTTTCTTCCAACTCCGGAAGCTAGTTGCATGAAGGTCAGTGACAGCGGCTACATGCTTCCTATGTCGTGAAATACCTTCATATGCGCTTTCGTGATGGCAATGGTAGGTCGTAAGTCAACTGTGTCAATGTGAATATAATGAAGTTCTGTGCTACCGGGAATTAAGCATACTGTTTTCTTTCTCCATGATGTCCCTATACTGCCACGGCGTTAGATGGCCCCAGGGATCCATGGCTACAATTTTCTTCTTGTCGCCCCATTGAGCAAATGGTCCGATATTGACGGCAGGTTCGGTATTGGTGAAATCAGGTCTGTTTGTCATGTCAGAAAGATTATCCGGATATCACGACTAAGCTGTACCTGTGGTCTGTATTGAGCTCCCTGCTAGCGACCGCTAGTGCGTAGTATACCGAGTACGAGCCGCCGCTGCGATTTCTGTCAGTACTATTATTACGGCAGCATGGAGCACACGACTCACTGTGCTATGGCTGGTTAGTTACGGAATGTGACACCCTCCATAGGTACAGGGCACCTGCCTCCAATAGCTGTCAAGCTCAATAGATGATCAGTTTCTGAGCCCTCTAATCCTCGAGTGGATGTCAGAAAGGTACGAACCATTTCTTCGGCGTATAGTACTCGGAAGTCGAGAAACAACAACTGGCCCTCGCCTCTCAGGATCTGCGTTTCCCCACTGAAGAGGAATAGGATCAATGCCAATTTGCTTGGGGTAAGTACTGGCCTAATCAGCTTTCCGTCGCGAAAGAGTACGCCAGTGAACAAGGCAAGCATACGTGAGCACGATGCGGGATGTGAAGCCCGACTTTTGGGCCAGCAACGAAGAGTTCTGCGGCTTCAATTCTGTTTCGCCCGGGTCATTCTGGCCCAGGTCTCGATGGAGTACTGCTGGCATTGAAGTCGAGCCAGGTGGTTGCTGCATGTCAATGGCCGCCGTGAGCGTATCGACAGCAGCAGCTAGCTGGGACTGTGCATGTCGAATCTCACTCAGCGAGTTAACAATATTCTGGTCGTCGCTAGATGGCGTCATTGTAGCTTCGTGATAGGCTGAGAGGTTCAATGGGGTCACAATGCTGCGAGGGAAACAAATGATAGGGTTCACGTCGTGCAATTAGGGGGAAGAGCTTCGATTGAGAATGTTGTTGGATCAAGAGGAGGGGAGGGGAGGGGGGATGTACCTTCTCTGCATAGTTGATATCAGGCGCCTTAAAAGGTTGGTCCAGTTGAATACGCCAGAGCAGGTGACCTCTGTCACGCTAATCAGCACTCGACAGATCGGCCAATCAAACAACCGCCGATGCGGGGGGGTCGATGCATGCCCGACAACGATACAGCGGATCTGCACAAACCCGAGGCGCAGTCACTGTTGTGATACGCTCGACGGCTCTGGTCACTTTGAACAGCGCCTGTACTTTCCGAGCTGCCTCACCAGTCGCTGTACCGTTCGCCCGCTCATCATCCACAAGTGCAGCCGATCGAAGCTTCAGCACCTGTGCTAACGGTGGAGATCGATACCGCTCCCCGCGGGGTACAACCTAAGGAGCTCAGGTACATACCTGCCACATTATAGAGAAGTACCTGCCCACATATCATTGGCAGTAATAGTGGGGGAACCTACCGCATGCTATGCAATATACGGTTCTGATAAGATATGCAACTAACGCACATGTACAGTTGCTTGGCACGCGAAGGCCATCCGCACTGTGTTGATGCTCCAGAACTTCCCGGGCGCAAAGAACGCCTGGATCAAAGAACACTGGCGCAACAGTCAAAATGGGCAAGCGCAAGTCATCTAGGAAGCCTATGGGCCCGAAGAAGGCATGTATCGTCCATTAAGCACGTACAAGGTACCTCGTTCTAACCGCTAACAGGCCGATCCTCTCCCAACTACATTTACATGCTTGTTCTGCAACCACGAGAAGTCAGTCACAGTAAAACTTGATCGAAAGGCCGGTGTTGGCCAATTGGATTGTCGCATTTGTGGTCAGAAATTTCAGTGCGCTGTCAACTGTACATTGTCACCCATTACAATATGCTACGAGTACTCGCTGATGACTAACTATGCCTTGATAGACCTCTCGGCCGCTGTGGATGTGTATGGAGAATGGGTAGATGCCGCAGGTAAGACACTTCCCAACTTTTCAACTCCTGACGCAAGTTAAACAGTAGTGAAGAGGCTGTCGCGAAAGAAGACGGCGCACACGCCAGCTACACGGGCACGGCGCGAGCGCCGCCTGCAAGGCGAAATCAGGACCATGATGAAGCAACGAGCGACCGTGACGAGTCTCACCCATACGGCGGCGACGGTATCGTGGCGGACGACGAGGACGACTGAGCCATCGTATATGCGACGCCAAACCCTGCTCCTATAGGCTTAGCCCAATAACAGAGCGTGAGGCTTGGGTGATTGCAGGTCGATCAGAGATACCTACATGGTATAGAAGCGATCGCCGAAGTCACCTAGGCCAGGAACGATGTAACTAGGGAGCGAATGTCAGCACTGGCTTTAAAAACTGTTCAGGGCGAAGGGTTTTCCCCGCTTACTTTTTCTCGTCCAAGCCCTGCATATACTGGGTTAGTATTGGTTCGGAGCGCTTGGTGGCACCTGGAAACACTTACCTCATCAATGAATGCCGTCACCACCTTGAGTCGAGGAAATTTGTTTACGAAGTTGTTGATGCCCTCCGGGCTAGCAATCAAGTTGAGGAAAAGAATTCGGTCCTCAGGTACGCCCTTCGCTTTCAAAACTTGAACGGCCATAATGGCCGAACCACCTTGCAGCAAACAGTTAGCTGGTACACCGCGCTCGCTCCTTGCTCTATCATTGCAATTCTTTTTACCTGTGGCAAACATGGGATCGAGAAGCATGACCCAACGATCCGCGATATCCTCGGGCAACTTGTCATAAAATAGTTTGGGCTGCGCCGTGTCTTCATCACGCTGAATCAAAATCTTGCCAATGCGAACGGATCGGCAGCAGTCTCTCAAGCCTTGCTCCATCGCTTCGCCAGCTCTCATGATGGAGACACCACATATCTTTCCCTGGAACATGAGGCCGTTATAAATACGTCCGACGGGCGTAGTGATGTCGTGTTCTACCACTGGCAAGTGATTCAAGCCTTCCTCAACCAGCAATCGTATTATGCGATTCGAGTAGAAGATGAAGTCTGCGCGATCTGTTTCCTTGTTTCGAATTATACTAAGTTCAATGAATCAGATGACAACCCGATGCGCAAGTAGTGGCTAGCATCTACTCACGACAGGAGAGCGATCAACTGTGGTGTCTGCGGAAGGACATGGACATTCTCGAATCGAACCTCGACAGATAGTGTAGCTTTGAGGCTTTGCGCCTTCCTCTCATAAGTTTCGACAACATCCTTCGTCGTTGCATGCTGCATCGCTGTGCTCGCCATGCTGGTGAATGATACACCGCGGAGAGTACTGGGTATGTATGATGCGATAAGCGAGCTTTTAGATGAGGGTGTTGTGTGTGGTGAAGAAGCGTGATGTGAGGTCAATGGACGGGCGCGATGTACCCCGCCCACTGAGAAATGCTACATTTTATTCTTCATCGTATGTGTGTTATTTGTAATATTGGCGACCATGCATACTCGTAAAACAAGCGTGGCGTGTTATGTTTATATTGTATTTGGCGTCAGTGCAAACTTACGTGGGCCGACTGATTGATGCAAACTTCGGATGGGGCATAGATTCTCTTTTCTGAAAATTCTCCTTTCTTATCAAATCGCAAATCATGTTAATTCGTGGCCACGTGGGGTGGTTAGTAAGAACTACTAAGACATCGATCACCTAGGTACTCTTTTTTTTTCGGCATCGGCTGGCCCGTCACGTAAAGGTTTTACTTGTAAGAAAAAGTCCTCAACAACACGTCGAGTATTCTATTTCGCTCGCCAGACCGGATGTCGGTTGCTTATTGACAAGGTTTTTTTATTCAAATAAACTTGTATGTCTTCAAGTAGACTCGTGAGAGTGGTGCCTTTCTTTTTTCCTCCATCATTGCTCGACGTTTGACCCGTTGACATTGAGACGGCGCTCGAAACTAAAACTCTATCTATTATATATAGTTGCGGGATATATATCAGAGGCATTCTATAGACGATGCAGCCGGGTACGATAGTTAATCAGTTTAACTAAGGCCGACAACATTTATGGCTAGCACTACTTATTATGGTTTGCTTCGATTTTGCATCTGTCTTAGTGATCACTTCACGGGGGGTGCCCCGCTTCGGAGATGGACTTGAAGTGCATGGTCAACCTCGCCTGTCAACTGGTCTCGTGGCAGCACGCGAATGCCGAATCTACAATGGCTCTGTATGTGCACTTCATCACGGGAAATCCCAACAAACTACGGGAGGTGAAGGCTATCCTTGAGCCCGACATTGAAGTTCGAAGTCATTCTATCGACTTGGAAGAAGTGCAAGGCTCAGTGGAGGAAGTAACCCTATCCAAATGCCGGAGGGCAGCAGACATCGTGAGTGGTTTGATCCACTAGAAGCTGAAGCTTCAATTCTGACAAACCGATTGTGCAGATGGATGGACCTGTGCTGGTGGAAGACACTGCATTGTGCTTTCACGCATTGGGTGGTCTGCCAGGCGTTTACATGTAAGGAAGCCCTCCTATTCTTACATTCCATTTCTTTCGAAACGAGCTACACTGATTGACAAGCAACTTCCAGCAAGTGGTTCTTGACAACAATCGGTCTCGATGGTCTTAACAATCTTCTAGCTGCCTACCCGGACAAATCTGCAGACGCTGTCTGCACCTTTGGCTACTCAGAAGGCAGAGGCAAAACACCAATCTTGTTTCAGGGACGTTGCCAGGTTAGTGGCTGCTTGATGCTTCCCGAGCGGCTCATGTAGTAACCCCTCCATCGAGTATAGGGCAAAATCGTGCCTGCACGCGGCCCGACGCGATTCGGTACGTAAATAGCTTGTCTGCTACCTTCGGTTCACTGACAAGTATTTGCTTAAGGCTGGGACCCTATTTTCGAGCATGATAATGAGACGTGAGTAAGCGTACATGTCCTAATAAGCTCTGTTGCGTCATTGACACAGCCTTCTTGGGTGAGCGCTAACACACGCGGACGCAGATTCGCCGAGATGGGGCCTGAAAGAAAGAATCATATCTCTCATCGAGCCAGGGCGCTTGGGAAGCTGCAGATGTACTTCAAAGAGCACGCAGCTACAAAGTGAAAAGAAGTTGGCTGAAGCATCGAATTAATCCGCGGCGTGTGAGGTGAGGCTATATTCAAAAGGGGTTAGTTGGCAAAGCTCGCGATAGACTGCCAGCACATACTAGAGCAATTCGAACTCGCTATATTTACGTAACGTTTCCAGTCCTAGTCGGTAGGGTTCAAGAGTCACCTGCTTCTTCCTTTCTGAAAGGGGCCGGGAAGGGTGCGTAGCGTCCTTGTAGCTATGCCCGGGGTTGAAGACCAGTAATTGCCGCTCATTGTGCACTGTCTTCTCGAGGCCGACAACAGTCAACGAATGACCTATTGAGTTGAGCACGCGTTCTAAGTTTTCCAATACGCAACCTACCCGGGCGCTGAAAATAGATTGGAGCTAGCATAGTGCTCCTGACCTTGCTGCTGCTTTTCTCCATACCTTGGCAGGAATTTTGAAAATACGCGTCAATATCGTTAACAACTTGGTCTACGGCCGAAAACTCGACTGTATCGCGAAATTTTCGGGCGCTACACCTTAATGCCTGTCAGACGTCTTTGGTCTGACCACTCTTCAGCCTCTGGTTTCTCACTTGATATTCAAATTGAGGAAGAGTGCTTGTGCCTGGTCACTCTTAGCTAGTGCGGTACAGTGCAATCATGAACCGCTTCTACGCACCTCTTGTGTGCCAATGAATTTTCTCGTCCCTTTGATGCCACCTGTTTCGTGGCGGCCTCTTGTGTTGTGGCCGTTATCCCAAGCGGCCTCGATTAGATTTTGTAGCTGGAAAATGTCTGGTACACCATCGGGAAAAATGCGCGGGCCAGTTTCAGTTGCGAGTATGAGATAAGAAATCAGCATTTGGATGTTACGATATCCGCAGAAGCTGCCTGAGTTGTGACTGTTAAAACTTATGACTAGGATGTTGAGATGGAAGTGGCATCTACCTTCACGCCGCAGTTTCGTGATGCGGTAAATACAAGGATGGGCCAAATACGCCGAGCTCGTTTGACTGTTGTCGTTCAAAGCATCGTAAAGTGTCTGCATCACTTCTTTCCCGACCTGTCAGATTGCTACAAGTAGCACATTCTGCGGCGGGTGATGCTCACCGTCTTTGCTATTATCATCGTGAGACGAGAGATAATGCCGCAGCCAAAGGGGCATTTGGTCCTCGTGTGCGAATTCACCAAGCTGATGCTGAGATAAGAATAAGAACGAACAATCATTGCGCTTTCAGTGCGAGGCAGGGTCATTTCGATTTGTAGTGTGAGGAAAATTACCTTCAATATGGCATCTTCCCGAGTGTTATCTTGCCATTGCCCGTGACGGCCGTTAAGTCGATACAATCTCTGCCTTGTGTGCACAATGATTCGATTCCAGATGACAGCAGAATGCCTAGATTGTTTTTCTGACCGAATACCCATTGATGCGTTCAAAAGAGAGAAGGTCAAATCGATACGCTGCGGCTTGCCCCTACGTTGGAAACGGCAAGTGATGGTGTTTGCAACGGGTGCTGAGTCGCCTGTCCTGGAAGCACTAGGTAGGTAGATACCCACGGAACCGCCAGCTTCGTAGCGGGTGGAGCTTTGCCCACTAAATAGATAATACCTACCAGCTTCTATTGCGATGAATGTTGAGGCAAGAGCGTAGCCTCACAGTTAACAGGTCTCTGAGTTATAGCATTTCTATCAAATCCCAGTCTACACCGGTTGTTTATTCGCGACTACCTGGGAGTCCACGTATGTCATCAATTCGATGCCGGACCATGACTTCAGCCATCAATTCATTTCTTCTCGCGCTGCGGTAGAGTCTTCTTTACGCCAGCGGCTTCCTTGGGTAAATCACGCGCGTATGGAATAAATTCTGGAGCACCAGGAAGGTATTTACGAAGCGGCTCCGGGACACGAAGACCCTGTTCAGGTTAGTCGTAAGTTGATCGCATCGCGTGAAGCCTTGACTTACTTCGTCGGTTTGATAGTTCTCCAGGACACAACACAGCGTCCGCGTGGTGGCGCACAGCGTTGAGTTCAGGCAATGAACATACTTCTTCTTCGCGTCTGTCTGAGTCTTGGCGCCGAAACGGATATCTAGCGCGCGTGACTGATAATCGGTGCAGTTCGAGCAAGAGACTAGCTCTTTGTATTCTCCCTGATGCGGAAACCAAGCCTCGAGATCGAGTTTTTTGGAAGCAGCATTGTTCAGCGCGCCGGAAACTATGGCGATCACCTGGTAAGGTAGTCCCAGAGTCTGGTAAAAATCCTCAGAAACGCCGATCATTTCCTCGAAGGCTTCCCAAGATTTTTCAGGATCGGTGAGAACAAATTGCTCAACCTGTTTCCCAATCAGCAGTCATTCAACGTGGTTCAGAAGTAACAGCTGACCTTCTCGAATTGATGGACACGATAGATGCCCCAGGCATCTCGTCCATGAGATCCAGCCTCTCGTCTATAGCAGGTGCTATAACCAGCATACCTGAATACATGTTAAAACGGCATTCGATACGCATTCGTATATGAATTTCAGTATACTTAATGGGCAAATCTTTGGCAAGAAGCCATTCATCAGCGTGAAAGGCCGAGATAGGCTGTTCGGATGTTGCGATGAGATACTTGTCGTTTGCCTCGTCCCCATCGACAACCTTGTAAAGTTGCTCATCGAAATCATCCAACTGGGCAGTCTTGGCCATGTAGTCCTTCAGCATGAACTGGGGGGCTTGCAGGGGGCAGTATCCCCGTTGGGAGAGAAACTCGAGTCCGTAGTTGATGAGCGCTTGGTTGAGGAAGACTCCCCATTCCCGCAAGAAGTAACCGCGGTGGCCGACGACCTTGACACCCCGGTCTGGGTCGTAGCCGTCAAGACGAAGAAGCACTTCATGATGGGAGAGCACGTTGCGCTTCTCGACAGCCACACCTTCTGGCGCCCAAGTTCGTTGCACAGCATTGTTATCCTGCGGATCAACACGGTCAGCCGTCTGCTTCATGAGCCACTCGTATGATGAATCGCTACCTCGCTGCTGCTGATGGGTACACTGTCGTCAACAATGTTTCCTATGGTCTTGATTTTCGTCCGGAGGTTCTTTTCCTTCTGCACGGCAGACTCGACGGTAAGCTTCTTCTCTTTCTCAAGCTCAATCTTCTGTTGCAGCAGATCGCTTGCGTCTTCTTTGGCCTTCATGTATCTATTGTTAGCGATTTTGGATCTTGTAGACAGAGAAATTGGCAGGCATATGCACCTTTTTCTTGGCCCCGATTAGCTTCTGCACCTCATTGATCTTGCTGCTGGTTTGCGTTGCGCTATACTGAGCTTCAAGAATGATCTATCAACAAGAAGCCTTGTATCAATTGCACTCAAAGTACCTACTCTTTCGGTGATCCTCGAATAGGGCGATAACCTCGTCGACGACTGCCTCGTCTGCGAAACGGCGACGCTGAGATTCTCGGATGCGTTCCGGGTTCCCTCCACGCTCGACGATGAAATCGTTTACGTCGAGCATATTTGCGTAACAAATCGCTTCCGTTGTGATCGTGCGGAAGATTGTGGGGAGTTTCGCTGCTGCCTTCTTACTGAGCTTGAGAAAGGATCGAAAACTCCTGCTGTTGTTTGCGAGGGCCACGGGTAGGTAGATGTGGCACCCCTCCATGGTGGGGTTTTCTGCCCTGCCCCTCTGACTCACTGACGTAGCTGTGAGCCCAAACTGCAAAGTCAACCCAGCGTGAGATATAGCGACACTTACACTGCCAGATGCTCACAGTGGTTGATCATTGCTCGCGAAGAAATTTTCGCTGGGGCGTGGCATAGGTCAAATTAAATTACTCGATCAGATGCTGCGAGCCGAGATTATCTGCTGCACACCATCGCAGGGCAAGATACAAAAACGGCCAGGGAACCCTCTTCCCAAGCTGTATCCCGCGGAAGGGAAGAAGCTGTAGTTCTAAGATAGTACAAAGGATCGCCAAGCGACCAAGGCTTGCATGCTGCAACGATCATCCCGCGTAGCATACAAGCCAAAGGGTAGGCAAGGCTGGAATCTCACCACATCGATTCCGAAGCACGTCGACTTTGTGTCCTAAAAAGCCCGCTAGTTCCACTGTAGTGATCCACGAGCTCACATTACCAGACAGTTACTCTTCTCGGGTGCTTCTCCAGGATTCTGCGATTTCTCGATTTGCTCTATTAAGATCTCGAACGCACGGTCCACATTCTCGTTGTATCGGGCGCTCGCTTCGGTCCAGCCGCATTGTAGCTTTTCAGATAGTTTTTTTCCATCATCAGCACTGACTTGTCTTTGCTCGGGTCTCAAATCGCTTTTGTTCCCTACAATGACAATGGGAACCGATTCCGTCCCCTAAATTGCACCACCTGTGTTAGAGCTAACAACTTCCAGTTCATAAAAGTCAACACGTGCGTCACGAGCTTACCAAATGATTGAGAATCTTCTCCCTGATGACCTGAACCATTTCAAAAGATGGCAAAGAAGAGACAGAGTATACCAGCATATAACCGTGGATGCCGATAAAGTGCTTGGAATTTAAAATGCTGTATTCATCCTGCCTCTCATGTCAATGTGGAAGAACAGGCTTGGGAAGTCAGGATATCCCTACTTGTCCAGCAGTGTCGACTATTTCAGTTGAGAACTCTTGACCTTTGTATGGAATTATTTTGCTGAAGGTATTTTCGATTGTTGGGTAGTAGCTGTCTACAAAATGACCGTCCACATATTGAACCGCTAGTGATGATTTGCCTGGCAAGTATTAGTCAAATTCGGCAGATGAGCGGCAACTGATCGCTATCTTACCGACAGATCGACTGCCCACGATGGCAACCTTTCTCTGTTTTGGGGCTGGCATTTTCAACGGTTCGCCTATGAAGACCGATAGTGTAGCCGGCATAAAACGGCAGCTGTTGCCTCTAAACATTGGAAATGCGGGCACACATGCTGACGTAAGGTCGAACCCAGGGAAGGGCAATGCGGCGCCATGCTCTTAGCCGTCTCATATGCCATTCTGTTTCCGGTAAAGCTTCCACCCAACCACACTGAGATAGTTACTGCTCAAGCTACCGGAGCACTGCTACATCACGTTGACCAGATCGTGAATTGGCATTCTTCGCTTCAGCATAGATATGGCGACAATACTACCCTTGCGCTAGTGTACAGTGCTTGCAACAACTCATCGCAACTGCCAACAACTTGCTTTGAAACCCCTACACAGGTCACCACTTGACCCACTAGAGGCTTCAGATCGCGCAAACATCACACCCAAGGCTGCGCTGCGAGCGCATTACGACGATGCGGCCAGTTCAAAGCGGCCTGGTCACGGCCTTGGGCGCCAACGATGATGATATATACGACGTACCGACGAGTCGCGAAACAACACCAACGTCACCGGCTAAGGGAGCGTCGCAAGATGGCGCTTGGAAGAGCAATGATATTGGGAAAAAGAGGAAGCGCTCCTCCACGTTATCGGATGCTTCCACAATCAAGCGGCCACAGGCTTCACGACTTCAGACGAGATCTGTCCCGGGCCCTGGATCCGCACGGAGAAGACTATATTCGTCATCTAGGCCGTTGCCTGTCCACAACGCTCAGCGCGCGACACAGAGTAAAGACGTCGCACTGTTGCCGGCAGCGCCAATTCAGCCACCTCATGGTAGCAAGTCTCCCGAAAATACGATATCTAAACCGACAGACTTACCCGACATAACAATTTCAGCCCCACGTCGTCAGCGTCTGATAGACAGATTGGTCGCGCAAAGAGCTGAGAGCCCAGAGTTCGACCTCGAGTCTGACTCGGGGTCACCTTCTGATATTGAAAAGGGTGTATCAAAGGGGCACCTAGCACATCCAATAGATGGGCAGATCTATAACTCACAGTCACCACAAATCCGACCTGGGGCGGCCAGGACACCCGACCGGCGATCCGGGCCCGCCAAGAACAGAAAGATCAAGCTGACTTATAGTAGTTCGAGGAGCTTCTTGGGTGGCTCCCAAGGTCAGGATGGCACTGTCATGCTTGATGATGGAGGTAGCGTCTTGCCGACGCAGCGCGAAGAAGACCCTTTTGCGGCGCCCCTGAGCCCGCCTGCTGCCGAATACGACCTTGACGATGACTTGGATGGTCCAAAAGTTGGGATACAGAGTGTCCATGAACTTCGCCGCGCCGGCGCCAACAATCGGTTTTCGGATGAAATGGATGATTTGTTGTCACGCATCGGCAAACCGTCCGCAGTTCCCTCCTCGTTAAGGCGCAACGCGCTTTGTGAGCTAGCAAACAAGCTACAACAGAAGGAATTCGCCAGTCAGTTCCGTGATCACGCAGCCCGCGATAATGTTGTGAAAGCCATCGGAAGCGAACCAGATGTGATTAGCGGGTTTGCTCTGACTGCTGCTCTCGTTACATTCTTGTCTTTCAGCCCAGCTCCCCATTTGCTTCGTCAATTGACGGCTGAGAAGATTGGACAGCTTCTGAGTCGCCTGTTCCAAGAACAGCAAGATGTAATGGAGATTGCAGCGCAAAAGCGGCTTAACTTATCGCGAAGCACCAAATCTTCGCTCGAAAGTTTGAAGATTGGAATCCTTCAAATGGACATTTGGCACGAACAGAGACTGCCATCGCTTACTCCTCGCGCACTTGCGTTACAGCTTCTTGTCATTCTCAGTCGCTCCGCAGATATTCAGTGTCTTGAGCATCTCACCGGTGACATAGAGCGCGATATTGTGGTAATGGCAACAATCTACTCGAAGGAGCGACCTCCACGAAACATCGACTATGTTTTAATAATACTGGCTTTAGAGGCGCAGTCCAACTTCATTGGCTTGGAAAGTGAGAGATACGCCACTGCTATCAAGGGTTGTCTTCGGGCGACTCTCGATACCTGGCTACTGCAGAACGATTCCTTGGATAACACGACGCTCAAATTGGCAATCAACGTAACCAATAGCGAGATTGGGGCGTCTGTATTCGATGATTGCTTATTGCTGTCGAAATTGGTTGTCTTGATATCGGAAGGCTTATCCCAGATCCAAAGCACTCTGCAGAGGAGCGGCTTTCAAAGCAACATGTACGATGAATTGCTTTTGTTACTGGGTATTCTCATCAACATTCTTGAGCATTGCCCGCGGGCACGGGCCTCAGTAGATGGGGACTCCCTTGACATGGCTACAGCTCTTTGGCTAGGCAATATGTCGTTCGTCAACGATGTGAGCCCATATTCCAACATAGCGGAAATTGAATACTAATCATTCATAGGCGGACTCTGTCAGCAAGTCCAAGATAGGCGTTGCATTCGGTTACCTGGCTATTGTATTAGGTTATTTGTATCTAACCGCCTCCGGGCGCTTTCGAATGCGGAAGCGTCGAGATTGGCCTGGAACAGCCCATTTGGTGAATTCTATCGAGGAATTTCTCCGCATTTCCAAGACGATCGGAAATAGAACCAATGAGCTAGAGACACTCGTCAGTGATCTCCGTCTGCAGCAGGCATCTGGAGGATAATAATATGTATATAGGGGATGCTGAATTTGGGGATATTGAAAGTACTCTATGCTTTGGCATCATTCACACAAGCGTCATCGTGCAGGCATGCTGCAGTAGGCATCAGTGCAATCGCCACGGCAGAAATATTGCAGAAATATTAGGCGCATTGACGTGAACCAGATTAGATCGCGTCGCACCACAGGCGCGGCGTTCTCGAGCACCAGACTCACTCTCTTTGTGTCCTACCTGGTGTCTAGGATTCTAGAACTACTGTCGACCACCAGCTAACTACCGAGAATGATCGTGCAATAAGCGGCACAGCTGCGTAAACAACTCAATACTACAATCTCGCGCCTCCAGCTGGTGACAAAAAGTTTCGCCGCTGGACTGCTGGCTTCTTCACAAAGCACACCACGCATGGGTGAGATGATCTGAAAAAAAGGCTTAGAAAGTACTCTGATACTGTTCTTGATTCTTCATATCTCAGAGATGCTTGTTCCGAACAGCTTCGGCTGCTAAAAGCCAACCTCGGAAGGGCAGAACGGCAATGTTTTGTCACCCGCTTGCTCTCGTAGGTAAGATGGTAAGCAAACAAATAACTTGTGGGTGAAGTGCGTGGGGATGTCGGGTTCGTGGTGGGGCTACCTACGGCTATCGATAACAGGGAAGAAAAAAGTTCCATAGAAGGCTGCCTCCCCAAATTTGCGATTTCATCTTACAACAGGATAATTGTCGTGTTTCGCGGAACATAATGGGTCAAGGACGTCGCATGAAACGCAAACAGGGGGCACCGGATCCCCTGTCCGAGGAACATTTCGCGCGGTTGAAAAGAAAAGCTGGCATTCCTGTTGACGAAACTGAACAGCCAGCGAAAAGTGCACCCCCCAAGAGACGTCGCACAGCAAAGAAGGCTGTAGCTGGCGGGAAAAGCAAGAAACTTTTACCCGATCCGGACATCAATGAGCATAGTCCGTCGCAAGAGAGGCATGGCGATGTGTTGACAGACGAACCAGACGAAAAACTCGGCGACGACTTCATCGGCTCTGAAGACTCCGTCGTCGACTCTGATGAGGATATCAGCAATAAGAGGGAGCGATTTGTGTTCTCCGACGATGAAGACGATAGCGACAAAGAAGAGGTTCTAACTGCTGCGAATATTGAGGGTCTTTCAAAGAAGCTGGATCAGCAACTGGAGAAGGAACGGACCGAGGCAGACGCTGAAGTCCAGGAGTCTGCTCTGCAAACAAACTTGAATGGCGACAGACCAAAGGTTCTTGGCGCTTTTGATGAATCTGATGAGGAGCTTGGCAATTCGAGCACACTTCTTGCCCCCGATTTACAACTCCTTCGCCAGCGGATAACGGACATCATAAGAATTTTGGGAGACTTCTCCAAGTTGGCAGAGGAAGGACGTTCTCGCGCTGACTATACCTCTCAGCTTCTCGACGACATCTGCGCATACTACAATTACTCTCCATTCCTTGCCGAGAAGCTCTACAATCTGTTTACACCCCGTGAGGCCTTTGCTTTTTTCGAGTCTAACGAGGCCCCGAGACCAATTGTTATCAGGACAAATACTCTGCGTACTCATCGCAGAGACCTAGCCCAGGCTCTGATCAACCGAGGTGTGACTTTGGAACCTGTTGGAAAGTGGAGCAAGGTTGGATTGCAAGTTTTCGAATCATCTATTCCTCTAGGGGCTACACCAGAGTATTTGGCGGGTCACTACATCCTTCAGGCTGCTTCATCCTTCCTGCCTGTCATGGCACTTTCGCCGCAACCGTAAGTTGATGTACCATCCATTTCAACTACCGGTAGTATTTTCTAACTACTTCTCAAGTGGCGAGCGAGTTCTTGACGTAAGCTTGACTTCTCAGTCGCATATTGGCTGATACTGACTTTCCGTAGATGGCAGCAGCCCCTGGTGGCAAAACAACACATTGCGCCGCCATGATGAAGGTATAGTAACTTTCAACGGTACGTGACATGGTAGCTAATGAACCTCAGAATACCGGTGTTGTCGTGGCCAATGATCCCAACAAGGCTCGTGCCAAGGGTTTGATCGGTAATATCCACCGATTGGGTGCTAAGAACGTCATCGTGTGCTCTTATGATGCGAGAGAATTTCCGCGCGTCATGGGAGGCTTCGACAGGGTCCTCCTAGACGCGCCTTGCTCCGGCACTGGCGTTATCGCTAAGGACCCGTCTGTGAAGACCAATAAGACGGAGCGCGATTTCATGACTCTTCCTCATACCCAGAAGCAACTGTTGCTGTCCGCTATCGACTCGGTCAATCACGCAGGCACCGGCGGTTGCATCGTCTATTCAACTTGCAGCGTCACGGTCGAGGAAAAGTAAGTGGTCGAGGTGGACAAACCCTAAGACGAGTATGCTGACAGGGCTTTAGTGAACAGGTTGTAGCTTACGCCCTGTCTCGAAGACCTAATGTCAGACTTGTCGATACGGAGCTGCCATTTGGTAAAGAGGGTTTCACGAGCTACATGGGCAAGACTTTCGATCCCAGCTTGAAGCTGACCCGCCGCTACTACCCTCATACCTACAATGTTGATGGCTTCTACGTTGCCAAGTTCAAGAAGATCGGACCTAGTCCGACCAGCGTGTCCAGGATCAAGGCCAATGGAGATGAGCCATTGCTGCCCGCGGACAAAGCTCCGATTGTCGAAACAGGCCCTGCGAGTGCTAATAGTGAAGATGCAGGTGGGAAATTTGGTGGCTTTGACGAGAATGAGGATAAAGAGTACATGGAGCGCGCAAAAAGAAGTGCAATGCGGCGCAGGGGCCTTGATCCTCGTTCTCTAGATCGCCCTCGGAGCGAAAGGAAGAAGAACGCTTGAAGCTTGCGATGCATGCTCTGGAGCGACCGGCGTTGGGGTTTCATTGTATGGTTTATACTCAATTAGATGTGACTTATCGCTTGAGATTTCTCTTCTGTAGTCGATTTCTTGTTGCTGTGTCTTCGACATTCCTAGTCGCAGCAACCCGTGAAGTTATCTGTCGGAATCACGTTGTGGGATGCTTTTCTGCTAGGGCACTTCTGCTAACGTGGCGCATTATCAACCAAGTTCGCGGTCAAATGCTGCTTCCGAGTGACAATCCCTATACTCCTCCTTGGCTGACCGGGCGTGCTACCCTGGATCGCCATTGTGAGTTACATTGAGTTATGACTCGCAAACCAGCACCGTGTTTTCCGGTGCAGCACTGATGGGGTGTCTATAACGTTTATTGTTGAAGGTTCGTACTTATATAGGGTACGCTTTTACAAACCTTGCTCG
The DNA here is from genome assembly GCA_030780425.1 of Beauveria varroae. Taxonomy (NCBI): domain Eukaryota; kingdom Fungi; phylum Ascomycota; class Sordariomycetes; order Hypocreales; family Cordycipitaceae; genus Beauveria; species Beauveria varroae. The sequence continues at coordinate 336,834 of JAPFUP010000156.1, forward strand.
GCAGTGAACATAGCAACCACGACAAGTTGCTGCGACGCTGGCGGAGCAATGACAGTCTCGTCACCATACACGGGAGCAAGCGAAACAAAAAGCTCTAATTATTATCGGCTATCCACTGCCTCGCCCAGGCCTCAATCCGATCCACGTTCGTCTCCATCTCATCAGATGTGTTACTAGTAAGTTCGATGACGATCTCATCGTCATAAGCATCTCTCGCCTCTTGCAGGAGTACTTCCATGATCTCCGAATCTAGGTTTTCCTGAAGCTTGACTTCCGCATAGTCTCTGTTCCGCCGAGTTAGATAGCTTGCACAGTAACGGTGCCACTGTCCTGAGCTTACCTCGCTTTCAGCCGATCGTAGAGGGTAGTGGAATCTACCCGAAGCACAACAACCAAATCGATCCAACTTTTGGGGAATAAGTCGCAGGCATGCCAGTCTATTAAGCAGCCTCCCTGCTTCACATCATCCTCAATTGCGTCCAGTAGCTAGTTGAAATATGAGCATACGCCGCGTACTCGCACCGATAATACTTTGCGTACCTTATCCTCGTCGACAATCCAGCTCTGATAATCTTCGTCCCAGCCCTCATGGCAATCTTTATCTTTCACAACCTGATTCACAGAGATATGCCGTAGCCCCAATCTCTCCGATAGGCTCTCACAATGAGTGGTCTTTCCCACACCTGGTGTACCCGTTATGATGATATTGGGAGATGACCTCATTGTTCCCGATTATCAGGCCACCAAGCCAGCGAGGGAATCAACAGACGCACAAATACAGAATCACTTCAGATAGACAACAGTGGACGTAGTGTGTACAGTGCGGACGAGTTTCGCGGTGCAGGTGCCCAGAGAAAATGTTAGCCACTCTGCACGTAGATTTTTTCGGCCCCACCACGTTCCTGCTCGTGCCTCTCCGCAAGGACGACTAACAAGAGCGCTGAGTAGGGGTCGCTGTCTCAATACACCACAAATAAATACTGGCCGTGATATTCATCCGTACATCATACTACTTTTCTCTAGCCATATAAGGGCGAAATGCAAGTCCCAACATCAACACCAATAGTACATGCGAAATCAACTAATTCATCGGCACATCTCACCAAAATGCATTGGGGAGCCCCGAAAGATACACAGGTCTTTCATTGCTCCACCCCGCCGTCCAACTCATCAACCTCAGCTATGCTCGCAGGGCGATTGTACTCATCACTATCCCCGTACTCTAGCTTCTCCTGCTGGGCGATGGCTTGCGCGGACACGATCTCGGCGAGGCGCTTGAGGCGCGGTGTTTGTAGCCCTGACGATATGTTAGCTTGGATAGTTGACCAACGGACCGATGTTTACTTGCAAGAAGGTGTATATGTTTCCAGGGCAGTAATGGCGCGAGGTTCAGCGATCTCGTATGGCCCACTGTCATCCATGTCAACGGCTTGCAGGAGCAGAACATCGCTCTTCTCAGTGACACGAGATGCTACAGCCTTCATGATTTCGCCATTGATGGGTTGCTCGTAATCAGCAACTAGGTACTGATTAAGCAATTTCTGGATCTGGTTGGGTGACAACCTGTAGACAACAAGTCAGTACTCAGGGAGAGTCGGGTAGGAGACAAGGGCCAGGTCACCCACATCCAACAAATGTCTTGAATGATCTCAATATCATTTAATGTCGCCTTCTTCAGCTGCAGTAACTTGGTAGCTTGCTGCGAGAAAGATCAGAATGGGAATACATCATGTTATATAGATCAATGAGCCTACCATTAGATGTTCCAGTTGCAAAGTGCCTTCCGGCATGTCATGGCTCTTGCACCACTCTTCAATACGGGTGATGTTGTAGTTGATCTGTAAACCACGCTTCCAAGACAGGAAGTTGCGCCTCATCAACAAGTCATTGAAAGCAGTAACACCAACTAGACGCAAGAGTTCAGTAACAGTCTGCGTAATAATAGTGTCCTCCAGGTAGTAAGCCTTCATTGCGCGGAAGACGCTGTTCAGCAGGCTCAGAAGGTTATCCATGCTGTATGCTGGTTGGGAGTTTGATTGCAGAAGTTTACCCAGGAAACGATTGCTCTCGCTTGTAATGAAGCCGGGTAGAGATTGCGATTCAATAATGGCAGGAATAATCATCTTATGAAGCTTCTTCTTGAGGACCTTCATCCAGGTATGGTAAATGTTGAATTCGAGGCTTTCAAGGTCGTGCTTAACAATCTCCAGGAGGCGATCGTATTCGTAGTTATCCGTCTTCTGGGTTTCATACCAGTCCTCAGCCAAGAAAACAAAAGACAGCATCTCGTGAACGTTCGAAAGCCAGAACGCGCCGGGGCTGATAGCATCATCGCCATCGTGCTGCATAACTTCCTGCTGGATAGATTGCATAACATTCGCCAGGAATCGTTCTGATTCTTTAACATATCCATTGTTCCACATTTCTGAAGTGACCAAGTTGATCAAATATGACGGGAAGAGAACTTCTTTGTCAGATGGCGGTGGGTTGCTGTTTGGCGACGGGATCTTGAGATTGCGAATTAAGCCCATGGTAACTTCTTCATTCAATCCATCCTCATCCGCAAGGAGAGTCTCCAGTTCCATTTCGATATTATCAACGCCTGGAATAAATGTCGTTCCCGATAGATTTTGCCTATGGGCGGTGCTCGTCACTGCCATCGAGACGGGGCGAGGGTTGTATGCGCCGCTAAAGCGATCGACATCACGAGGTTCCGCGCCGGCGCTGCGACGCTTTGGCTTCTTGGAAGAAACCAGGTTGATGAGACCAGTTGCGACGGACTGCGCTGGGGCTGTACCATTGGATAGTTCGCCATTGACAGGTACACTTCTCTTTGCGACCTCCAGGGCGTCTCGTAGGGCCTCAAGCTCTTGTCTCAAGCTAGAATTGTCCTTATCCCTCTCGGTACCTACTTGCTTTGCAGATTCAAGTTCCGAGTTGGCCACACGGAGCGACTCACGAAGTTCACGTTCCTCTTCCTGCATCCGCTTGATGTTGGCAGTGGATTCGTCAAACGCCTGTTGGAGCTTCTTCATCTCGTCTTCCATAGCCTCGAGGCGCGCTACAGCAATGCCGGCCTGATTAGCTTCGGTCTGCAGCTCTTTGGTTCGAGCTTCAAGAGCGTTGTGGCGGTTTTTCCATGACTTGATCTGCGCCTCATAGCTTTCAACTTGCGAGATAAGGCCCTTGTTCTTTTCTTTCATAGAACCCAATGACTGGGTAAGTTCGACAACCTTATTTTCAAGCTTGTACGAGATTTGCTTGAGGTCTCGAGCCTCTTCCCTGACTTTCTTATACTCACGGCGAGCAAGTTTGCCACGCCAGAGATTTTGAACCATGATAACCTTCCTGCGATAATCTCTCCAAGACCGCTTCTGAAGGCGCGACCTCCATGCTCTTTGGATGACGAGAGCAGCATTACCAACACGGGCTTCCATGATAGCCTTGCGTCGGAGAAAGCCCTTGGCCACAGACTCGAACAGGACCATATCGTTTCTGATGCGCAAGAACAATTTCCGCTGCTTCCGGCCACGCCAGACTCGCTGGATAGTCGTGGCTGCCCTGATGGTGCGAAGTTGCTGAGCTGTTCTCCTTGCAATATAAGCCCTAGCGGCGGCTTGAGTGCGGATGACAGCCTCCCGAGCGTCCAGAAAGCGGCGTCGGTAGTACTTTGCCTTGAGATTCTTTTGAATCATCACAGCGCACTCGTTCAAGCGGTTGGTGCGAAGGCCTTCCAGGAACGCCAGCATACCGGCACGGAAGAAGATTTTCGTCAAGCCTAGCTGGTACTTATCAAGTCCTTTGCCGGTCGAGGTGCCAAGAGCCTTTGTTAGAATTGCATTTGCCATTTGACGAATCTCAGCAGTCCATTGACTGGAGTGAACAAGCATGTAGTAGCGTAGAGCGAACTCCTCGTACGTCCATCGTGTGGGATAACCGGCACAGCTGATTCGAACGGTCTCCAGTACGCCGCAGGCGCGGAGCTGGCTGAGAACCATCGGGCCTTCAAACTTCCAGGCTTCCTTGGCTTCGTTTGGCTTGATGCATCTGATGTAATGAACGTCCGTGTTGTTGATTGTATTCATAAGCTCGATCAACGAAGAGCGAAATATACCACCAAGAGTCGGTTTTCGATTGACAGCTACGCCAATTTTACGCCCGCCAGCTGGCTTCACAGCGTTTGAAGACGCAGAAGCGACATCCTTCTCGCGAACGGCAGAAGCAGCATCTAGAACTTCTCGCAAGAAAGCGTTGCTGGTAGCGCGGAGAACTGTCATGTGCTCATCTGGGACGGTGTCTCGATTCTTCTCGATGAAGCCTTCGGATTCGTACGTTACGTCAACGGCGTAATGACAAACCGTGAACGCGGTTTTGCCGAACCTGGGCTTTTTAAAGAACTGGTGCTGCTTGTCGGTGCTGAAGTTCTGATACAGCTTGTTAACAAAACTCTCGTCGCTGCCCATTGGAAGTCTAGACTCTTCATCTAGCAATGAGAGGACACCCATCTTGCCTTCAATCAAATCGATGCAAGGCTGGTTGTCGGAAAAGTCAATGAAGGTCCAATCTATTTGCTCCCTGAGATATTCTTCTTGCTCAAGTTTGAAGACATGCTGGTTAAATTCCTGCTGAAGCTTTTCGTTTGCGTAGTTGATACAGAACTGTTCAAAGGAATTTTTCGCAAAATGCTCGAATCCGTAGATATCCAAGACACCAATGAAATTTTTAACACGATCGAGCACCTCAGGAGTAGCCAAGCTGTGGTTAATGATGTTGACTAGCCAGTCGAATAAGCTGGAGTAAATAAACTTGGCCACAGAGTCGCGGACAACAACTGCCTGAGCTTGCGACAAGTTGGAAGTGATTTTCTCGCCTCGTGTAATAAGCTGCTTTTTCACGATCCACTTGGCAAATTCAATCGCATCGATGCCTAAGATCTTGCAAGCTAGCTCCAAAGATGGTTCTGTCGGGGCGAGCACACTGTCATTTCTGGAGGCAGTGATCTTGACATTTCCGAGATGGAGCAAACCAGCCAGAAGCCGGAAGATATAGGCTTGTTGATCTTGGGCAACTCCAATGGTCTGCAAACTCTTTTTAGTCGCCTCAAAGTCAGCTCTGTCGTCAACCCCATCAATTGTAGGGCAGTCGCCCTGGTTCAAATAGTCAAATTTGTCGAATGTTAGGATATTGAGCTCCTGGCGTTCCCGGTCCGATGCACCGGCGACAAGCTGATAGAAGATGTGATAATTTCTCTCCTTTGACGGTTGAAAGACGAGACGTGAACGCTCAAGGAGATATGTTCGGATCTTCGCACCGATTATATTTGTCTTATCATCAAACATGATCTCGATGTATTTTCCGAATCGAGAGGAGTTATCGTTACGAGTCGTCTTCGCGTTGCCGAATGCTTCCATGATCGGATTCGTCGCCAAAATTTGCTCTTCAGTCTCGCTCATGGCCTCCGTACCACGTTTCGAACGGGCTCCCGGGTTATCTGGTGCTTCTCGTGTTGCGAAGTAGCGCATGATATACTTGGCGCTGACCGTCTTTCCAGCACCTGATTCGCCAGATACAACAACCGTTTGATTCTTGTTGTCACGCACCATGTCCCTGAAGAGAATTAACAAAAATCCTTTTGCCTGTCAATAGTCTCCAAGAAATCTCTTACATGAAGGCTTCCTCGGCGATGGCAAACAGATGCGGCGCCTGAGTTGCACGATGACGGCCGGCATATACCTGTACCATGCCAGGAACGTAAAGCGAGTCCACACGCGCAAAAGGATTAGTCGCAATGAGAACGATACCGCTGTATGTGTATATCTCTTTCTGTAGATATCGTAATCGAATAGCCTGTAATACTGTCCGCAAAGCACATGTTAGATTCGTCGTTCAAGCACGTATGTATTTCCGATGCGAATGTCATACCAGCAGGTTCGTTAAGATGCGAAAGATTTGTCAAGTCGTCGCTGGCTTCAAGCATCGTCGGGTTCATCAGAGGAGGCAAGGCCGGATCTGAGCCTGTTTGGAGAGCCTCGGCCGAGACTTCAATGATTTTTGTCTGTCCAGGTTAGCACATCCATAGCAATGTAGCAATAGGTGAACAAACCTCGCCATTTTCCAATTTAAATTCTAGCTTGACCTTTGAGCCATCCTCATTTTTGCTCACAAGCTCGGAAGCGACCCAGCCCTCGGCAGCATCAGGCTGCCAAGCTTTGGTGCCGACATCGTAGGTCGACGCCATCAGGAAAGGAGTCGACAGCGGGTGGTCAGTTACTGGAGGTGCTCAGAAGAGATCGCTGCTTGATGAAGATAGGAGTAGTTCGCAAATGTGATGCGGTCACCGTCAGCTGCAGCTAACGCTGAAGTCCGGAGACCGTCGTCAGGGAGATTTCGCCTGCCGTGGAGGCTGGATTGGAACAGACAAGATCAATGCCACACAGCTTGCGACGTAATGTGGAAAGACGAAGAGTAGAAGGAGAGCTTCGTCAACCAACCACCCATTTGCGGGCTCACTAGACGAATCAAGGGGCTGCCGTGACGGAAATAAAAAGTTACGGTCTGGGAAAAGAAATGTGATAGCCACCTAGCAGACAGACAAGTAGGTAGGTATGGTAGCTGCGTTGGTGGTCATGGAGCAGGGGGTGTCACCGTTGGTCAGTGGGTACAAATGCTCCTCCTGAGGCCCTAAATAAGCAGCCCCTGATGCCTCAGTGGTCCGTGCCTGGTTGCTTATTAAGTTGTTTACTCAATGCCAAGTATCTGCCTCCTAAATAAATACCTACTTCTGTAGATATTTCCCTAAAATTATTGCCACCTGCTCATTTACTTACTTATTTGAATACATATCTAGGTACTAAGCTGCCCAGGTACCTAGGCATGCCTTGCCGCTGCCACGAGTCCACGACCAAGTAACGCGACACCATTGTGTTTCACTGCGGTGTCTGTTGAGCCCAAATCCATCAATTACCTCGGTACCTACGAGGGAATTGCCCACCTGCCTTGCCGAGTATGTAACCTATCTAGGTACCTTTTCGTTTACCTATTTAAAAAGGTAGTCAGGCACCTCCTGGTATCTCAGATGCAGGTACTTATTAACCACTGCGCCCCACCCGCTGTGCTGGAAAGCTGGAAAAGTGAAATGCTGGGCGCCAAAAAAGGGGCTGGCTGCTGCGAAACTTACCAACACTGTTAGTACTTAGCAGCTGTTACGTTTGAGCCTAGGTACCTACCTAGGTAGGTATACCTAAGTATCTAATTACTTGGTCAGTAGGTTCCCGCCCCGGGGGGCGGGGTAGATAAATATTCACCTACCACCTCCTTGCAGCAAAATGCCCCTACCATGCACTCATTATCCGACCAGTATTAGGTACCTTATTTAGTAAATTGATGTTGCATCTCCTCGCCTAAGCAGTCCTGTGTGCTCGCTTGCAAAGCAGCAAATTACAAGGTGATTCAAGACTCTTTCTCCTCTCTATCCGTACATTATCAGTTGGCGCCGCTGACCTGCAGTACCAACTAGGCCAAATTTGGAATTAGCGTTTTCACTCTTTACCTAGCCTAACAACGACAAAGTATCCAAGCAATGGACCTCATTATTTTGCAAGAGAACTCTTGTCTATTCAATCTACACTGTGTTGAAGAGACAAAGACAATTAGAAGTTCGATTAGTTAATTGTTAACTAGAGGAGATAGTGTCATACTGCCGGGGTTGTCGTGTCTCCCACCAATAAACAGATAGAAAGCCATGTATTCATTGTACGTTGCAATTCCTTTCCCCCACCAAGTCAAGGCAGTGCGTGAAAAGAGTCTTCAATTTCGCACATAAGAATAATCACAGGATAACCGTCCTACTTCTACAGGATCTGGCAATCACCACCCAATGTTGCTCGCTTAGCTCTGCTTGCACTCAGCGGCTTCTTGCTTGGGCTTTCCAGACTCGTCCTAACAAATTAGTAATTGAGATGGTGATGGTCAGCTTATTCACACCACTTACATCGTCGTCTGTCTCCTCTTCTTCATCCTGGTCATCGCTGAGATCATCCTCGTCCTCATCCTCTTCGTCATCAAAGTCTGGTTCCTCCATGTCGCCGTCATCAATTTCCTCATAGCGAAGGGCCTCTCCCGTGAACCAGTCAACAGCGCGGGGAATGAGCTTTTCCTTGATGTCCTCGCCAAGATGATAGTCTAATTCGAGGCGCTCCTCGATTTCGGTGGCTGCGTCCTCATCCTCCTCATCCTCCTCGTTGCTCGGGGGTTTCGGAGGGGAAAAGAAGTTGAAGAAGGACTCGGTGGGAACAGTCTTCTTAACGATACGCGTTTGCTTGGTGTCTATCAGATTTCGAGGTTAGCTAAATTTCGTTCTCAAGTCACGTGAGCATTGGCCGACGGCGGTGTGAGCCTTACTCTTATTCCTCTGTTTCTTGGCTTCGACGCGGACGGTAAGGTCCTTGCCGGGAAGCCAGTCAATCTTGTCGCCTTCGGCGTGATCATAGATGAAATCACCGCCGTAACCGCTTTCGTTTTGGTAGAAGTACGTCTTCGTGAGCGTTTTATTGGAGAAGAACTCATTCGAGGAAAACTCGAAAATCAATCTAAAACCCGGCTCCTGCAAGTATTCCATTCGAATATCGGTCAAGTGTTTGAGAGCGGCTTCATCCCGGTCCGTGATGATCTCAGCAAACGTTACCTGGTTCTTCATGGCGGAAAGCCAGAACTCAGGAATTCCGGCGACATTCTCGGGAATGTCGAGTTTGGTGCCCTCCTCATCAGTCTCGGTGGCCTTCGGCTGAACTTCGAAGTTCTCGTCTTCTCCAGCCTTGATCTCGTCCTCAGTGGGTTCAGCTTGACCGTTGACGATGGCAGAGCGCTTCTCATACAGAGGGGTAAATTTGGCAAAGTACTTCTTCTCGAGTTGAAGAACCTCCTCCTGAAATTCAGCCTCGAGTTTGGCATGGTCCTTCTGGATAGCTCGGAGGCCGGAAACCCTGCGGCGAACGGTAGGTGGCAAAGACTCGATATAGCCAGATGAGCGACCGATAAGGGAGCCAAGACGACCTTGGATCATCTGGACGAGCTGGGGGTTCTGGGCGAAGATGGAGGCAGCAGCTGCGCGCTCCATGTCGTCTGTAACAGCGGTTTCCATTAGTCATGTGAGATGTATTGCTCATCCTGCTTGGACACTGACCCTCCATGATGCTTGCCACGCCGGGCTGCTGGGCTCTGGAAGAGATGGGCGCGTTCGTCGCGGGAGTGTTCTGAGGCGTACTGAAGTGGGGTTGGTTAGCATTGGTAGGGATAGCTTCACAGTACGACGACTTACGGAGCCGTCATCTGGTCAGTTCGTTTGCCTGGGATAGGTTCGGCCATTGTAGCAGAAGAAGCGGAGGTAACTGCTGGGCCGTTGAGAGCTACTACTATTGGTGACGAGTATGAGAGAAGGAGGAAAGAAGAGGGTTGGTGGTAATGGATGCAGAAAGTTAGGTGCCCCAAAGCGACTGGGGTTGTGAATTTTTGGTGGGGGGGAGAGGGGGAGACCGCGTTGCGTTGGAGTGGAAAAATTTCCAAGGGCGATTTTTTTTGGTTGGCGTCGACCGGCGTGGGTTGTTGGGATGGATCATGGGCGAGAGCTTCTGGTAGGTAGATAGGCAGGTACCTACCCAGTGTGCCAGTACCTACCTCCTTTACAACTCAAGTGTTGTAAGGCTAATACCCCCGTTTTTACTCACCAGGTTAGTACCTTGTTGAGTATCTGCTAGCAGCTAAATGTTTGTAGGTAGGTGTGGTAGGTAGGCAAGGCAAGTGACCGCTCCAGAGACATACAAATAGAATAAGATCTCTCGCAACGTCACCTTCCTTTGATTTCCCGACATGCTCTATGTCTGCTATATAATGGCCGTTCTTTATTCTTGCCAGCTCTTTGCCAGGGCAGAACAACATCCCGAGATAGCCGATGAATTGCCCCATCTTATTCCCTGCAGGACTCGTTGATAGGTACGACTCGAAAACCTTCCAGTACCTATTTATCTACCCAATCACACTGACAGCCGACTAGGTACTATTCAGTGGTTGAAGCATCTGTGTTGCTCGAGATACTTGGCCGAGTTAGGGACGTTACAGCATGACGTAGGTTCTAATGCCTACGCCGCCCCGGCTACGGGTTGGCTAGCGCCTAGTTAGTCGTTGCTTTCATAATAGTAGGTAGGTACCTAGTGTATGTAGCCGCTTGCAGCTTCAGTGCCTTTGTACTGGCTAATTCTTGGTCGCTTGATGGTCATGGTCATGATAATACTTGAGTACTGTTCATTACCAGTCAACCAGTCACACGGCGATCCAGGTATGGAAGAATATGTAGTGCCTCTTCTCCATCCTTGGGTAGGTAGGTACTTAGGTGACAAACCTTATGAAATAGCCCCACATCAGCGCCCTGCCGGCTGAATTCGCAAACTCGAGAGCCAAGCTTCGTAGGCAGCGCAATTGATTTTCCAGATCAAGCCTATCCAGCTCAGCAACGCCTGCAGAACTTGCATCAAACCAATCATTGCAGCTTCAATCAAAACGGGCAGAGATAACAATTTATCTAGTTATTGCAACAGCAGGTGGTACATTCCCGGAAACATGAGATCTGCATTTCAGTAGCCAACATCATGAACGACCACCACCCACAGGACGAGGAGGCGCGAGCCTCACAACCGACACTATATAGGCTAAACTCCAACCAAAGCATGTCAAGTATCTTTGAGGAGGTAGAAATGGCACACGAAGAAGTAGCACCCCATGGCTCCTCGCTGAAGCTCACATACTGATCTTTTCTTGTAGTTGTACTCCGGACCGGTTGCCGAAAGCTTACCCACAAGCGTCTCAGCCTTCTCACATCGCCGCCACCGCGCAAATTCGACTGCCAGCTTTACGTACTACGAAGAACAGCCTAACGAAGACGCTTACTCGCAGAACTCTGACGAGATCAGTCATGTTGACGATCAGGACCAATATTTCCGAAGACGAAGCATTAGTAGTGATCTTGACGATCTGGACTTTGCTATCGTGGACGATGAAGACTCTGCTGACCGCCACTATATCGCCTCTGATGATGATTATCTCATGCGGCGACGCTCGTCTACACACTCGCGGTTGTCAGTTCACGCGCGCTTGCTGAGAACGGACAGTGCGGCTACAGCAGGAAGTGCTCGGCAAAGCGGAAGAAACAGTCAAAAAGTTTACATGGCCAATGAAGACCTCACCATTGCGATCGCAGGTTTCTCGACAAGTTATTGGGGCTTATCTGCGTACATTTTGCTGTGCGTGATGACCGGTGGCATTGCTTTCCTTGTTCTGCGATGGCTTCCTCGTCGGTATGTTGCCATTCTTGGACGAGCCACGACGCTTCAAAGCTGTGATTGGGTAGTTATCGAGAATCAATGGGGGGAACTTGCAATTCTCGATGTCAAATCGCAACACTATGGACGACCCCTGTCCTCGGTGTTCGGCGCATCTGAGAAGCTCCTTTCCTACGGCTTGGACGATGAGAATGACCCTCTACTTGATGATTTGCGAACAATAGAGTATCGCTATGTCCGATTCTTTTATCACCCAGTCAAGGACAGGTTTATCTTGTCGTCTGGCTGGAAGGATCCGGATTGGACTGATGTCCGCCTCGTGAGGTCGGGACTCGACGGCGATGAAAAAATCATGCGAGAGCAGATTTTTGGTTCCAATCTCATCGATATTGAGCAGAAGTCTGCCAGTAAACTCCTTGTTGATGAAGTAAGTCTACGCCCCAGAAAGGAACTGACTTCTCCCTTTCTCTCTAGCAACTTAGGGTAGGCGTTGACAGGCACAGGTCCTACATCCATTCTACATCTTTCAGATCGCCAGCCTAGTTCTTTGGTCCATGGACTCATATTACTATTACGCTGCATGCATTTTTGTCATGTCGGTCGGAAGTATAGCGGCCACACTCTTGGAAACCAGAGCAGTAAGTTTAACTATCGGGTTTGGCATGTTGAGATCACTTCTGATTTGGGCCAAAGACGATGCGGAGACTCAAAGAGATATCGCGTTTTGAATGCGATGTCCGTGTGTTGCGTAACGGTTTCTGTATGATTCTATTTGATTCTATACACCAGTGTGCCTAGTCCTGCTAACTTTCCGCTAGGGAAATATGTGACGTCAAGTGATTTAGTGCCTGGCGACGTGTATGAACTCAGCGATCCGAATCTCTCCCAGTTTCCCAGCGATAGTTTGCTTCTTAGTGGCGATTGCATCGTCAATGAGAGCATGCTTACAGGTAAGATGAAGTCTCATTGGTATTTGCCTATGCACTAATCGTGGGCAAGGTGAATCAGTGCCCGTCTCAAAGCTGCCCGCCGTCGACAAGACTTTACGTGAAATGACTCTTTCTACGTCGTCTGTTTCGCCTGAGACAGCACGACATTTTTTGTATTGCGGTACCAAGATTGTACGCGCTCGACGACCCCAAGAAGACTTGGACGGCGATGCTGTCGCTCTCGCACTAGTGGTTCGAACAGGTTTCAATACAACGAAAGGCGCACTCGTACGCTCGATGCTCTTCCCCAAGCCCTCCGGTTTCAAATTTTATCGCGACTCGTTCCGATACATAAGTGTGATGGCGGGAATCGCCTTGATCGGCTTCACAGCCTCATTCGTCAACTTTATTCATTTGAAATTGGCATGGCATTTGATCATCGTTAGAGCGCTGGATCTTATCACAATCGTTGTTCCCCCCGCTTTGCCAGCGACGCTGACCATTGGCACAAACTTTGCACTATCCCGGCTCAAGGGGAAGCAGATTTTCTGCATCAGCCCTCAGCGAGTCAATGTAGGGGGAAAGCTCGATATCATGTGCTTCGATAAAACAGGAACGCTCACGGAAGACGGTCTCGATGTTCTTGGTGTACGAGTCGTCTCGGAAGAAACAGGTACATTCGGCGATGTCTTAAGGGAATCTAGCTCTTTTGGGTCCATGTCTGCTACGGCAGACATGCACCCTAGTCCGATACAGGCAGCAATGTATACCATGGCAACATGTCATTCGTTACGTTCGGTCGACGAGGAGCTTGTCGGTGATCCGTTAGACTTGAAAATGTTCGAATTCACCAATTGGTCTTTTGAGGAAGGAACGCAATCTACCGGCGATGGGGAAGATGATGAGAGCGGCCTTGCTCCATCCACAGCCAAGCCGCCAGACGTATGTCCAAACGTCACTCGACGAGAAGGCTTGACTAACATCAACAGGGCCAATTCGAACTCGGAGTACTCAAATCCTTCGAATTCGTCTCGCAATTGCGTCGAGCTAGTGTAGTTGTGCGCCAATTTGGCAGAAAGAGTGGCGATATATTCGTCAAAGGAGCACCAGAGGCAATGCGGGAGATCTGTGACCCTGAGAGCTGTGAGTATATATCACCGCTCCTGCCGGAGTTTCCAGCGCTAAACATATTCCGAAAGTCCCGGTCAATTATGAAGAATTATTGTCGCATTATACGCACAAGGGCTATCGTGTAATTGGATGCGCCACGCGTCATATTCGAAAGCTCAGCTGGATCAAAGTTCAGAAGATGACTCGAGAAGACGTAGAAAGCGATCTGCGCTTTGTTGGCTTCATCATCTTCGAGAACAAACTGAAGCCAAGCACGGCTCCGGTGGTGAAAGAACTGATCGAGTCCAATATACGAGCGGTCATGGTTACTGGTGATAACATTTTGACAGCCATCAGCGTTGCAAGAGAATGCGGCCTGTTAGAGAAACATGCCCATTGCTTCGTGCCTCGTTTTGTCGAAGGTATGTGACTTCTGAACCCACGAAGTTTTTGTGGTGATGCTGATTGCATTCGAGGTGACTTTCAGGATCCGACTGCCAAATTACACTGGGAAAGTATCGATGGCAGTGCATACTCACTTGATACTTCGACCTTGCTAGTTTGTTACCATCGACATCTTCGCAATACTCAACATAACGACTGACCCGCTATGTAGCCCAAGCCCGTACTTCCCGAAGCCGATCTCTCTCTGCCATACGACATATCTAATCTCCGAAATTACTCTCTAGCCGTCAGCGGTGATGTGTTCCGTTGGGTCGTGGATTATGCGCACCCATTGGTGCTCCGTCGAGTATGATATTTGCTTCGAGAATGTATCGAGAGAGACCAGTAGCTGACCTGCCTAGATGCTTGTTCTTGGAGGCGTCTTTGCTCGAATGTCACCGGACGAGAAACACGAGCTCGTGGAAAAACTTCAGAGCATAGACTATACCTGCGGGTTTTGTGGCGACGGTGCTAATGACTGCGGCGCCCTGAAGGCGGCGGATGTTGGAATTTCCTTGTCAGAAGCAGAAGCATCAGTCGCAGCTCCGTTCACATCCAGAGTATTTGATATTCGCTGTGTGTTAGAAGTGATCAGGTATGTTATGCATACGTGAACTCGGTAATGCTGAAAACTAACTCACTCCAGGGAAGGTCGCGCTGCGCTTGTCACCAGTTTTAGCTGCTTCAAGTATATGAGCCTATACTCCGCGATACAATTCACTTCTGTGAGCTTTTTGTACGCTAAAGCTTCAAATCTGGGCGATTTTCAATTTCTGTTCATTGACTTGCTCCTGATTCTTCCTATTGCCATATTTATGGGCTGGGCAGGTCCGGCTCAGACACTCGACAAGAAGCGGCCCATATCCGGACTTGTTTCCCGAAAAGTGCTCATACCGCTACTTGGCCTCATGGCAATCTGCATTGCGGTGCAGGCCATTGCATACATCACCGTTCGGGAGCAAACTTGGTACATTCCTCCGGTAGTCGGCCACGATGAGTCTGATATCAAAAACTCGGAGAACACGGCACTATTCTTAACATCTTGTTTCGAATATGTGTTTTCTGGAGTGATTCTAAATGCAGGTCCCCCATTTAGAGAACGCACTGCCAACAACTGTACGTATTGCACGTAAGGCGTTGAGGCAGGAGAGGCTAACGTTGTTACAGGGCCGTTCATCGCCACAGTTTTGCTGACCCTTGCCATTACACTGTTCATGATATCTGGATTCTCAATATGGCTGAACAAGCTGATGGAGCTCACGAAAATGCCATGGGAATATAGACTATTCTTGGTGGGCCTGGGTCTCCTGTATCTGGGAGTTGCCTTGATATTCGAGAGACATGCTGCAAATCCATTGTCCAGGTTCTTCGGAAAGATCAAGATTGCTGCTACCGGCCATCGGAAGCAGGGAAAACAGTACAAACAGATTCGGGACGGATTGCGTACCGACATGATGTAGCGGGGAGGGTGCTCCGCGAACTAAAATGCGTCGCCAAAGTCTCGAAGGGTCGGGTTCATGACTTTTATTGGACACAGATTACAAGAAGAAAAGATCTGTAACCTTGGATGGCAGCCACTGTACTCGCAATATTATGGGTTCGAGTGTGTTTCGTGTGTGGTTGTTTGCCTTTGCCTTGCATTACGTCCTTTGTGGCTCGCAACCACACTAGCTGGTGCTCCGAGTTTGTACCTTACGACGCTCGGCAGATTTTGGGATGCCATGGAGGTAAGCAGCCAAGAAACAGGAATTTAGGAAAACAGAACATTGTACGGATAGAAAATAAACAAACGACTGTTCTGATTTGTTACACCTAGAACTATAAAGGGCGAACAATACCATATTTAGCTCTCTCGAACGTCCCACGTTGGATCAACACCACGTCGATGCGTGCCACATCATTAGTTTGGTTGGCCAAGCAATTGAGATGCTAGTCACCGAGATGAAAACAAACAGTCAATGCTCTAACATAATTTTATAGATGCCTGGAAGCCTGATGCGAGACTTTCTCGGCTTTAGAGCGGAGATGATGGTTCCCCTCCCTGGCACCTGGAACGGTGATGTTGGAATACAGTGCAAGGTCCATCGACAACCATCATGACGCTCTCGAATTTAGAAGTGGGTGATCAAGCAGATGCCGGATGGATTGGTTCCGAGAGAAGAGTAAACAGACCAGGGAAGAGATTAGTGGACGCTTTCAAGACGGCCCTGGCACCCGAGACGCGGCGCAGCGCGTACCTGACAGCGTGACTCCATTGAAATGCACTATCGCTGGACAGCCTGGGTAACTTCCTTAAATGGGGACAGGGTATATGACATGGATCCATTTCTGTGCAGAAAGATCTAATCAATCGAGACCATGGACCAGGCAGCCGGTACGAAGTGCCCAACAAAGCTGAGAAGATGGGCAATGGGGCCACACAAACCTGCAGCGCTAGGCTAGTTCGCGAAATGGGAACGAAGAGTTCCTTCGGCAGTGGGTCAAGAAGACGAAATGAAAAGAAAAGTTATCAGCCAGAGCCTAGTGACCTTTGGTTGATGTGGCCGAAATCGGGTCACGCTGCAGCAAAGACTGCGCGCCGCCATCCGATCATGAGACCGGCGGCAACGATGAAGACTACCGTAAGACACGCAGTTAGCTGAAAAAAGTTGCAATTGCACGTACGTAGGAGGATACATAAGGGGTAAACCTTCTTTGAAAAGGGGCGCAGTGAATTGCGTGGGGTCTGACGCAGCTGATGTCGACCTCCCAGGCTTTTGATGGTGCTGATTGATAAGATGGGTCTGATAAAAAAATCCTGGTATGGACCACATCCGCAAGTTGGACGAGCATCACCCACCCACGACAGCCGTTCATTGGGCGCAAGTCAGGGAACGCAGAATTGCGAGACAAGCCAAATTACTGAGTACCTACGCGAAGGGAGAATTTTCTGACATGCCCTCTGACAAGAAGAAAATCACGCTTTTGGAACATATTACAGAAACTTCTGACATCACATTTGATAAGTTTGAATCCATTATAACATGCCTTACAAAAGATTTCCTTGACCAGTATGCAAATCTGCCAGTAGGCTTGTCAGAAAACATCCCCCTCCCGCGCAGGCATTGTGCTGGAAAAGTAATAATTACATGCGGATCGGACAGAGACGGGCCAATCGTCGGCCCCCCTTGGCTCTCAAATGTGGTCGCTGAGGGGTGTGAAGGCGGCGAGCCCCGCGCACAGTACAAGGAAGTGGCCAAAGAAGCAGCGAGATTCTGGAACGCGCGAGGAGTTGCAGCTAGTGCAGCTGGGTAGCTACCTACAAATGATTAGTGCGTACCTGGCGAGGAGAGATGGTGGGTGGGTTGCCGTTCACCTGGGTGACAAAACTGATCGCCGCTTTCTCACCAGTTCACCACCAAGAAGCGGCGAACAGTTTTGTCACCCACGTGCCGTCCAACCGTCGTCTGCTGGGCAGCAATATGTTGAACCAACGCATGTGATGCGGCGCCGGTGCAGGCAGACTGTATGATTGATACGATGCGCAACTAACCATGGCCATGTTTCCTTCACGGGCTGGCAGTATCGGAGCGCTGGAGTGAAATCAAGTTTGGGGGTTCAAAGATTGGCCGCCCGGATAAGCTCGGCAACCGGAAAGCATGTGTGGTAATAATCAAGGGTGCAAGCAATACTTGCTGATAATGCGACGACGAGAGAGCAAACATGCAGCCGCTTGGGCCAGGCCGGTTCCGGCACACTACTTATGTAATTATTATGACACCAGTGTTCTTTATATAGCAGCGCATGACTTCGTACGATCTTGATTCAGAGCCCGGCATGAGGGATACTGGTATGTTTCACTCTGATCAGTTAGAACGTATATTTGGAAAAAGAAAAGAAAAGAAAAGAAAAGAAGCTGGTCTTTTGAGATGGCATCCCGTGGCGTGCTCGGCCCTGTGTAACCTGAGTGTTGGCAGCCCGGCCGAAATTATGATTGTCCCGAACTTTCAAAAGGAGGGTGGGGGGGGGGGGGGGACGGAGACAAGCCGAGACTCTGACCGCTGCCTTTCGACCCGATTGTGGCAGCACAAAGAAGGATGCGCCATCTTATCAATCAGTGAGGGATGGCCATTGCGTCGCTCGGGCGTTTGTGAGACTGTGTCCAATTCATGAATCATCACGAAGTGGGTTGGTAATTAATTGGTCTTTTGTTGAAGGAATGCTGTTTAATGCGCAATAAACGCATATGAACCTTTCTTTGCCTTTGCATGCGTCAAAACAATTAATTACCCCAAAGCGGACGCCAGACAGAGTCAGGTCACGCCCCTGGTCATGCTTTGCATATCATGAGTGATTGATTACTGGCACAGCGCCCAGGTGGACCTCGCACTGTGCAAACCTTAGCAAAGCCCCCAGCAGTGTATGGAGCACTAGCCTGGGCAGAGACAAAGTGAGATTGCGCATTAGTTAGGTACGGGTATCCGTAGTCTAGGGTCTAGATTGATAAGAGGAGGGTAAACAAGGATGGCGCGAACTCCGGGCCAAGCCCAATATACCAATACAAACACGGACTGCCCCCCTAAGCAGGAGCAGGCGCGCAAGTCGGAGGGAAGTTGAAAACGTACCAGTATCTTATCACTGATCGAGTGATAAGTCAAGAGTGTGAGACTTCAAGGCACGCTGTGGCGTGTCGGTTACTCACCTTGTCACCATATGCTGAAGAAATTCTTGGGGCAAGAAGCATCACAAAACAAGGAGCACACTTGCACGTTTAAAAAGAGGACACTAACACAAATGTTGGACGCCGCAGCGCTGTTATCCCATCATCATTATTATATCATATTACTTGTACAAAGACCAGTCAGCTGCCAGCACGGTCATGCTCCTCTCCACCAGCCGGCGCCGGCTTCTGCAAGCCCAAGACCCGGCGGTGGCCCCTCTGTCAGTTTCAGCACATTCTGGCGTTGGGGCTTGGGGATATCCGCTAAATGTCTTCATGTGTCTGCTGTTTGTTAGTGGCCCACGAATCGTCAACTTCTCGCACTGTGCTGCTTCACGGAGTCTCCGTAGCTGGGGGGCATGTTACAGCATGCACCAAAAATGGGCAACATGGTCTTTTCGGCTCCCCGGCAAGGCACATGCGTCAAGCTGCAGCCCAAGCAAAAAATCCTCTAGGTACTGGTAGGTTTGCCTCTTCCCCGGCCGGCCCTTGCTCGCGCACTCCGCCGCCCACCAAAACGCCCAGGCAGGCCTCCTCTTCCTTCCCAACGACGACCTCGGCGGCGACTCGCACTGTTCCGTTGAATTCCCTTTTCTCCCGGCACCCGCCTCCTCCCACACACCCCACGACCTCCCAGACCACCACCTGTCCTTCATTAAATCTTGCTTTCCCGTCCTCTTAATTGTATCCTACTCCTCTCGACCTTTTCCTGCAATCTACTAACTGGTTTTTGCAGCCATTTCACAACTACTTTGCAAACGGCTTCTGGTGCTCCATTCTGTTGCCCCCAGACGCGTCTAAATTCCACTTTACGCCACCCACCACACACACCATCCCACCATCCCAGCAAGGAAAAAATAGCCTGCTCGACAACCCTGGTGAACGACACCACTGGTCTGCCACACTCACATCACAACACGCTTGCGACTGCACCAACTCCCCATCATGGTCCAGTCGCCGCTTGCCACCGCGGCTACAAAGGCCCTCATTGCCTCTGCTGGCGATTGCGTCCCCTGCGAGCCCATCAATGCCCCATCAATTGCCCCGTCCTTGACCTTTTCTGACGAGTCGGACGATGCCGAGGAACCAGCTCGCCCCGAGAAGCCGCGACATCGCCGCGCTTCCACGCGGCTCATTGCCCAGAGCGCCCGTGACATCCAACGTATCACCGGTGAGACGACGGCTGAGTTTGTTGGTCGATGCTGTGGTGGCGGCTGTTGCTTAATGGGTAGCCAGCGTCCTGTCGGCGTCGATTACGAACCCCTCGTCCTGCCCGACAATGCAGCCTTCAATTCTCTCGGTCTCAAGTTTCCCGAGGAGGTTCCCACCAAGCTTACAGCTATTCTCGATCTGCCAGCCAAGGTTGTCTCGTTCAAGTCGATTCCTCGCCCTCTTAGCAACCCTTCAGACTCGGGCATTTCTATGGGACCCGATGGTGACGCCTCCTCCATTGCCTCTGTCGGCAACACCTCGGAGCCCGTGAAGCTCAAGTCTCTTGACAATTCCATTCAACCCCCCAGATTTGTGCAACCACACCCTCCATATCACGTATACCCTGCCAAGATACATACTACTCGCGAGCTCACTAGGGATGGTGCTGAGAAGCGCACATACCACTTTGACTTGGATGTCACCAATTACCCCGACGAAGAGTCCAACGACTTCAAGGTCGGCGGTGCTATTGGAGTTCTTGCCCCCAATGACGACGCTGTCGTTGATGATGTCCTTGACCGTCTCATGGTCCCCCACTTCGTCCGCGACAAGCAGACTCTGATGACCACCACCTCCGGCCGCTGGCCCACTGTCTGGGGTGACGAGAAGCCCCGTGAACTTGTCACCACCCGCCGCGATGTTCTCAAGTGGTGCACCGACCTCCAGTCCTACCCTCCCACCAAAAACGTGTTCCGCGTCCTTGCCGAGCACGCCACTGACGAGGTAGAGAAGAAGGTCCTTCTGTTCCTCTGCTCCGCTCAGGGTCAGGGTACATTCTGCGATATCCGCACAGGGCCCCACGTTACCGTATCTCAGCTTCTCTATGCCTTCCCCAGCTCGCAGCCACCTTTGGATGAGCTCCTGTCCGTTCTTCAGCAGCTCATGCCTCGCTTCTATTCCCTCTCCAATGACCCTCACGACTCTTACCAGATCCGTGACCAGAAGCAGCACCGCTTGATTGAGATTGCCGTCACCGTTCATGAGACGAGTGACTGGCGCAAGGGTTCTCGAACTGGCCTCGGTTCTGGCTTTTTTGAGCGCCAGGCTCGGCGCTTTCTCCAGGCTCAAGCTGTCGGCGAGCCCAACCCCGAGGTTTACATCCCCATGTTCAAGGGACTCATGGCCAACCCACTTGCCAAGGAGTTCAACTCGGATGGTCCCATGCTCCTCATTGGAGCTGGCGTTGGCATCGCTCCCTTCCGTGGCTTCGTCCAGCGCCGCCTCAAGCAGGCCAACTGCGCCAACAAGGTCTGGGTCCTTCAGGGTATCCGTGATTCCCTGGTCGACGAGATCTACAGCGGCGAGTGGGGTGTGCACGAAGAAGAGGTCAAGCGTGTTGTGCAGAGCCGGCGTGGCGAAGGACGATATGTCCAAGAAGAGGTTCGCAACCAGGCTGACTTGGTCTGGTACATTGCCAACTCGGTTGATGGGCGTGTTTTTGTCTGCGGCAGCTCCCAGGGCATGGGTGAAGGTGTCGAGGAGGCACTCATCGATGTCGCCATGTCAAAGGGCAACCTGGAGCGCGACGAAGCCCGCAACTTCTGGGACCTCAAGAAGGAGGCGGGACAGTATATTGCCGAAACTTGGTGAAACTGGCTACTTCTCGGTCTGTGTGTAAGAGTATTGCGTCCCTTTCTTTTCTCTCGCACGCTTGTTTCATGCTCTCTTTTTTTTTCTTTTACATCATAAATACCTATTTCATGAAGCACTTTTTTACGGCTTGGGCGGGTTTTAGAATTAAGAGCACTGCGCAAGCATTTGGCTCACACATCAAGGGGGCAAAGAAAAGCAAGTCAGGAAAATCTGGAGGCACCATAGGCATCGGCGTTGATACTTTTGGAAGGATCCAGTTTTTGGAGGGCATTCATCGGTTTTGGCTATTTTGCTCTCTTTCGTGAACAGACAGACTACTCCTTGTTTGAGAGGAGGCATGCTGTCAGGGGGACAAGGGAGATTTTGTCAATGTTCATTGATCCCGAAAAGCGTGCCTCTACACAACACGTTATGTCATCTGTAATTATGATAAGGTCTAATTTCTTTTGGCTACAATGTCGAAAAAGAACTAATGTGAGACAAACGGCGTGGAATCGTTCAAGGTGTTAAAAGACAGAAATGCAACCATGAGCCTATCTTTCCTTTCTACCACTTTTCGATGCTTTTATGCCACAGCGTGGTCTACATGACATGCCAACACGCTCATCCCCCCCCTACTCTTCATTCACGCGGCCTAGCGCCTGGCCCATCTTGACGGTCTGGCCTTTTTCGACCTTCCACTCCCAGCCCTTCCTCTCGGCGCTGTCTGCTGCTGCTCCGGCGGACGAGGCTGTGGGCGCCTCAAAGACGAGGACAATGGTGCTGCCAAGCTGGAAGCCACCCATTTCCTCGCCGCGGCGGAGAGCGTGGCCATGAAGGACGGGGCTGGCGGCCTGGTAGGTGGCCTCTGCGAAGCCGGTATAGGGCTCGCCGCGGCGGGCGGCCTCATCAGCGGCGCGGTCGGCGGCGGTGTCGGTGGTGAGGCTGTTTGTGCGCAGCTCGCGGTCAAAATTGACGCGGATGGAGCCCACATTAGTGGCGCCGACGGGGACGTAAGCGAAGAAGCCGTGGCGCCAGCGGCCGAGCAGAACGACGCGCTCGTTGAGTGTGAAGAGGCCTGGTAGCGTGCGCTGTAGGTACGGCGACACGCTGTAGAGCTCGCCAGCAAAGTGCCGCCGCCGCTCGACGACCCAGTTCACAGGCGAGTGGAAGCGGTGGTAGTCGCCGGGCGCAAGGTAGATGACGGCGTAGTACAGCGAAGTGGCCTTGTCGCGCGGCAGGACGTCGTACCACGCGCGCTCGCCGAGGGCAAGGTCGGCACGGACCTCGGAGACGGCCGAGTATGAAGGCTGCGTCGACTGATCCTCGACAGCGCCAGCACGCTGCTGCTGCTGCTGCTGCTGTTGCGCCGTCACTGCGCCGTCGTCCTTTTGCCCGGACAAAAGGTCAGGCAGCGTGTACGAGATGCCGTTAACGCGGCCAAACTCCTCGTCCCTGCCGATGATGTCGTTGTCGCTGCCAGAGTCGTGATCGCGCTGTCGGGGCGTGCTGGTGCCGCTGCCGGCCGGCGACGCGCTGGAGGTGCTGGGGCTCGGCGTGTGCTTGCCGAGTAGGGCGTCGACCGAGTATGTCATGCCCTTGACCTGCTCAATGTTGCCACCGTCAATTTGTCCAAACTGGAGGACCTTGCCGTCCGATGGCGACAGAAGCACCTGAGGATCGGGGTCGAGAGGTCGCGCATCGGGTTTCAGGGTGCGGTAGAAAAAGGCGGCCAGGTTAGGGTAGACATGGAGATCGGGCTCGGAAACTTCAGAAAGGCTACAGAATTATAAGCGTTTGTTCCCGAGTATAGCCGCCATGCGACTTACTTGACTTCGAAGACCCAAGAATATAGCTTGAATCCAGGCACGCGTAGGTAGTATGGTATGGTCAATTCGTTGAACCTGCCCCAGAGGCGAGACATGGCCTTGAGAGGTAGAGTCGACATGACTTGGACTTGCCTGGGGTCTCATTGTTAGCCCTTGGTTCTGTATCTCAGGAAGTTGGCAGAAACTCACCATGGTCCGTCAGGTTGTATTCTTGGTCGGGGCTTTGGCTTGTCGCCGCCTTCTTGCTTCTCCCGCTCCCGCGCCTGGATCTTGTAGAACTGGACCAAGCCCAGAAATCCCACGCCGAGCCCGACAGGAATATGGTACCAGGTAATCTTTGTGTTGCGGAGTGCATCACCCAGTCTTTGGGAGAACCGAGGGCGCTGGCCCGAGGGTCCTGACGAAAAGTCGCGTGCTGTGCTGGGTGTCCGCGGACGCAACGAGGCCGTCGAAGGCCGTCGCGATGCCGCGCTGGCGCATCGCCGCCGCAGAGGGCTCAGGGCGTGG
The DNA here is from genome assembly GCA_030780425.1 of Beauveria varroae. Taxonomy (NCBI): domain Eukaryota; kingdom Fungi; phylum Ascomycota; class Sordariomycetes; order Hypocreales; family Cordycipitaceae; genus Beauveria; species Beauveria varroae. The sequence continues at coordinate 360,466 of JAPFUP010000156.1, forward strand.
CCCCTTACAAGGCGCGCTGTGCCGAAGCCGAGTGTCGCCGCCATTGCCACCAAACACAGCCACAGCTTGGTGTTTGGTTTTTCCGTGGTCAGGGTGAGCATAGAAAGCTCCGCTGGTGTCAGTCGTGTGGGAGAAGTGGGCGAAGGCTTTCTAGTGCAGCGCAGTTACTCCCGCTGCTGGGGGGGGGGCCGGACGTTACCAGTCTGTAAGCTGCCTTTGCACTAATACGCTGGACAAGTCAAACTTGTCAGTGGCTCTCGCGGGAGGAGCATGCGGTTGGTCGCCAGAACCTGTATTTTAAGGCGACAAAGCACAGTATTCGAGTATGCTTGCAAGGGCATGCATGCCAAAATGAAGCAATTTTGCACAATACCACCATCTTAGCCCCTTGTAAATAGCTCGACCGAGGTATGCACAGCTCATTACAATTATGCTTACATAAATGTCACCGTCGCGTTGTGTAACCGCTAAGCCGGAAGGGGCCACTGTAATCGCCCAGCCCGATTTCAACAAAGCCACGGTGGAATTTCCAAGCTGTCTAGTAAGTAATCAACCTGATTGTTGACACATCTCGCCAACGGGATATCGACAAACGCTGATTATTTTTGGCAACGTTGCGCACACTCGTTTGTCACAGCTTATCAGTTGCCTGTCGACTTTGCACGCACATTGCTTATCTGATATACGCATTCACACGCCATCAGCGAAAACATCCGCCTTCGTAATACAGGCACAATCGATACAAGCCCACAGAGCCCGCAACTTCCGTCCCCTTTTCTCTTCTCGTGAGACTCCTCGGAGGCGGACGCCACGCGGCTTCTCAAGTCATGGCCTCGCAACCTGCCAGAAGCGATGTCGTGCCTGAGCAAACGCACATCACCCTTCAAATCGTCTCGCCATCTGTTGGGGTAAATCGCCCGCTACAGTTTCCGGCTACACCGGCGTCGACAACAATCAAAGCGCTAAAGGGCCTGATCCGCGATGCCCTTCCTCTGCGTCCAGCCGACTCTAACCAGCGTCTCATTTATCGCGGCAAGGCTCTTCTACGTGAAGATGCGACCCTGCTCGATATTCTGGGTGCTGAAGCCGTACGCACTACCGACCAGCATACTATGCATCTAGTCCTTCGAGATTCCGAAATCCCCCCGGCCCCAAATACGACCCCGACCATCTCCAACAACGCCTCGACTGGCAATGAGCTCCCGCGACCAGCAACGCGTTTCTCCAATCACCTTGGACACGGCTTGGGTGGAGTCCTGGCACCCGCTGGTGCCCCGGAGGCTGCCCAAACCGGCCAGCCACAAGTGCAGCCAAGAATGCCTTCGCCAGCGCCAATCGGCCAGCAGCTACCGCCGCCCGCCGCGGCTGCTTTCCAGCAGCAGCACCAACAACTCACGAGCTGGCTCAACCAGGTACAGCGGGAAGCCATGAGCCGAGTCGTCAACCAAAATCAGCGAGGAAGAGCGCAGGTAGGCATGCGCGGGATTGCGGATCCTGCGCGAGATTCAAGCAGCCGCCGGGGCAGCCCGGCACCTACACACACCATATACCGCGAAACACATGGTCCAAATGGCCGAACGTACCAGATAGAGTCCGTGATTCGTAATTCGGCAGCAACTGGCAGCCAAACTGCAGCGTACAGCGTCGCAGACATTCAAAACATGGTACGCAATGCAGACTCTGGCCGGAGCTCGTCTGCCACAGGGGCGTCTATGCGGCGCACAGCATCTGCAGCCTCTTTGCCGCCGAGATCTGCCCCTAGTCTTCTCAATCTCGCATCGGCGCCCCAGCTAGGGTCACAGACTCGACCAGGCCTCGAACTGTACCTTCTCTCTTCCCCCGAAGGTCCTCGCGCCGTCCTCATCAACAACTCAACCATGGAACACTTTTATACGCCGAGGAACAGCACTCCAGCACCTCTTTTCACTACGTCTCGCTCGCAATTAACCGTTCGAGAATGGCTTTCAACGCCACCCGACGCTCCAGGCTATGAGGATTCCTTCGCTGACTTTGTCGGCGAGCCGCATGAGCCTTACCGGGAACTGCCTAGGCGCCAAGCCTTTGATCGAGCCAATGTGCTCCACGACCAAGCTCAAGCGCAGGCGCCCCCTCTCGCTATACCACGGGAGGGTAGAAGGAATCAACCCGAGGTTCAGCCTGCTCTCCAACCTTTGCATGGGGGCAATCCCATGGCTGGGCTTGGCCAGGTGGCTCTGCGCCTTGCTCCCCATATCTGGAATATTGCGAGGCTTGGCTTCTTTGTCTGGCTGTTTGTTGGACCAAACTCGAGTTGGACTAGATGGTTTGTCGTCATTTCGGCGGCAATAGTGACCTTTGTGGTGGGCACTGGTGCCTTGAACGGCATGAGCGAACATCTTTGGCGGCCCATGATGCGTCACCTTGAAAATCTCTTCCCAACACTTGACAGGCCTAATCAACGGCAGCCAATCCCTGCAGCACAGCCCGGAATGGAACCGGATCCCGCCGCTATGGCCGCAAGACTCGTCGCAGATCACAACGGTAGGCAGCCGTGGCTTTCCGAACAACTCCGCCGAGTAGAGAGGGCAGGACTACTGTTCCTGGCCAGCATTGCCCCGGGGGTGGCAGAGCGACACATTGCCAACCTAGAAGAGCTGGCTCGACAAGAAGCGGTACGCAGGCGAGAAGCAGAAGCAGCAGCGACCGCTGCTGCTCGAGACGCAGAAAGTCAAGCAACCGAGAATGGACGAAACAGTCACGGAGCTGTCGTGACAGAGTCTTCCCGACAGAGAGCATCTGATGCGGCTCTCGAGAACAACGGTGAACAAGTTCCTGCAAGGGATCCGCTTGTGGCCTTGTAAACGTGTTTTTGAGGAAAGCACTTGTATAATACGCATATGTTTATGTTTGAATCCATATCAGCGGGCGCATCACAATAGGCAAAGAAACTATAGCGGAGGAGTCAGGAATAGCATATCATCCTTACTTCCATAGGTGTCGACGGCTTCAATTTACTAGAAAACACGAGTTAGATTCATCCGCTGAAAAGCATAAAATTAGAGGCGGTCTCTCGGCCCAGGAACCGATAATCACAGTCACAGGCTTATCTCATCAGCGGGTTTGGTGGATGGTGGGCCTTCGCAACACCGAGCTTGTTCCCACCTTACAGTAGGCAACTCTCGCATTCGGCATAACCTCAATCCTGTTTGCGACTGCAAAGCAAGTATTTCAACGCGATTGGCGCATTCAGTCTTTGATGTCAGGATTGCATTCACCTGATACGTATATACAACCACAGTGGCCATGAGTGGGGGCTGGAACACAAGTCAGTTCAAGGTTGAGTTACGGCTCTGTTTTGCCATTCGTTAACCGTTGCTACTAGTTGAATCGGATGCGGTACGAGTGATTGCTTTTCATGAGATCAAGAGACGACACTAATACGGGAATAGGGTGTCTTCACCTCGCTGATAGAGAATCTGGGCGTCAAGGACATTCAGTTCGAAGAGCTCCTCACCCTAGACCCTGCCGAGCTGCTTGCGCTGCAGCCGGTGCACGGCGTCATCTTCCTCTTCAAATACCCAACCGACAAGCCCTACGCCACGCCGGACGGCCCTCTCGACGGTATTTTTGACCACGCCGCGTCAGAAAAGCTCTTCTTTGCGGCGCAGACGATACAGAACGCGTGCGCCACGCAGGCGGTGCTTAGCGTGCTGCTGAACCAGATCGGGTCCGGCACCGTTGATACCTCCTCGGACGCCGGCCGCAGCAGCAACAACGACGTCGACATTGGCGAGAAGCTGCGCGACTTTCGCGAATTCTCTATGGTACTGCCGCCCGAGTTCCGCGGCGAGGCGCTCAGTAACTCGGACCTGATCCGCGAGGCGCACAACAGCTTCGCGCGCAGCAACCCCTTTGTCGACGAAACGCAACGCGACCCGCACGCCGAGGCCGAGGACGCCTTCCACTTTGTCGCCTACACGCCCGTCGACGGCACGCTGTACGAGCTCGACGGCCTGCAGCCCGCGCCCATTTCCCACGGCGCCTGCAGCGGCGACGACTTCCCCGCGCGCGTCGTCGACGTGTTGCGGCACCGCGTCGCGCGCTACGAGGCGTCGGAGATTCGCTTCAATCTGCTGGCTATGTGCCGCGACCTGCGCGTGCGCGCGCGTGAGTTTGGCGATGCCGAGCTGTTGGAGCGCGAGGAGCGCAAGCGCCGCGAGTGGCGCTTCGAGAATGCGCTCCGTAGGCACAACTTTGTGGGCTTCGCGGGCGAGGTACTTAAGGGGGTGGCGACGGATCGGTTGCGCGCGGGCGGCGATGAGGGCATTAAGGCGTGGATAAATGGGAGCCTGGAGAGGAGAAGGGTGACGGAGAAGGCGTTGCGAGGCAGGGGAGGAGATGGGGATGTCGACATGGAGTAGATGACAAGGGCATACGCGATCGAAGAACAAGAAACACAACTACCAGAAGAGGTCAAGCTGCTCTAATCGTGGCAACATACCCATCTTCTGTCCTATCATCGCCGCGCAGAGAAACGTCCTCCAAAGGCCAGACTATACATTCATCGCACGAAGCTATCTCTGTTGTGGCCTTGTAAATCTTCCTACAGTATTGCGTGCAACCTTCGCTACCTTTCACACCCTCAAAATCTTTGTCAAATACGCAGTCATTGAAAGTTCCCAATTCTTTACATGCTAAACAAGTTAGGCACCTTGCTGCTTTCCAGCACTGCCCTTTCTTATCGCGACATGCTCTTCATCTGTTCGGCAAGTCAACCTCCGTGGCAGGCAAGCGGGTACCAAGAACATTGACCACCTTTTGGTAGACTGTCTGTAAGGGGATCGGCGTTATTTTGGTAACTGTTTGGCAGGGTTCTCCTTGGTCGAGCGCTGCTCTTGGAGATTGCCCCTCTCCTCAAGACATTCGCGTCATCTGCTCTGGGGTTGGCCGGGACAGAATTGGCTGCTCAACCACTGTCGCAGCCTCGCCTTTGGCAGAGGATCGGCCTTGCGAGTCGCCCGAGAAGGATACCACGCGCTCCTGCTGTGGCGAGCGAAATTCCGGTACGCCAGCTGGCGTGGAAACATCCCGAGCTGCCTTCTTGCTGTGGTGTCGGATGGCGCGCACGAACCACGGCGGCTGGCCGCTGCCTTTCAAGCTCCAGTACTCTTTGAGCTCATACTCACGAGGCTCACAGCGGCCGCCAGAGATATAGACCATGGCGCCGATGAGCCCGTTGAGCATGGTATAAACAAATATGCCGCTCCTACATGTTAGCAGTGTCATAGCCTTTTGATGGCCAACAGACTTACGCAATGAGCCCGTATGCCACGCTGTAGCTGAATGGAATGAATGCCATGACGACGAACGAGGGCAGCACGTCGCCTATGTAACGCCAGTTGATCTGCGTTATCTGCCGAATCATCATACAGCCAACCTATGGACTATGAGCGACAGATAATACCAAAATGGTGTTGACAACTTACCAGAACCAGGGTGCAACCCGTGGCCCAAGGCGGGATCGAGGCAAATATCGGCGCAAAGAAGACGGCCACGATAAAGCATAAGCCTGTCACAACGGCTGTCAGCCCGGTGCGCCCGCCCTCTGCAATACCAGCACCACTCTCGATAAAGGCCGTGACGGGAGACGAGCCAAGCAGCGCCGAGACGGAGATGAAGGCGGCGTCGGTGCAATACGCAATGGTGGAGCGGGGAAAGTCACCGTCCTTGTCGACGACGCCGCAGAAGCGCACCATCGAGTATAACGTGGCTGTGGCATCAATAATATCCACGTAGAGAAAGGTAAATAGCGCGAGCGCAAAGTTCGAGCCGCTCGTCTGTATGTCCCATTCAAGCTGGTTGGCCACACGGCTCAGCGGATGCCAAGCTACGACTTGCTTGAAAAACTCGAAGCGCGAGTCTCCCTCCTCGGTGTTGGGAAAGTATGTAACAGCAGTGTTACGACTGACCCTGTTAGATGAAGTTGGGCTTGCAGGGAAAAGGGCGAACTTACGGCCAAGAGATGACAGAAACCAAGGCGATCCCAATGACGAGAGCATACTTGATCCGGTATGCCATCAAGAAAGCAGTGAAAATACCACCGCAGAAGACACCAAGCCAGAGCTGCACATGTCAGCTTTTATTGCATGTTTCACAGGAATCGTGATTACTTACCTTAGGGCTCGACATCTGACCAGATGTGCACATGCCGCTGGCAGGATCGAGCAACTCTTTTGGGCAACCTCCCAAAGTGAGTGGCGAGCCACCACCTCCTCCCGTAATGGCGCCGATTCCAGAAGAGTAGGACAGTCCGACTTCCGTGAGAAGAAAGCCGATGCCAACGCCAGTCGCGGTTTTGAGTGTGGCGGGGATTATCTTGACGAGCCACTGTCGCATGCCAGTCAGTGCGAGGAGGATAAAAATGAAGCCCTCGATAAATATAGCAGTCAAGGCGGTCCGATACGGAATAGAGCCGCTGCCGTTTACACCCACAACTTGAAAAGCAAAGTACGCATTCAAGCCCATGCCAGGACTCGAAGATTATTAGCAGACGCCGCGCAATAGAGTGTGTACACTGGAAGTCGAACATACGCAATTGCCACGGGAAGATTCGTGAGTAGACCGAAGACGAGGGTTGCCATGCCGGCGATAGCAGCCGTGGCCGTAATCAGGTCGCGTCGCACTTCTGAAGAAGTCAGAAGAGCCCGCGACGTGTCAAATCCCTACTCACCTTCTTTGCAAGTCACGAACTCGGGACTGCTATCACACTGGTGTTTATCGGTCAATGTGCATTCACACGTGCCACCTGTTTGTGAGAGCATGGAAGCCTTGGCCGCTTGTTAGAACTGTGCGTCGTACATTAGTACTGATCGGCAGACTTACATTGACCGCGATGATGTACGCCATGGTTGCAAAGGTGGTCAGTCCTGCGCGAATCTCTCGAAAAACTGACGAGGCGACAATTTCCTGTGGCTGAATTTGTCAGATGAAAGATTCTACAGGTTTTGGCTGGAGCGTACTTACATGGCCGCTTCCACCGAGGCGAAAGAAGTGACCGAAGCGAGATGCAGAGATCCATAGGTCAGCCAAATCGCAGAAGTCGCGTAGACCACAGAACCTGGAGCGTCTAACAGCAGGTTCCTGAGATTCCACCACGAACTCGTCGTGGCTTGTTCGGGACATGATTGCGACTAGATGCTAGAGTGTTGCTTGATAGTAAAGAAGCGGTCGCCACTACTGGTTCTTTGGGATGCACACCACAGCGTTATGCTACGTGAGCGATGCTGTTGCAAGGTTGGTATGTGCGATATCTTTATCGGAACTGTACGGGAATCTTTGTAATTGAATTGGAGCCAAGAAAAGGCAACACGCTTCGGCGTTTAGCCTGGTACAAGCGGACAACCCGACGATGATGGTCGAGTGAAGTGAAGAGATCCGAAGCTGTCCAGGAAACCAGGACTTTCCACAGCCGGAAAAGTCAAGAATTTCACCTGTGAAAAGCGGTGTGAAGGGAAGTCTGCCAGCTGGCAAAGAGAACGTCTGGCCCGTTTGTTTGTCTTCTTATATGCAGAGTGGTGCTATGGGTCGAGGCTGGGCAAGCTGCAAGGCCACGGGCATGAGAAGGACAGACTTGTGGTAGAATGATCGAATACTATACGTGTTGGTGTCCAAAATCTCATTCACTAAAAAGAAAGAAAACTGTAGCGGAATGCTGCTTTTCTGCTCGTCTTTGCCGTGGGCACCCGAAAATGTCTCCCGTTGCGCGCTGGCCAGAAGCAGATCCTGGCCAATATGCCTGCCGGGATGCAAAAAGTAGTGAGGGAGCATTCCTTCGTGTAGCTACATGCATTCTTACCAGATAACTTGGCCTGACCGTGCATATATGTAAGCACCAGCCCGATCGGCGTCCCCGGATGCAGAGGTGAGTCCAAACGATCTGTTCATGCAAGCAAGTCTGATGCGCAGCCATCGACATTCAACCTGCTTTCGCAGCACTTCCAATCAGTTTGGATTTTGACTTTTGTTCCAAAGGAAACTTGGCTGCGAGACTTGTGGCAGGGAGGACAGCCGTCGATTCAGGAGCCAACCAAGCGAGCTGCATGTCTCTGGTGCAAGGCTCGCTTGTAACACATTGGGGGATGACCCGACGGCTTCCTACATCAACACGAGAGAAGTGTCGGTATGCTTTGGTAGCCCCTTTGCTGACCACCTTATCCCTCTAATCTCGTGACACACCGGCGTGATGTGTACAAAGTCGGCCAAGTAGCCCAAATCAATCTCGTCACTCGACGTGCAACAACAGCACAGTCTAGCATGTGCCCACAGCGACACAGCCAGAGGCGGCCGAAAGTTGAACATATGGAAGTTGCAAGGAATAATTGGGGAGCAAATACGCGGCGCATATTACTCACCTAGCAGCAGCGTACTTTCTCGAGACCTGTATACTTCGGCGCCACCGCTCGCTCCAGTGCGACAGCGCTGGGTAGCTGATGCATTACGCGAGTTCCGAAGGAGTACGCGGGCAATATTACAATATTGAGTCACACTTGACTATTGAAAGTCTCAGCGGCACCAGGTGAGCAAGTCTCCATCTTTCTGTTTGCAAACGCGCCGCATCGACCACTTGGTGGCTGGACCAAGTCAGATGAATTTCAGCAGCGCGGGTGTTTCGCGGGAAAGAAAACAAGAGCAGCCATAAATACTTTGAAACCATCGCATGTCGAATATCATTCGATCGAAAAAGTTAAATCTCAGATAAGAAATAAGCCTATAATAAAATCGAGTCGTTCGCAAAGCGACCATCTGCTCCTGCTCATCGCCTAGCCTTTATTCGCCAGTTGGCTGTACCATACAATGCTTACAGTATTTGATTATCTGTATTCCATAAGTCGCACCTCTTTGCGCCTCCTCCAATACGTCGCACCTCAGATTCATCTCAGCCGAATACACCTCGCTACGCCACACAGCATTACGATTTTGTGGAAGCCTCTGAATGGCTGCATCCGTTGTGACTGCGATCATCTGCGCCGCACCTCACCAAAAGCGAAATCGGCAAAGAATCCCCCACGCAGGATCTCGGGGCATCCTGGCAGTAACATCATCGTTTGCCTTCCGCAGACGAATTGCGAGCATATGAATCCCTGACTCGCCAGCCTCCGAGCTCAACTATTATTATCAACAGTTGCTGCACTAATCTCTCGAACCATACTTCTGCCCAAGAGACATAAGTACACCAGAAGCAGTTTCAGCCAGCTCCTCGCTCAATTAGGAGAAAAGTCCTTTCCGCTTCTGTGACACTTATGCCCCCGCCTAATCGACGGCAAGACCGTGGCGAGATCCAGGCTATTCTCCCTGCAAAGCTGCCTCTACCAAGACCTTCGTCTAAACATTCCTTCTGCAAGCGTCCGTAAAGATGTGGGATGTAGTATGGACCGACCCAGACAAGGAGTTAGTTGGAGAACATCGCGCCAAAAAGGATCGACTGAAGCAGGACAAGGAAAAGAGTAGCATCCGCTCGGGACGAGACTCGGCTACTACCTCGTCTTCGAGCTCTTCCTCCGAGACGCCTTTCAGTTTTTTTCGATCTAGAAGCGGCAGAAATCCAGTCACATTGAAAGAGAAGGATCCCAACCGCAACCGCTCGCCATCCTTCTCTGGGCTGGCAACGCCAAGCCTTACGTCCACCATTTCGCCATTCTCGCAAACGTTCGACTCCTCAAGTCAAAGAAGCTCAGGTATGGTGACCACGGCACCAACCTCGCCCAACAAGGACGGGCCCGAGCTCTCTTCATCTGCCAGCAAACGGGACACATTTCCCTCGTTTGATGGTAAGGCTATTCCTCAAATCATGACAAGCAAATGACTGATATGTTATAGAATGTCTCTCACAGTCATTTGGAAGTATCGATTCCATCACTGCGAGCCTGACTAGCTCTTTTCTTCATCGGAGCGGCGCTGAGCCTCCTAACATTGCTACCTTGATCGAAACCTTGGGAGACTTGCCACCTAGAGTCGAAATCCGAGATGCACCACGAGTTGCTCTCAATAACCCCGATTCTACCGGCAACTCCAAAGAAGCAGAGGGGCGGATGCCATCGAACGAAGCTCCGCTTGTCACCCCGCCAAAGCCGCTCTCGAGACTGTATGCAAAATATCCAAACTACTGTGTAGACCACGTACTGACAATTCCAAAGCTCAGGGAATGCAGCCCACTCAGGAACCGCACTAAAATCGTCAGTGATTCTGACGCCGCCCCCACGATCGCCGCGTCGGCCCGCGCCACCTCCATTAGGAATGAACAACCCTATGGCATGGCGAACTCCGTCACAATGGGCAGAACACGGCGCGAAACAGATAAGAAAAGCTGATGAAGCCGTCTCACAAAACTTTGAAAGAGTGTCTGTGACCAAGACGGAAGTAACTGCCATTGCCAGCGCCACACAGGGTTTTCGATATGCAGCAGGGGCACCAATAGAGATGATATTGGCGAAAGTCAAGCAACTCTTGACGGAGGAGGCTGATGAGGCCCGGAAGATTGGGACAGGGAGTCCCAAACAACATTGGATGCTTTCTCTTCTCCATGGTCTGGGTTACATAGCAGATCCAGACCACGGCAAGGACTGCCACTGGACTCCGCCTCCTCCGATAGCACTGGTCATGTTGCTCTACGAGACGAAAGGTGACTACAGCCCGATTTTTTCATTTCGAAGAAAGATTTACTGACAATTCCAGTGTATGCAACGTACCTCAGCGCTGCTCACCCTGGCACGCAGGTGTATCATCTCATTAGGGAGAGCCCAAGAGGCAGCTGGCCGCACAATATTCAGCTGGTCAGAGCGCCTCCAGTAGAGGCTACGAGCTTTCCTGTACCGGCGTCGCAATTCCAGACGGTGTATTCCTTTTCTTTGCCGTCTGGATGCCCTTACCACATGTTGCCCAATGTCCTGAGCAGTGTCAACAAGTGTTTGAAGCCGGGCGGATCTTTCAAGGTGACAATTATCGATCCGCTGCCGTATCCCGAAACTCTTGGCCACAAGCTCCGGGCTTGGGTGGAAGAGCATCTTTTCCCGAATCTTGAGAAGGAAGCACGCTGTTTGGAGCCGAGTAGGTTACTCCCGAAACTACTCGGTGACGCTGGTCTTCGAGGAAAGGGAAGCAGGCGAACAAAGGTGAAATTCTTTGCCCTGCAAGAAAATGCACGCCGCTGCGACTATCACGACCCAGATCCCAGCATCGAGAGGATGTATCGGGAACGGCGAGATAAAGCGGAGTTGCGCACCTTGGTCGGCCGCATGTTTTGGGTGGAGGTTTGGGGTCAATACTGCACACCGGCAGGTGCTCGGTGGTGGTACGATCCGAATATTGTTGAGGAATGCCGGGAGCTTGGTACTTTCTGGGAGTACCACATCATTGACTCTGTTAAGACAGAGCAGAATACCGGTTGAGGGCATTTCGTGGACGGGATGGATGATTGTACGAAAACGGGGAAGGCTAATCTCATTAACCAGTGGAAGTGTTTGATTATGTTGAATTTCGGTTGAAACTGGTCAGTCAATTTTCGTCGCGAACAGAAAGTTCGCGTAACGAACCATGATGAATTTACAGATCAAGAAAACAGAACTTTGCCCGAAATTACCATGATGTATCTGGCCGTCGTGTGCAGGTTTTTGTGTAACCAATACGGCCCGATGCTGCGATTGCGCCACGGCCGTCGGCAGTTTATGCACAACATGGCTGGCAACGTATTATGTAATCCCAGTGCAATTTCAAAAGACAAATCCACTTGTATTGTCCAGGAATAAGGTCAAACTGGATTGCGACGCCGGATAACTGGGCAACTGCCATGAATCAAGACCCCTGCTCGCTGATGGCCGCAAGGGGTTGACTAACTATTACTTTACTAGTGCTGCATAAAACGTGGGCTACCTAGTCAAAAGGACTCCTTCCTCTCTGAAAAGGCCGATAGTCGTGATTGTGGCATACGAAGGCCCCATGCCCCATTGCTACATGATTATCCTGAGGATGCGATGCGAATTTAATAAGTGGCTCAAAAGTCTCGGATATTGATGGTGCCTCCCATGCAAAGTGGTGGGGTACGATATTTGCCGACATTGCTTGCATTGTCGATCTGCTGCTAAATACATAAAAAAATTAAGTTATACAGAATCAACTATAGAAAAAGGGCCGTAGAAGTGAAGTATGTACATGAAGTGAGTCGCAACAGTCGATCGAAATTGTTCTGTATATCCACATGGAGATGTGTTGGAGGACGAGGCGCGCCCATCCCAGATTGAAACGGAGAGAGAATGTAAAGAAATTCTCGACCCCCCAGAAATTAGAATAGATAACAGCGACAGTCGTAAAGTAGATGTTTGAGCAGAGAGAGTGGAAAGAGTGACGGCCTCTTAGCTGCGGAGGCCGTCTGCAGAAGTCGTTCGACTGGCGGATAGCTCCGTGGCACTCTCGGTGTCGAACGGTTTCGCAGGCGTCTTCACCTTGGAAGAGCCCAGGAATGCCGTGCTAAATCTTTTGTGGTGATCGCCAGAAAGAGAGGTTGATGGATAATCGGAATGCTCCGCGCCAGATGACGACATGCCGCCGACGAGCTCGGTGACATCGGGAGCGCGCCCGTAGCGAAGGTCGTGTGCCAGGTGCTTGCATGCCGCCCACGAGGTGACGGCGTAGATGACAGCATTCCAGAAGCCCTGAAGTGGCAGCACAAATGCGCTCATAAACTCGAGAGCGACGCTGATCTCGTTCTGGTGGATGACCGAGTACACGCGGTTGGCGCTCGACGGGATCCAGGTGATGAGAATAGCCGTGAAGAAGAGAATAGCGCACTTGGTATAGGACCAGGCCGCGTTGTTGAGCTCGTGGTTGCGGCGGCGGTGCGGGTTTGGCACACGTGGCACACGCGGTACCGGCTGCGGCCGTGTGCTGAAGCTGCTGATCGGCTGGTGCGGCAACGGCGCCGCCATCTTGAGAGTTTCCTTGTCCTCGCGACCCTGGAGAGGCAGCTCCACGTCTTCGATGGACTGCGCAGACGCTACGGAGTGAGATGTGACATGGATAGAATATGCGCGAGCGTTGTCATCGCTGATCATTCTCGGCTCTGCGGTGATTGCGGTGTGGCGACCGAAGGGTGTGGAAGGCCCCTCGGTGGTGTTGATGGCTTCACTGGTGATGGTGACTTCGGTGGTCTTCACTGAGAAGTGGCCGGCTTCGCCGTTGACAGACAGAGGGTCGGGGTCGGAACTGTGGAAGTCGCGCAGCTGCTGGCGCTTCTCGTAAATGGTGCGCCCGGCACGAATGTATATGAAAAAGGTGACAATGATGACGACCCTTTTGCAAATTAGCACCGCGAAGCTGACAAGGTGGTTAAGGATGCATATTGTGCGTACCAGACTGGGCCATAGAAAGATGCAATGCGCCAAATGTCCCATTCTGGCGAAATCCAGCACCAGAGCAATGCGTTGCCATAGACGCGCGCGCCGTGGTGGTCCTGGACAAATATGAAGACAAAGGCCGGAATCATGGGCACACCATAGCAAAGCACCAAGTAGGGAATCTCCATTCGTCTCAGCGCGACGGCATCAAACTTGTAGTAAAAGGTAAGATAGACATTGACCGCCATTGCCAAGGTCCAGTATGCATCAGCCGGCATGAACCTGCGTAGTCCGTGTTAGTGGCTTGTCTCGAATATTCGGTTTGCAGACCCAAAAAGAGGCTCGCTCACATCTGAATCAAGAATGCTTGAAACTGACAACCGGCGGAAAGTATATCGTGCAGGTAGGCTCGCGACATGAGGGTGCCGACATTGGTCATCATGTTACCAAACGATGCGTAAAAGACGAGCCGGTTGATGGGCTTGTGAAAGGCGCTCGACGAGCAGAACGTAATAATCGTGAAAAGACATCCGAGAAGCGAAAAGACGGAGCAGGCTCTCTCAATGGCACTGATAGCCTCAAGCTGCCCCTCTGTGAGTGTTGAAGGCATGCTTCGGCGCCAAAGTGAGTGAGCGAACCAGAACAAACAGGCAAGGGCTGACCTTGGTTGGTTCAAGTGTTGGTAAACGTGTAATGTCAGGAACAAGAAATGGGAACGATATAGTTCGAGTATCAATAGAGGGAGGGGCACACTGGAAAAGAACCAGCTAGGAAAAAGGCCAGACTTAAAACGTCTGGTCGAGGCTGAGTGTTTGAGAGGGAATCGCAGAAGGCAATCTGGGGTGTTTGGTGGAGTCGGGGGTGGGCTATATGTATTTGGAAGTCATCTCCGTTTTCTGCCCGACAGCAACTGCAATAAAAGCCAGTCTTCCCCTCTTTCGCAAAGGTTGTCGTCTATCTTGCTGCCTCGTTCTCCTTCTTTCCCAAATATGTGAGTTACGAAAGAAAGGTGGTCCGTGGACCAAGACAACGAATGTCCCAGGATACGGTGGACCCAAGACTTGCCGATGGGCGGTCTCTTTCTTGTTTACGATGGCAACTCCTCCATGCGCCAAAAGGCCCCCCCGTCTTCCAGAAAAAGTTTGGGCGAGAAGCGAGATGCATATCCCACTACACATATTGAAAAGAGACAGAGAGACCTGATCGGCCCGGGGGCAAGCCTGCTCTTCATCCGGCTGCTACATCGCTGGCCGGACATGTGATGCAAAGCGAACTGCCGCTTCTCCTGCGCGCGCCCCCTCCTCCCCCTACCCGACGCCCAAGCTGGGAAGCTGGCAGACTGATGGGCAAGGGGCTTCTCGTTCAGTGTAATGTGCGGCCGGGTTGTCTCCTGCGGGTGCGAACTTTAGCAACGGCGCGCGCCGCGATACACCTCGATGACTCGGTCGCACAGGCCACAGTAGCCGGGCAGGCTGCAGAAAAGGAAGAAAGACTTGTAGAAGAGCTGCGAACCGTGCCATCAGGCATCGTGTGGCTCGAATACCTTCCGTCGGGGAGGAAAAGAGACAACATGATGACCGACACATACTATTGCCCGCTCCCCCCAGTCCTTCCGAGAAGAACTGGAAACAGCAAGGTCTTCTCTGGTGAGACACTTATTTCTGGGGAAGAGGGGACCATAGTCTCAGGCACTGAATGTCTGGGCCTGCGCTAAAAACCACCAAATACTTCCCAGAGCCAGGTTGCCAAGAGAGAAAAAAACGGCGAGTGCTGATCCTATCCCCAATCAAGAATAATCCATGCATGGAAGCATCCGAGGCCGACTTAGCTGTTTTACTGTACAACTGGCCTTTCCGGGCTTCGGTTCCGTCGTGGGAACCTTTGAGACTCCATTTTATGCCTGACGATGAGGCAGCCAACAGCGATGCAGGTTGGCAGGCAAGGTGGGTAAGGCGCGGGCAAGGTAGTTGAGATCATCGACGCTTTCATATAGATGAAATTGTCACTGGAGTCGCAATTCTGCATGGGCCATTCAGCGGGTCTTTTTCTCATTGGCTGGCCATACATTATGCCATCTGATGGGAGGTAGCTCGTTACCTACTTGCACTGTCAGAATACAAATGCACCAAGTCTAGCATTCATGCAGAATTAACTCGAGGAGCCCCTTTTCCGTGGAAAAGGACCAATTTTGCTTCTTCGGCTCATTGCCGCCTACCTTCTTTTGCGGGCCCTGCCTTCCCCCTTCTTCGGTGGCGTTCCGGGCGGCTGTGTCTGCAGGACGACTCAAAAAGGGCTCGATTACTCTGCAAAAAAATAAGGGTAAAATGAGCGAAAAACAAGCAGCAAGACACGCAAGAACGGTGTGCTGTGACTAGTGAGCAGGGGTTTAAGGATACTTAATCCACTCTCAAGCCGTCTGTGCGTTTCATGGGGCCCTGGAAAGGGATCGACGGACGCGGCAAAACGGCTCGCACTTTGTCCCACTTGCTACCCAAGAATTTTTGGATACTAGGGCCCTTTCATGGACGTCCATGATATCGTGGCAACAGTTTTTTTTTTCTCCCTCCTTTCGTCTGGACCTCATTTCTTAGTCTCCATATAATGTCCCCGGACGGCCAAGACAATTGGTCCTAAGCGAGAGGCCGGCGACCCACCATACCCGAGGTTCCATCGTACGCCGATGGACTTCTGGGGAGCTGTGCCTTATCAACGTACTCCGTAATGAACACACACCAGGATTCAGACAGGATCGTCCGCATGAAGCGGGGTCTATTTGTTATTGAACCTCAAATTTGCCGAGTCTCGCGGTAGAAATGCAGCATCATGGAGAAGCATGCTCGGCAATGACGGCGATTAGTAACTCCACTCAGTACGGAGCGAAAACTATCTACCGTTGTTCCCAGGTTCAGATTGAGGTAAGACTGAAAGACCATCTCCTGTTCGCTAGGTCCTGAGCAATGCAAGTCTCAGTGTCATGCCACATTTCTTGTACTCTTCTCTGCTGCATGCATTGATTCACGCGTCACCTGGAAGAGATGCTTGTGATGTGCAAGAGACTTGACCAGGCCCATCAGCGCATCAGACTTCGACAACACAGCATATTCCAGAAGCACATCCTCCGTTGCCACTATGCTGGCTGACTACTACTATAGTCTTTGAATCTGGCCCAAAGATGAACTCAGCCTTACTTTTCCAGGGTCAAAGTTAGGCTCGACGCCAAGTGACGCCATCCACACCATCGCCAAAATCTGCTTCGCATTTTGACTTGCCGGGCCCTCCTGGAGTGTTGCTCTGCCGGACGATCGCACAAGTGCGATGCCGACTCTCTCAGGGATGACCCCTGCGATTTCAAGGAGTTGATTATCAGTAGTACGCTGAAGCTGCGCAGTCAAACTTTCAGCCAAAACTCGGCAATGCTTTTCGAACAGACTGGACCAACTTTCTGTTCCCCAGTGGGTCAACTAACAAAAATTTGTGCTGGGCTTCGTCAGAACTCAAGAGTCTTACGCAGAGATTTAGCTGTTCGCCAATAATGCAAGCTATCAATCCTAAATCTTGCAAATGCCGCTCATTGACGATGACCACAGCACTCAATGCGGTGGCCACAGGGACCCATTGCGTTCGCGCGCCAGGCACACAAGCTGTTCAACTTGCTGCATAAGTCGCCCTTCGCTGCACGCTTTTGTCAGATTGTGCTAGGCAGTTGCGAAGGGCCGTGAGTGAACTTTTCAATCGCCTTCGAATCGTCTCAGAACGAAACCGAGACAAAGCTTCAGGAGCCCATATACGGATACGTATATGCTCGGTAATGAATGGATATTGGCTGTTAACAGCATATGGTGGTATTATTCCGGCCACAATGGTATCGCCGATATCTGTTCCACAGAGCATTCCGTGAAAACTAGATTCTTCCACTCCTGCCGATATGAGCTTGCTCCGACGACTGGCGAGGTGATCAATCGATCAAGTATAATCTCGGTGCATCAAAGACATACTTTGAACAACATCTTGCCCTTTTGGGCAAAGACCACATACAGTTGGCCAGCACAAGTTATAGAGGACTGTGACGTGTCTTACCTAAAACTTCTCGACATGGAACATCGGCGGGAATGCCCGTTCCCCGAGCGACCCTTGCTCTCGGAAGGGTTATGAGCGGAAGCACACGGCACATAGCCAGAATCAAATTCGACGGCGTTGATGTAGGGTTGTAATTCAACACTGTATCGCGAGTAATCAAGAGCTCCACTCACCTTGTACTGTCGATCCCTACATTATTTGATAGGTTTTGGTGATATGATGGATCTCGTGGCGGTGTGAAGGTCGAATGAGGGGCATGTTAGCCCACATTTGGCAGAGCCATATCAACACATTAAATTTCCTTGTAGCCATTGCTTGCCCAGAAGGGAAGAGGTGTACGCCCTTAATAGACCAATGCCGAGGTATAATGACATGGTGGTGGAGGTACGAAGATGTTCGTGACGGAGCAATCCTACAGCGGGCATAGGAGCTCAGAAATAGGCAGCGGAATGTGTAGCAGCTAGAGGAACTGTATATCGAGGTTCAATTATGTCTAAGCTACCGCAGTAGTATCCAGAGAAGCCATCATACCAACAGCAGGTCCGTCGCAGAAAGAAAAGCAGGGTCTATTTTGCGTGAGATAGAGCTATGTTATAAGCAGTGTCGCGGAACGTCAGTTGCGCCTAGAAACGAAGTGTCTCTTAGTTGATATCGTGATGGTCGATACTTATTGCCACAAATTTCTCGAGAATGATTTAGATTTCCTTGTGTATAGTTGAGTTTTGACCACTGCTTTGCGCAGTGATGTTGGAGTCTAGCTATAGCACTGAGCCGTAAGTGACTTGGATCTGACATGGCGCTTAAGGTACCCTCCCTGAGTGACGTAGTTGACGATGTTGTGCATCAACAATCCACCTCACGAACTCACGGAATGGCTATTCTGCGAGAAATGCGGCTTCGGTATGCAGAACAAGCCTACCTGGAGCCATGCATAGTCAGTCGCTACCAACCTATTGCCAAAACTTGGTTCGATCATGCGCACCTGCCGCCCTCGACATCTATGGCGAGTCGCCGTGCAGCAACAGTCTTTGCAAATTTCTTTGCTACTGGCAATAAAAAAAACAATCCTACCAAAAGAAACTCAGCGCCAAACTCAGCGACCTGTTAGCAGACAAACCGCTATGTGACGTGTGAAACGCAAGCTCCCACCCAGAGCCTCTGTATTTCAGCCTTTCCTTCCCGGTCCTGTGTGCCATCATTGCCCAAATCGACTCAAGCTGGTCGGCCCTCGAGACCATCTTATCGCGTCAGAGCGACTGTCACGAAGGAGACAAATCAGTGAGGGCCCGACATTAGTTGCTGTTGTCTCAAACTCGAGAGCGTCGAGTAATATACGAAGACTTGAACAGATTATCTCGCCATCATGCGCGGATATAACTATGCAAGCCCAGGTTATTACGGCTCAGCCTCGGCATCGGGCTATTATCACAACAGCTGTGCCACCATTGCTGCAGCTCTTCAAGGGCAACCAACTGTTAGCGAGAGGCCGCATCGCAGCAATACATTCTCGCGGCTCCCAAACGGCTATTCTGCAGGTTCTAGCGGAAAAATCATCGACAAGCCTTCTTCATCTACAAACCAAGCGAAACGGTCTCGCCACAGAGCGGAGAGCGGGCTTGCGTCGTCCACCGTTTCACCGTCGCAATCCGGTGTCTCCTCACCTAAAGGAAAGGCCTCTTCGGAGTCACGTCGTGAATTGAGAGCTGCGGAAGCGGACTCGAAGCAGTCACGGGATGACCGTCGACGGTCGACAGCCTCACGCCACGAAGCGCCACGTCGTCGGAAAAAGGGCGAACACAAACATTCCACACGCAGGAAATCGCACAGTGAGAAAAAAGACATACCGAAGCACAGTTTCGCAAAACTCACATCAGGAGGCACCACTCCATCAATTAGATCGGCTCGACAAAGTACGAAGATCAAGGCGTGCCACAAGAAGCCCAATGGCCGCTATGTGTTATTCGGCTGCTTCGGAAGTTAATGGCGTATTGCACCGCGCTGCAATGCGCTGCTTGTAAAAGATGCGATTCAGTATTGTCTCTTTTGACTCACAAAGTTAACGCAATTACTATGACGTGCTAGAGGTTCATGATTCATGCTTATTTGACTAGAATTATAGATATACATATCAGGCTGCATTTTCATCTCAGTCCTGTGTCTTTTTGTCAATGAAAGCACTTGCTAGTTTGACTGGTCTAACAACTCCCATCTTGACAAGAATTTTGTGACCCATGCCGGGATTCGCTTCTGTTATTGAGGATAAATCAAGGAAGTCCAATACTGTTCAGCGTCGATCAGTATCAGAGTTCGCAAGTCTCGACTCCGCACGCGTTGGAGGATCTGCCACGCATCTCTCGCCCGCAGGATAGTCTAAAATATGTTGCCTCTGCAACGCGACCGACGGCACTCACACACAGCTGTATGTTCTGCGGAGTCTGGCTTGTCACGACACAGTTAGTTATAAGCTACAACCTAAAGGTATTTTTAGGACAGTGCGCAGCTCGCAGCCACACGATAAGGTACACGGTACGCCAACGTTATGCAGCGTGGCTGTTCGTCGAGTCCACTATCGCCGACGCTAGAAGTGCCACGCCTTTGGCCAGTGGTGCGCGAACTGCAAGCCCGCTCCATGCTCCTGCAGCCGGATACTGAAGTCGTACCATGGGGGCTAGCATTTTTCGTGATGGTCCTGCTTGGCCCAGCTCCTCCGGACTCTCAAACCACCATTTCGACATCTAGCTTTGAAGAACTGGCTCTTTTGATGCCATGGGGCTGGAGTCGATGGTGATCCTAACGCCGACATGGACCAAGCTGTTTATCTCGTCACGGCTCGCCCCCGGGGACAAGGAACGCTAGCCTGGTATGGGCTATATTACAATCCACCTTGTTCTTCGAAAAAGACGTGTCAACTCGGGTGGTCCATGAGCTAGTGGAAAAGTGAAAGGTGGAGGGTCGGGAGGTGCAATGAGATGAATACTGGTACAGCAGTTGGTGGATGGGATGAGCCGTCCACTCGACAATGAACAGGTAAGTGAACACATGGTACACACCTACCAGCCTTGCCAGCCAGCCGAAAAGGTACCGGGGGGGGGGGGGGCGCTAGTGCTGCAGAGGAGTTGTCGTCAATATGGCCTACGCTTCATGCTTGGACCCAAAATATTTCCTGTCCAGACGATTGCCTGTTCAGAGCTCTTGGCCGTTCCGGTACGAAGGATGGTTAGCCTGAACGTGCCTGGCACAATTCGTACCGCGTTATGTAAACATGAGACGCGGCAAAGAGATGGATAGTGGCAGCGTCTCTAAATAGCGATCATTGACGAGCTGTTGAGCAGTGTTTGGCGCAGATGGGAGAGCGAGCGGGGGGTTGTGATGGCTGCTCCTTGATATCCAGCGAACGATGCTGTACTGGTACAGGCTCCAGCATCCATGAACACACGTTGCCCGATGGTCATTTCCCCCTGCGGTCTTGCAGCAAAACAGCCTTGTGGCGTGAAGACCCCGCTACAGAGCTGCCATCGCGCGCCTTCTTATGCATCGGTATCACTCAATCACTGTATCACAATGGTGATGCAGGTTCATTATAACTGGCGTTCTTACGAAGCACTCTAGTGGTCCGTATTTGTACTACTCCAAACGTGGTGGTCACATCCCCTCGGCCGCCCAATCAATACGCTCCTCAAGAATCTCGACCTGGAGCAAGACCCACGCTTCTGCCTGTCTTCGTGTACGTCGCTCACAAAGCAACCGAGTGAGAGATGGTCCCAAAAGTACCGCGTCCCGCTGATACTGCAAGCCTGCTGGTACCTATGTAGGCCTTCTCGAGCTGCAGGCACTAGCAAGCTACGGTGCCCTCTAGTGCCTACGTTCGTACAAGAACTGCCTGCCCCCTCCCGGCCGTCACGTCCGCCGACTCCGACCGGTTCTGGGCCTTCGAGGACGTGTACAAATGGCAGGTGTTCTCGTATCTTGTTGATTGCTTTTGATCCCTTTGCATATTCGAGAAATGCTTGCCTAGTCGATTTCAAAGCAAGACTTCATGCACGAAAAATGACATTATGCATAAGCACAAGTCAAAGTCCAAATCGCACCGCTGGGGCGCCTGGTCGGAATGGACCTGGGACAGCGCCCAGCAGGCCAATGTGCGCGTTCGCCAGGATACTGAAGGTACGTCACTTTTAAGCCGAGACCTCCGTCGCCCAAACTCGGAGAATGCGATTCGGTCATGGGAGTTGCGTCAAGGCCTCAAAGGTGAATTCTGCGACCACAGTATGCTGAAGCGGCTTTGGCAGGCCATCTCGAGTACGAATGGGAGCAGCAAGACCTAAACCCGGCAGGTCATGCGCGGACCCCTCGCGACGCTGCGGTGGAGGACTTGACAGAACGTTTAAACAGTCTAACAACGACGACAAATGAAACTCACTGTATGAATAGAATTTTCTCCTGCGCTTACACGGTGCATTGAAACTTCCTAATTTTTTGTTTGCTCTTTTGCCCTTCCACTTTCATTCTGAACTCGAAGCCTGGCCTATTGCTCCCACGTTTTCTGCTGCTTGTCCTAGACACCGACACACTAACGTCATGAAGTCGAAGTAGCTGAGGAGTATGACTACGCCGGCGGAGCACCAGAACGACCAAAGACATCGAAAAACAAGCCAAAAATCAAAGAGAAAGAGAAGGGCAAAGAGAAGTCGCATCGTCGACGCGCTAGCTTAGACGGCGACTCGGAATGTACCGACCTACAATGTATGTTATACCTAAAGTCTGTGATATCCGTCATGCCACATTTCCTTACCTGCAAAGATGCTGAGTCTTCCTATGCGAAGGAGCACCAGCGACAGAATCAAATCATTGCAGCTTTGCCTGCCATGTCGCAACACACAGCTCACGCACCACAAGCTGCAGTCAATTATTCACAATACGGGTCAGCGCGAGCTGCTTACACCAGTGGTATGAAACCGAGTGAATGAGGCTTTCACGGTACCAATTGGCTAATTCTTGAAGAATGGTCACGATCGCGCGGATATACCGCATTTGGAGAGGCAAGTGCAGCATCGCCCAGCCAGGCCGCAGCAGAAGCGCAACTGTTCGCCGAAGCAGAGTTTGAGGCCACTAGCTCCAAAATTGGTAGCCAAATACCCAACACATACAATGAGTTATTATTAATGAAAGCAGGCGAAGCGCACAGCGGATCTGAAGGGTCACCGACACCACAGCCCGAGACAGCTGCAGATGGGGAATATATACCTGGCACAACGGAGGGCGACGCTGGTGAGCTAGATCCACGTATGTTTGTCTTCTCTCCATCTTTCGGAAAGAACCTGACGAGCAGAACCCAGGGTATCGAATAGAGCACTCGACACGCTTCCAACCCGGCGAGGTACGTTTGAGCGCTTATGCACCTTGACGCTTGCTGGTCCTGACAATCTACAACAGATCTTCAAAGTGCATTGGTCCGAACCACAAGGCTCGATAAGCGAAGCACCGAAAGCCTCCTGCAAAAAAGAGGACTTGCAAAACAAGTTTGGAACTGCATTCTTTGTTGGATTCAGGCGTTTCATTGTGGTAGCCAACGACCAAGGCCACTGCACTTGCGTGTGAGTCATATTGTATTGTGTGACGCTGGTGGGGGTAATTCTGACCGTTCGTCTTCCATGTTGGGCAGACCAATTCTTACGTACGGGGGCAAAGCATGCAAAAAGTCTGGAGTCAAGCCCGAAAAACACGGCATCGTCTACGAGAGGGGCCAGAGACCAAAGAAGCTGGACGGCGAGCCGTCGCTGGGGTTTTCACCTGTGCGGGTTGAAATGACGGAAGAGGGTGAGAAGATCTCGAGGGAATCTAGGGTCAACTACTCGAAGCTTGTCACTGTCGAGCACAATGTCAAAGTCTTTTTCATCGGTCACGTCTACGCAAGCGATTGGCAAATCGTCGGGGATGCCGTCAATCATTGCTGGAACAAGAAGATACATCAAAAACAACGTCACAAGTGAGACGCAACGCAGGAGCAGCAACGGAAGCATCGTAAAACTAAGCTTCGAGGCTTACGCACAAACGAAGCGAATCTGAGGACTAGCAATAGTAAATACGGGAGGTTGAGCAGTCTCCCTCGCACGCTTTACTGTCAATCATCGATCGCGATGCTGCATCAGAGAGTCATGCAGGAGTGCAGTATACATGGCCGCACAACTACTCTGAGCTGCGGACACGGCTGACACCGCTCCCCGTCAGATGGTGGTGCATGAGAACAGTAGGCCTGAGCGAGGAAATACTTCTCTTGAAATTGAACTAGCATTCATCATTGTACTCTTAGCATCAGCTTATTAACTTTTGATACATCGTGACCAAAGGAAGTAGAACATCACGTACGGGCGATTTCGATGTCGGTGAGATTGGTGATACTTTTCCGAAATTAAACGCAATTTAGTGGCCCTTTGAGCTACACAGGCTCGAGGTGGCAAGCACAGCGAATCGGAGCACGATGACGGCCTACTCCTCCGCCAAAGGTTCAGTGAGCTAACGACTGATAGCAAGCTTGCAAGCTAACGGCAATGTAGGAGTGAGCTCTGAGACGAAGTCCAGACGGTCAAACTCCACCGAGGCCGAGGCACGTATTCCCCGCAAATCGCAGTTTTCTCCGTGTCCGATCCCTGGAGTTGGCCTCGGCCGCCGGAGTCCATGGAGTTGAATAGCTATATCACTACATTCGTCGCACTTCGTAAGTCCATGTAATATATGTCTCCCACAGATTACACACATTTGGCCATTCGACACGAATACCAATACTTTTCAACTTCCCTGGCCCGCACTAGTCAACTAGTGTATCTTCAAAAGCCTAGCCACAGCAATACAGTGAGCCTCGGCTAAAACCCTGTTGGCCGCGCCAGAGCTTCGGCCATCTGCCGTTGTTTTCTTCATCAACATCTTCTCATAAACGATTCGATTCATAATGTCTGAGGCGGTTCTAAGAGATTTTCCCTCGCTCTTTTCCCTCAAGGGCAAGGTTGCCGTCGTCACCGGCGGCTCCCGCGGCCTGGGGCTGCATGCTGCTTCTGCGTGCGTCACCCCACAGGCATCGTCCCTAGTACACGCTCGCAACGGGCAGCTAATAAGCAATATTGCAGATTTCTTCAAGCTGGAGCGGCCAAGGTCTTTATCTCGTCGCGCAAGGCCAAGGCCTGCGAGGAGGCCGTCAAGGCACTGAAGGCCCAGCCCAACCTCGCCCCCGGCGTCGAGATCATTCCCGTGCCCGCCGACTCGTCCAATATTGCCGGCATCAAGCACCTCCTCGCTGAGGTGAGTAAGCACACGGATCACGTTGATATCCTCTTCGCCAACGCTGGCGCGACCTGGGGTGCCGCCTTTGACAAGCACCCGGACGAGGCCTTTGCCAAGGTCATGGACCTCAACGTGCGTGGCGTCTTCAATGCCATCCGCGAGTTCACGCCGCTGCTTGAGAAGCGCGCCTCAATCCGCGACCCGTCGCGCGTCATCATCACGTCGTCCGTCGCCGGCCTCGGGATTGGCAGCCTCGGCGACCACGGCACCTACGGCTACTCGGCCTCTAAGGCCGCCGTCCTCCACCTCGGCCGCAACCTGGCCGTCGAGCTCGGCCCTCGCCACATCACCGTCAACTCTCTCTGTCCTGGCTTCTTCCCCAGCAAAATGTCCAACGGCCTGATGGAGATGACGGGCGGCGCCGAGGCCAAGGCCAAGACGAACCCCATGCAGCGCCTTGGCGAGCCGGAGGACATCGCTGGCGCTGTTGTCTACCTCGCCAGTCGCGCAGGTGCCCACGTCAACGGCGAGACGCTTGCTGTGGACGGTGGTTCGCTTTGGCAGCGTGGCGAGATGATCTCCACCCCCAAGTTGTAACATAGTCATGATATATATTAAATGGGAAAAAAGTAAAGGATGAAACTCGCTCTGTGCTGAAGTCATTCTTCACCGAGGTCTATATGATGTCGCTATGCAGTTCTCGTCCAGATTCTATATCAGCACGATCACTTACCCTCTATCGAATCACGACGGCCAGGACAATGGCTTTCGGGCCAGCCAAGCGTTGGCCTTGTATGTTGTCTGCAACATGCTATCCCTGTCCTGAATATATGGCGCTTCAATACCTGTTTGCAGCCACTCAACGACGAACCCTAGCTTCTCGAGCAAGGCCATGACCTCATCGTTTGCCAGCTCGAAGCTGCCAGGGTCAGCAATGCCGGATGAATTCTTATAATCATGATCACCGTCTCCATCGTCATCGTTGCCGTGATTTCCAGGTGCATTGTTCTCGAAATGCCATAGCAAGGGGCCAACGTTGACTAGGACACCACCTGGGCGCAGACAGTGCTTGATCACCTCGAGGTAGCGAATAAGATTAGGGGCAGTATCGAGGAAGAAGGAGCAAGCCACTGAATGATACTGCTCTTTATGCTCATCATCGCCGTACAGACATAGGAAGTCAGCCGCACACATGGTCATGACGCTGCGGTCAGGGGTAGCCGCAAGTGTAGTTGCAGGGTGAATGTCAGGGACCATGTACCCTCTCAGATGGTTCCCACGCGTCAGATGGTTGGAAAATGTGTGCACCCAAGGATAGATGGTGTACTGTTCTTGGCCTTGGCACTCATTCAGGATAAAAGACGAAGCAATAAGCTGGTGGTATGAGATCTCATTGCCTTCAGCTTCAAAGCCGGCACGGCACAAATCGAACACGAGTCTTCCTAGGCCAGCGCCAGGGACTAACACTTTGTAGGGTCTCCCAATTGCTAATTTCAGCTTTTCGTCGGTGAGAGCTTTCAAAATGGGCCCGTAGGAAGCCTCTCTCTCTTTTGCGCCGTCTGTCGTCCAGTCACGATAGAATTGGCGAATGGTGCTTCTGGCCTTGTCAATGTCTACGTGCTTTGCCACTCCTGCCCATTCGTGCGGCATTCTCAAGCCTGTTCCATCTGATGGATCCGTCATACTTTGGAAGGCTTTCAAACCAGACTGGAGAATCGCTCGGGCGAGCTCCGCATTCGAGTCGATGGCCGCATCGACTTTGTCGAGGGTTTCCAGGAAATTAAAGGGAGGTCCTGCCAGCATTTGCCACTGAGCCTGTGGCAACGCATAGAAGGAGCGTCTTCGGAGATGTGTGACATTGAAATGGGCGATTTTGGCGTATTGACTGCTTGCGATCAGCTTTCCATTCACCTTCAACCCCTGACAAGGTACATACGAGAAAGAGTCTAAAGCAGAGAAAATGACCCTCACTTCCTCTGGGTCTTCCGTGTTATCCTCCACGCCTCTCCATACTCCTTCATCTAAGGATTGAGTTTGAGCCAATGCATTCTGCTCCGCCCGATCTGGCTCAGCCGTCATGCTCTGAGGGCTTGAATGAGGTTCCGAAGTAGGCGTTTGATGTAGCAATTAGGTGCGGGGAAACGAGGAGTAATTCGAGTACGTGCAGTCTGCGATGATAGTGCCTAATTTGCAGCTGCTTCGACGTCTGAACAAAAATTTTCGTAAATATATTGACTCTCGATAAAGTTTTGTCCTCTTCGATCTTTTCTGTGTGGGTTGACATCGTCCCGATTTGGGCGGGCTATGCAGCAATGCCAACCAATCATGTGACCTTTGCGAAGGGGAGCTCCAGACTCGAAATCACCCCCCGTTCGACACAGAAGCTGAACAAGAGTCATATCAGAACTAAAAATGGTCTTCAAAGAGACACAGACTGCCGAGGTGTCGATACCGCTGCCAAGATCGCTCGGCACGCGCATCTACATCCGCGTCGTGACCCTCGATAAGGCGGTGATGGTATCCCTCACGACGGCGTCGCAAGAGGAAATGGGAGCTACAACGCCAATGGGCTCCATGGTCTATGCACTTCCTGATGTACGTTTTTTTGATATTGTCTTCGAGGAAGCGCTCTAACCATCAGCAGAGATTCAACCCACAGCAGCCACTGGCCACAACGATATTCACGACGGAGGCCACTCTCGAGTTCACAACACGAACCGCGAGAATCCTGGCTAGAAAGGCAAATCGCCCGTTCCATGTGACAAATTCAATCAGCTTTGTAAATGCCGGCATGGGTGGCACTGTGGAAGAAGAAATGGAGGCACTGAAGAATGTGATTGAAGTTGTCTCTGACCAGCTAAAGAAGGAGGGGCTGCTCTCCAGCACTGAAATCAATGGAGCTTCATAGCACCAGACCGAAAATTCGATATTCACAGCATACTTCGTCTCAGGCAAGCCAGACGGAAGCCTACGCATCATCCGAACTACGTCATGCCGCAAAGGAGCTTCTTGGAAATTGAAACTTCCGGCAGTTGATGACTGGCGAATTTTGTACCTGCGTAGCCAAGTCATGGAGGTTGTAGACATTCAATGGGCTGGCAGCATTCATAAAGGCCAAGGTTCTGATCATCTCGTAGTCATCACCAAAACCATGGGCGCCGTAAACATAGGCGCAACGTAATGAAAGACTTTATTGCAGGGGCTTGGCCATGTTTGCTAAGTGTCACTTTCTGCCGCGAGCGCCTACAGAAGCTCGCCGCGGTTGGGCACATGAGCAAACGCGGCCGGGCGGCAGCTCTTGATAGATGGAGTAAACTGTCTCTCGAGGAAGGCCTACTCAACGCGAGACGCATCGACCGAGCCATTGTCCGATTATATCCTGCAGAACATTCAAGAAAATCAGAGCTGGTCGTTGGCGACTGTATACGGTGATTGTGCATCTTTGTTAGCGGTGAAAGAAGTGCAGGAAACGATTTTGATATAGTCGTGTGACTTGTTTGCTCGTGTTTGCGTTGTCAAATAATTAAATCATCATGTCAAGCTTGAGCAAGGTTTGGACTGGACAGGTGAAAAGCCTGCTTGTGCCGAATATGTTCCTTGAAACGGCGGGTTATCGTTATCGCACCCCGCCAACCTACCGCTTCTACCTAATTATCATCAGAGATGGCAGCTGGCTACTGCCACAAAAAAACTTGTAGCTGGAGCGAAGGCCAGAAGGTATTTATTCTAGGCAATATCTTATTCAGTGCCTGCGTTTTACTACTGACAAGGAAAAAGTGAGTTCCTTTCCTTGGTGTCACCAGTGTATACCTACCTAGCCTACCTAGTACACTAGCTACCTATTACCTCCAACTTTTCGCCCCCCACCACTGCCCGCCACCTTCTGCCGTGCGCCAGCGCCAATTTTTCTTTGGTGGGGGCTTCCAGAGAGGGGCCTAAATCCTCGACCTCATGGGCTTTGACCTTGACGACCCTTGATCTGACTGTCTAGTTCCCCTCAGCCGGTCGATTGCACCACAGATCCCTCATATACCAGTCTTTGAACCCCTCTTTATTATCGGTTCGGTGTCACTGGGAAATTCTGAACTGAGAGCGCATGCGAACGACGGTAAGCGCTACGACAGAGGTAGCCAAGGCACCGCCTTGCCTGCTCTCCTTCATTCTCTACCTCCCACCGTCACGGGCTTGTGGCAGCTTTGTTCCTCGACTGCACACCTCCTCACCCCCGGCGCTGTTATCCTGTCCGCCAATTATTGATTGTCTGGCATTGAGCCATCCTGCTTTTACTCGGCTTTTGCCGCGTAACCCCGAAACTTCCCTGCTAACCACTCTGCATTGCTAGGTTCTTTCCTGCGACGAGATCGATGATTTAGGCCGGCAAACGATATAACTCCCGTTGTACCTATCACATCGCCCCGGCTACCATGTCTTGGCAGCCTGCCCCGGAGTCCTTGAGGCAGCTTGCCGCTTGCCTCAAGGACTCTCTGAGCGGCTTCGATAAGAATGCGCAGAAACAGGCCGAAATTGTGGGCTATTGGCAGATTGTCTAGACTCCCTTTTGCACAAGCTAACTCTTGGTGCTACTCATAGATGCTCAAGCAAGCTAAAAGTTCTCCTGATATCAACAACTATCTCGCCTACATTCTCTCCAGCCCTGAGCCCCCCGAGGGCGCTGCCTTCTCGCAGTCCGAGTACCATCTTGTCCGTTCTGCCGCTGGTATCATGCTTAAAAACAATCTCAAATCGGATTGGAAGACCATTCCCGAGTCGAGTCTGCAGCTTATCAAGCTAGCTATACCAATTGCGCTGCAAGACAAGAATATCCAAATTCGCAATTTTGCCGGCAATGTCGCGACCGAGATAGTTCAGAAGGGTGGCTTGCTGAGCTGGCCAGACCTTCTTCCTCAACTGATTGAGACTTTTGGTAATGTATCCGGACAAGTGTCGAACGAGGCTCAAGAAGGTGCCATGTCTGCCATGTCCAAGATTTGCGAAGACAACACCCGCATGCTGACTCGGGAGGTCAATGGTCAGCGACCCCTCAATTATATCCTCCCACAGCTCATTGCTGCCACCAAGAGCCCACTCCCCAAGGTCCGAATCGGTGCTCTGACAGCTATCAATGTCTTTACGCCTCGCGAATCGCAAGCCATGAATAACTCCATCGACGATCTTCTGCAGCACCTGTTCACCCTCGCCAATGACGAAAGCCCCGACGTTCGCAGACAAGTCTGTCGCTCTTTTGTGTCGCTGGCAGACCGTCGTCCCGAGAAGCTAATCCCTCACATGGCTGGCTTGGTTGACTACACGATCCGCCAGCAAAGAAGTGACGACGAAGAGCTCTCCTGCGAAGCCGCTGAGTTTTGGCTTACAGTCGGTGAGCACGACGACCTTTGGCAACATCTTCGACCCTACATCGAACAAATCATTCCTCTACTTCTCGAGTATATGGTATACAGCGGTGAAGACATTGCCCTCCTCGGCGGTCAGTCTGATGATGAAGATGAGGAAGACAGAGTGGAAGACATCAAGCCCGCCTTCGCCAAAAAGAATCTGACTCGTGCACTCAATGGCGAAGGTACAATGACCCCGGACTCCAGCAAAGATGGGTACAATTCTGTGGCGGGAATGGAGAATGACCTGGAAGACGGAGAAATTGATGATGACGACGATGACGATGGCGATGATAACCCCGACCAGCGTTGGACTGTTCGCAAGTGCTCTGCAGCTGCGCTCGACGTCTTTGCTCGAAATTTCGGGGGGCCCGTGTTCGAATTTATTCTGCCTTATCTGGAACAAAATCTTAGGCACCAGGACTGGCCCCAGCGTGAAGCTGCTGTATTGGCCCTCGGCGCCGTTGCCGAGGGCTGCGAGAGCGCTATTCTACCCCATCTACCGATGTTGGTGCCGTATCTCATTTCGCTGTTGACAGATCCCGAACCGGTGATACGGACTATTACCTGCTGGACTCTTGGCCGCTATTCTGGCTGGGCAGCGAATTTACCGGATGCGGAACGAGAGCAATTTTTCCTGCCTTTGATGGATGGCATGTTACAGAAGATGCTCGATCGCAACAAGAAGGTGCAAGAAGCCGGCGCTTCAGCGTTTGCGAACGTTGAGGAGCGCGCTGGTAAGGCTTTGATTCCCTTCACAGAACCCATCGTCAAGCAATTCGTCATTTGCTTCCAGAGATACAAGGATCGCAATATGTACATCTTGTATGACTGTGTGCAGACTCTTGCAGAGCAAGTTGGCCCAACACTTGCTACGCCCCACATCGCAAAGCAGCTGTTGGATGCACTTTTGGCACGCTACAACATGATGAACGACGAGTCTCGCGAAATGTTCCCGCTGCTCGAGTGTCTATCCTACGTCGCTCTAGCTATGGACACGGCGTTTGCTCCGTACGCTGGCCCCATTTTCCAGCGTTGTATCAACATTATTCACAACAACCTCGAACAATCACTGGCCTCTGTGACCAATACTTCGATTGACGCTCCGGATAAGGATTTCTTGATCACAGCTTTGGATCTTCTTAGCGCGATCATTCAAGCTCTGAGTCCGGAGCAGGCTTCCCAACTAGTCAGCAACTCACCGCAGCCCGTGTTTGAGCTGCTGAGCTTTTGTATGGAAGATCCTACAGATGAGGTGCGCCAGTCCGCCTATGCTCTGCTTGGTGATTGTGCCAGATTCCTCTTCCCACTTCTGGAGCCACACTTGCCCAAGCTTTTACCTTTTCTTGTCAAACAGCTTGACATGGATGAGGTTTTGGATGAAGCAATCGAAACTGGCTTTGGGGTCGTCAACAACGCATGCTGGTCTGCTGGTGAAATCGCCGTGCGTTATGGAGACGGCATGAAACCTTTTGTGCAAGATCTCATGACCAAATTTGTCGAAATGATGGGAAACCCACGCGTGCCGCGCGGGCTAGTCGAGAACGCGGCGACGGCTCTGGGAAGGCTCGGTCAGAACAATGCCCACATCATGGCCCACGGGCTAGGAAATTATGCCGGCTTGTACCTCGGAGCGATGGAAGACGTCGTAACGATGGACGAGAAAGCTTCAGCGATGAAGGGATTCACTGCCATTGTTCGCGAGAATCCGCTGGCCATGGAGCCAGTACTACTCGAGTACTTTGGCACGATTGCCAATTACAATATGGATTTGCAGAATCCTTTGAAGCAGCAACTTCAAGCTGCCTTTCAAGACGTAAGTTTTGCCTCCTCGTGTGAGACAAAGAGACGTGTTGCTAACATGCGTCCAGATTATCAACATTTACAAGGCAAATATTCCTCAGTTCGATAGGTTCATCGGCCAGCTCAATGCCGCCTCTCAGGAGAAGCTCAGAGCAAGTTACACCCTCTAAACGACTGATGATTGGGGACAATTGAGCAACTTGAAGCTCGTCGGTGAGAAAGAGTATGGCAGTTGGGATAAATGCGAGGCAATACATCTGAGAAAGGCATATGGTAAGAGGGAATTCTTCAAGTATAATATGGGCTGATGGGAAGTGAAATATTGGTAGAAGCTGAACTGAAAATGTGTATCGGCATGGGACACAAGGAGGAAAAATAACTATAGCATGATTGGAAGTTACGACATGGATATAAAGAAGGCACGATATAGCATGGCTTTGACAAGCCAACGACCTAGTAGATAGTTGATTTTGCGTGTCAGTTTTGCTTTAGTGCGGTATTCAAGATCAAAACCATGTCGTTGTGGTATGGGTTGCTGACATGTAGTCTGCAAAAGAATGATATTCGAGGATTGAACTGGCTTATAGCCCTGTTTTCATTGTGCCATGGGCATCTGATGAACACCGATATATGTCCTATCAATGGTGGCCGCATCAATGGTCTTAAAGACAATTCTTTCGACGATTAGTTGCTGAGCATGTCCCTTCCCTGCTTAAACTCTCCCGTCTGACGTCTTCCAACCGTTCGACTTTGCTCGATCATGTTCGGCCCAGGATTCTCCATCGAGTTCTCACTTCCATAAAGTCTAGGATTCTTTTTTTCTACGGCAAGGTAGTGCAAGAATCCTGAAGGCGTCCGCAGCTCGAGTATCTGGCTCTCGCACCGCTACCCTGACCCGGGGGGGGGGACCGTCTTAGCCAGGCACACGAATGTGCCAAGTATGGTATGCTACGATACTTTCGGAGCATATACCACTTTTTGACAGAGCCCTTCTTTGCGAAACCCCCGTGTATTTCCGGCGTATACAGGGCTTACTTGGGCAACGTTGACTTGTGTACGCCCCGTACAAGCAGCCACAACGACGTGCCCTGGCAACATGCGTCTTCCCAATCGTGCTCATCGCGAGGTATCACACGGGTCAACTGCCGTAGAAAGTTAGGAATGTACATCTGCACTACTACGGCGGGGGCGGGGGTTTGATCACCTTGATGTACGGCCGAGAGCAGTAGAACAATGCGTGATTGCTCCTGCTCCGTCCAATTCGAGCTTTGATGCCCATTCACCTATGCTGTATACCGTCGGTTTGTCAAAAATTGTAATGATATCAGGGCGGCAGAAGTCTGCAGAGAATCTCAGCTGTTCGAGACCACAGCATAATGGCGTTGATACCTGGCAGCCGGGCATCATAAAACAATGGACGCCGTCGCACGGCGTCTTCTTCTATTTTGGTGGAAAATTTACTACGCTGGTGAAATCATACTTTCACCGCTCTTTGCGCCTCATTTGCGTGTAATTTAGACAAAGTTCCAGCTCTTGGCCGTGACAGGACCTGACTGGTCGCTTGGAAAGATGTTGTGCCACCTTATCGCCGTGTAGGCTGCCAGAATCATCTCTGTACCACCACCACCATCACCGGACGCGGCCGTTTTTTGGTGATGCCTTCTTCTCTGGTCGTCATAGCACGTCGTCTTCTACAAAACCTGCCTCGTGGAAATTGCCAGTACTCGTGTGCAATGTCACACGCCGTTGCAGCCACTGTGTGTGCCAAAGTCGTCATACCCCGGATGCATATGGCACTTCTTGGAGATGCCACTTTACTTGGCACCAAAAAAAGGAACATTCACCGAAATGTTACGTACCACTGAGCCGATTTCTACGTCCACACCAATCAATCACCAATATTTATTATACACCTCTGCAAGTTGTTGGTTGAAAAACGACAGAAATCATCCAAAAGGGTGTGTTGCTGCCTACCCGGGAGATAAACACCGAGCGGCTGTCGGGAACTTTGTCGGCCAAGTTTGACCCGAACAGCCGAGACCCTCACCGGGCCCAGCGTCATAACCCCTCTCTTCCTCCACGTTGAGAGGGATATACCGAAAAGCAGAAAAAGAAAATTCTGGCAGCCTTGTTCGTGGTTGCAAATTCAGGGTCTAATTGTCGAAATGTGCAAAAATAGAAACCCAGTCCCTGCAAGCCGAGCTAGTCGACCCAAACATCGGGCCGGCTGGGAACCAATGCAACCCAAAAAACAGAAACCAGAAAATCAAAAGCGCCACTCAGCTGGAAGACGCATGAGGCTGGGGACAGATGATCTGTTATGATGTGGCCAAATTTTTTTGGTTCTCTCGGCTACGGAGCTAAAGGAGCAACTATTTGGGGAATTCAGCCGCAAGTCGTCCACACAGCACACCGCATGTCAATGGTGGTCTATTTGCCTAGTTTGGGCAAGATGAGCGCGTTGGCAGGAAGTGGGTGATCGGTCTACTGAATTGCCTTTTCTCGTGTATGTACAGCACGTCCCTTATAGGGCCGACGCGGTAGGACCTGATGGTCCGGCTATAAGCGCAGATAGACAATGACGACAGTCTGCGAGAGGTGACGATGCATCCGAGGCGTATTGCTTCAAATAGCCGTGTTTCTGGGGCATTTACCCGAAAACGCGCTCCCTTGATTTCTTCGAGATAGCTCGCTGCTACGAGGACAGTTGACCGATTCCCGCAACGTCGTCAGGCTTATAACTAACTGCGCGCTGTACGTTATGACCCGCCAAACTAGCCACCGCCTTGCAGAAGGAATTGGTGGACCGTTGAAATCGCACACACGCCCCTCCCCTCACTTCTCTCCGCTCTCTTGAACGGAAGTGTCAAGGCTGCGAATACTCATGCATTGCAGCGTTAAACGCGATGGTGCTTCCTGAAAATAGAAACCGAGGCTAGCTGCGTTGGGGTAATTCATTTTGCCACACAAGGCTGGGAAGATGCCCACAAGGGTCTTTTTAGCCTCTAACCACACGAGAAAAAAAGATTGCTACATTAATTCTCGGGGACACTCACTGCATATTTGTCCCGATAGAAGTCAAGTCGCTAGAAAATCTGTGCCTTGTCCGCTGGCAGAAGCTGGCCTCACGACTGACCCCCAGCATAGACCTTGTCCGCCAGCAATGAAGCACAAAATGCGCGTCTCCTTCTTTCCCCTCACGTTGCTTCTCATAGGCCTGTCCAAGGCCGCCACCGAAAGAGCCAATCCTCCGCAGCATGCATGGAAGCGTTGCTAAATATAGCTCAGTTTTCGTGTTTTAGCTTCTGATTGGGTCGCTTGTCCAACACGCCACGAGGGGCCAGTAGCACCAGCTGCGCCGCCCCAGAATTATTAGACAATCATTGCTTGATTATGGCATTCTATTACTGCGAATTATCTTGGCTCTTGAAACAGAATTATACCTTGTAGCATGAGCGGCAGGTTGTGGCTACATCCCGTTCACTTAACTCGATCTATGCACAGTCGATAATAGGGACCCGTTGCTATTCTTAGCCATCTCGGATAACTTTACTTTGACGTGGCCGTCTTGTCTGCTGGCACATGTCTCTTCGCTGAATGGTGGAATCTGCACAAACTTCCCGCCTGAAATATGCAGCATCGACCTGTCAGGCAATGCACTCTGCTATTTCCCGACGCCGGCTGTAGTTCTCGTTACATGCATGGTCTGATACTATTGTTAGAAAATAGACTTTCGAGTTATCGAGGATGAAGCGACACCATGTGAGTCAAAAAATAGGGCGGTGGTATCGTGCCATGCTTGTGACGTATCAACGCACAGAAAGCCTTCAACGCTCATGGGAACTATGTTTGGAAATTGGTAGAACCAGCGACTACGCCGCACCGCAAGCTCACCCGTCATCTTTTGTTTGAGCTATGCGCAAAAGTCGGACCGGTACAATTATGTCATCTTTGAATAGCTCATCTCAGCGATTCAGCATGTACTGACCCATTGCCGCCATTGTTTTACCACGCTGTGGCGTGCAATAGCTGGCAGAAGCCGTGCGACCGAGGCCGCCAAAAAAAAAAAAAAGCGTGGGATTGAAGGGCTAAAGGATCGAGCCATTTGAACTTTCGCGA
The DNA here is from genome assembly GCA_030780425.1 of Beauveria varroae. Classification (NCBI taxonomy): domain Eukaryota; kingdom Fungi; phylum Ascomycota; class Sordariomycetes; order Hypocreales; family Cordycipitaceae; genus Beauveria; species Beauveria varroae. The sequence continues at coordinate 396,497 of JAPFUP010000156.1, forward strand.
CCTATTTCGCCGAGCGAGAATCCTCACGGCCCTCGCCCGAGAAGCCTCCGGGTTCCCTGCCGAGATAGCCATGAATGCTTGGAAACTTACTCACCACCGCGGGTACTGCTCTTCAGATTCCCATTCTTTCTTCGGGTTGATGAGAAGGGCGGCCGAATTAGCGGCGGAGGCGCGCGCGCCGGCGTAGATTTCACGGTTGCTGTAATCACGCCACACCATGTGCGCAGGACCCTCTGGACTACTGGGCCATTGTCCGAACATCTCCACGGTTTCCTATCCACTTGCCATGTGCCAGAAACGGTCTGCGCGGAGATCGCTGTTTTAGCAGGTCCTGATTGCAGCGGCGCACATCTTTCTTCCGTGTTCGGGCGGTGCTCGGAGACGAAGCGACGACAATGGAACCGCACGAGCCATGATCTCGCCGGATATTACCTATTGTGAGGCGTTTGGCGCAGGGCTTAGCCTCACAAGCAGAACTTGGTCGCGTCTCTGATTTACGCCGTCGGATGTCAACTAGTCCAAGCGATCGTAGCAGCTACGACGAGCGAGCTAGTAGATAAGCCCACAAGTTCGACGTCGAACACAGAGCCGCCCCCGATCTCTGCCCTAACGACTGGTGAGAGGGGCGTGTCCAAGGGCAACGACCTTTGCTTCACCATGAGGATGAAGTCGGAGCGGCCGGTCCGGGCACGTCAACTCCAACGCCTCACGGTCGTGAACTCTAGATATTAGCGGCATCCAGTAGAGAAGCGCAGATACGGCCGCGTTTCCTGCGCCCGTGCTAATGATTGCAAACTGGGGATCTATGTGCCTTGTTTTAGTTGCGACCAAGGGAACGGGGAACTCGGCATGAAACGTTCCATTTGCGCCTCCAGCACACAGACCGAACAGCCAGCGTGCCATCCCTATGCTGTGCGCCATGAGGGCCGGGCACAGCCCTGCTTAGTTTGCCACCCCACAGAACTATAGACAGAGTTCGGCTGTCGGAGAAAAAAAAAACGTCACTCCCTGTTGCTGCACCACGGGTCGAATAGACGACGGAGGTAGCAGAGTGAATGCGCCAACCCCTCCCCCATATTTCCTGCCGAATAAGGCTACAATGCACGCACAAAGAAAAGACTAAGCAATCCTGCTCCAACAATTCAACTTAGTTTCCTCACAGCACAATGAATTCTTTAGTCCGACGGGTGCGGTGATCCGTTATTTCCTAGTTAGGCAACTGGCAGCGAAGCTGCGGAGTCTTTATAGCGTCGAGTTGAATTTGCAGTTCGTTCATATTGCACATGACCAATTAGATTGATCACGATTTGCCATGTCAGAGTTTGAAAGAGGGAGTTGAGGTGGGAAGGGCATACTGGATGAATGATTAGGTGCCTCGCGTCGGCGGACTTCTGCTGCGATGGGAATTAGTGCCAGACCAAGTGCAAGTAGACGAGGCTGGCTGCCGTACCGTATGACGTAGCAGATTAATGCGGTGAGCAATAACTAGCAGCCAGCCGTGCCGGTGAATTTATTACGGGATCAAGTCTGGGAAAATGGAACTCGGCGTGACACAGGTCGAGAGTAGGCCAAAAAATTGACGGGCAGTCACATAGGCGACACAATATCCAGCACTCGCCAGTGGACACGCTAGCAGAGCTAAACTATGAAGCAGGCAACCAGGCTACGGGATTCAAGCCGCCGCCCACCATTGCCCCCTCCGCCAACGCTAGCTCGGCCGAACTGAGGCATAGTTTTGCTGTGAGGCAATTATGGAGTATTAGTTACCAGTCGTTAGATTCCCAGCCCTCTGAAGCAGATGCTGTTTGAGAACAAAGGCCGGCCCAGGAGCGACTGGAATCTGATCTTTGCCCATGGGGCTTGTCATGCAAAACGCACGCGAGAGGCTTTCCGCAACCATGCCATTTCTTCATAAGAAGCGGAAACCGGCTGGCTATTCTTTGAGAAGAATTATAACCAGAAAATAGACAAACTGGCGGAACCGTAATGGAAATGAAGAGAGTACTGGTTCTTGGAGCCAAGACCATGCCACTTTTTTCCCGCGGATGACCTATGAAGTGGCAGCCCCCCTCTTAGTGGAGAGGACCGGGGGTAATGAAGATGTTATTCACAGAATGGCACAGAATGGAGCAGCACACGCGTCCACTACTCTTGTCCCAGCACAGATCAGGAAGGTGATCGGGAGGCGCTGGCACGGCCCAATGTAAGAGAGTTTATTCTCTGTAGCCACAAAAGCCGTGAAACCAATGAGTTGCCGATTTCTGATCCGAGACCCTGACGGTGAGTCCATTCTATCACCTAGATTTAGCGCATGACCTCGAAGGGACGCTGCTACTACTGCGCAGGCCATGCTGGGGGCCAACGGGTAGAGACAAGGGCCCACGTAATGGGCAATGGCCGAAACAAGATGCCAATTCGGGACACGAGATTTCCGGTGGGCATTCATGAGATCTGGCGTCGGCAAGGGAAAGGGCAAGAAAGGACCAAGAATGTGAGCCGCAATCCTTTTGGGCCTGGGGTTTTAGTATAGGAAAAAGGGTCTCCGTCAGGGAACAGGCCTCGAGGGTGGCCCGTCCTGCCCGTCCCCTGCAAACCGGGGGGAGGACCCTGACTAGTGGCTCGTTTGCCTCGTTTACCAGTACGGTGACAGGTTTTTGAAAAGGTTCTTTTATCGGGGCGGGGATGAGAGAGACGCTTCCATTTGCTCAGCAAGAGCTCTCTAGTCACAGGGGTTCGAGAGTCAGCGATGAGAAAGGTGCTAACCTCCTCCCAAGGAACATGTTGAGGGAGCCCGAAGAGAAAGCGGCCGTCGCAGCCGTAACGAAGAAAGTACACTTTTCTGCCTGCCGCCAATGGGAGAAGTGATCGCTAGTGATGACTAGTTACGGTTTGACTGGTGCTGGGGCTGTCGATGCCATCCATTCATGGTCAGGCGTCTCGGCCCTGACCGCCGAGCAGGTTCCATTATGCGTCGCGGCTGCATCTATTGGCAGGACCTCTTGACCGCTTCCCAATCTCGCAAATCGCAACCTGTGCAGGAGCACCAAAAAGTCGCCCGTCTTTCTCTGACTCTCTCCTTGTGTTGACCCCCACTTCCCACCTTGCCGTCCATCGTTGACGCTAAAATGACTTACGGCTTGCAACTGCTATGCCTCCTTTGGTCGTAGCGCAGACGTCTGCACGGCTTGACAAAGACGAAGTACATAGAGAATGATATCATGGGGTCTAATTCAAAGAAAGAACAAGCGAGACCGCAGATGCCCCAGAGTGCAAAGAAGGGTTGTGGTCTGCTTCTCGGACGAGACAACCACTGACAACGTGCTGGACGGTGCCACACTCTCCAGCCTCCCAGTGGTTTCAGAACCGTGAACCACAATTCGGGTAGGAAAAAGCTTAGTGGTGAAAAGAAGCAAAGTCTGTTGCTGATCTGCTAGTATGACCCCATTGTAGTTATCGGTATCTGTGATTGTCATTGGCCCTGTCGGCTCGGCTTACACGCTAACCAATCGCTGCTGGCTTTGCCATGGGATCCGATGGGATCCGACTGAGTAGCTGATTGCAATTTTTGTTGGACACGTTTGAGTTGTCTCGAGCCAGCAGAAGCTTTGACAGAGCGAGTTCCTATGGCTGCGGAGGAGATGTCGATCAAAGCCGGAGCCCCTTCAGAGCGCTTTTGCACAGACAGGATCCGCATATGGTAGACTATTGACTTATAACGGAACCCAACTCTGTCGCCAAGTAGACAAAGTCACGGCATCGAGATTATTTTAAAGCAGGGAAAATACACATGACCTCGGATGAGCTTCACGGAGGGCCACTGCTAGCAAGTGGATTAGTAGAGGGTGCCGAATGACTATCGGGATAACAAACTCACGCGCAGGCGCGGCTGATCACTTGACCGACATGGATGGTTACACCCCAGCACGCACGCCTATAATTATCAGTCGGCCAGCGACGTACTATGAGCCAGCGCTCTTGCAAAAAAAAAAGAAAAGAAAAAGAAAAAACGCGGCGTCCCGCCGCTGAATCGCTGCTAAGATTCTGGATCGAGTTGATTAGTTATTAGTCTTTTAACACGGCGCCTTTGGTGCATCAACACCAACACTAGATGGGCCGGTTTTGTGTTCGTCTGACATCGAATTATGTAGAGCCACAAATGGGTGGACAAATGTGACAAGGGAAGAATAGAAGATGAAACAACTACTTTAATAGAACTGGGTCCCGAAATGCTTATTTCGAGTCGTGTTCAACAGCGCGGCAAACAATTTTCATTGCGCGTCTCTACAGACGACCCAGATAGGCGGGTCGATGATACAAACTACCGATCCCTTTCGCAAATTATTAGATGAAAGATGACGTTGACAGGCAGAGTTCTAGATCGCGCGGCATCTGTTAAGGACAGGGGCTGGCAGGATGGGCAACGGCACTACTCGATAATACAAGCCAGTCATGCTGCCGTTGCATTTTATAGCAGAGCAGACAAGGTTGCTGACTTGTCAAAAAAGTTGTCGCTACTACCACCAGCTACTACCAGTAAATATTGGCTCCCCCTGTGAGCGATACCGCTCCGCTTCCCTGTGTCCGCCGCTGGCCCGCTGACGGGGGTGTCGGGCGGAACACGCTTCTGTTGACACCGCAAGAGGCGGACAGTTGCAACATCTGGCGATTTTGGCCATTCTAATACATATCAGCCGAGGCGAAGACGCCGCAGACTGGATGACGAAAAAGGGTCGAAAAGTAGAAATAAAGGGATTCGATGGCAACGTGGACGCAGCGAGCGGCACTTGCAGCGAGGGGGAAACGCTAGCTCGCCCGCTTACCAACGCACGCAGCGTTGTGACGGAATTGGAGTGCTGCATCGATGGCTGGTAAGCTGGTACATTGTGGTAGTTACGGTGTGTGAGCCGTGTTAGTTGTGCATGTGTCTGTTTAGTGGTTGCGTGTATGGTCTATTTTTGGACAGAGCAGCTGTTTGTGCCGCAAAAGAGGCGCGTGGAGCTGCGTGAAGAGCGGCATCGGTGGTGTTGCCTGCGCAGCCCACGGGTTCGCAGTATCAGAGACATGGGCAAAAATAAGAGTTCTGTGAGAGGGTAGGGTAAACCAAGAGAAGAAAAAAAAAATTCGGGAAATGGAGACATTCGCGCACCCTGCACACATTGCCGTGTGTGCGAGGCACCCGCCCGGCCCCTCCGCCAGGCTCCAGTGGGCACATGGCCATACTCAGACAATATCAGTCTATGCTATTTAATGGCGCCCTGCTGAAGACTGGTTGACGCTGAATGTCATGACTTGACGCCAATGACACACGAACAAGCCGGTCCCCCGACCAAGGCCGCCAGATGGATGTCTGACTGCTCGCAAAGCCGCGGTCCAAGGGATTCAGACTAGAGAATTGCCACTAGAAGTATTGACGGCTGTCGTTTGACCCAAGGAGCGAGTAACTACTTCCTTTCTTTCGCCCTTTTTTCGCCTGCGAAGAACACGGCACTAGAGAAAGAGCAAGAGCAAGAAAAAGGCCTTGGCATGACGAAAAGCGCATGTGGGAGTGGCTGCTATTATCGTCTTGCGTGGGTCGCGCGGGCAGCGAGCGCAACAAGAGTTGGCACTTGGGCAAACTAGTTGGTCTTCGGCCCCAACTGGCCGATCCCCGCCAGAGAGAGCGAGGTGCCATTATTGGCCGCTTGCTGGCGGGGGGGGAGGGGCGTGTGGGCTATCGGATGGCAATGACAACTTGGGCATCCTTCAACTTGTTCCTCGTTCTCTAAGTCATCATCAGGAAACCACGCAATGCTGGGAAGACCCCCCACCTTTTGTCCTCCATGCCCTTTTTCTCTGAAGTGTCATTGCGGCAAAGTTTGTAGTTGTCAACTTCGAACCCTTTTTAGAGCCTCCATTGCTGCAAAGGGATCTCGCGACTAAATGAATCAAGGCAATGCGGAGGCGCAGCATGTTTGACCCTCCATTCCTGTCCATACGAGAATTGCTAGCCGTTGGCCCTTCACGAATAGACGCGCTTCAAAAAGTGTAAAATGTGACCAAGTTCGTGACCCCTTTTGGGGGAGGGAGGGATGGGAGGTGGGGGGGGAGCGGATTCTTCGCTTCTAATGAAGGAACCTGGTAGCTGTGATGGGATGCCATAGTTACGTGGCTCAGCAATGGGGGAAGCAGGATGACGAGGGTGCGCGGAGTGGGAATACTCGACAAGGGAGGCAGCCATGGGCTGGGGTACCTGGTGCTTTGTCTGACGTGGCAGGACGGAATATGTAATCGATTGGCGTGTAAGTCGACGGTGATTTGGAAGGCGATGGGTGGTGCTGCGGTTGTATGCGGTATCAAGCAGAGTGCTGCAAAATTCCGGCACTCTAACTCGATTTCGGTTTTGCAAGGTTCGAGATTGAACAATTCTCCACGGAGCAGTTGCGGCTACACTCTGGCAAAGCAGAAGAAGAAGGAAGACAAGAAGAAGAAGAAAACGTACGAGTCGTTGTGAGTGCAAAGCTGCCATGAATAAGCCGCAACGGCAATTTCGGTACTGCGTGCAAGGGGCGTCTGGCGCATGCAGGCAAGGCTTTGCCGCGGCACGTCAGATGTGGGCGCTGGCGGCAACTTCTGGCCGATTGTGAGTTAAGGCGCAAGATTGTGCTTCGCCGACTTGCAAGGCAAGATGGAAAACATGCTACCATCGGTGCTTGGGCAAAAGTGCAACATGGAGACAAAAATGGGGTGTTAAGAAAAGGTAGTCCAGGAGTCTTGGCCACCGGTCAGGTAATCAGGGCTGACCGAGGGAGCGGGCAAGGGTGGGTTGGTGCCTTTCTTCGCTTCTCGTTGTTTTCGGTTTTTTTTTTTCGATTAATTTTGGAGTAGACCGTTCGGCAGGCAAGAGAAGACGAGTTCCCCAGCCAGCGTTGTGGACGCGAGCCGCCTGCTTGGGTCTAGCAGCTGGAGTTGTTGGCGGTTTAGGTCAGGTTTGGTTTAGGCGGGGGTGGCTAACCAACTAGTTGGTAGATGGGACAATGAGTGACATGGCGAAAAAAAGAAAAAAAGTTATTTTTGTCTCGTCTGCTTGACTAGTTATAGTTGGTTAGCCTGCGAAAAGTTGGAGAAGTTAGAGTGCGGCGCGGATGTGTTTGGTGTGTTTGACCCGCAACTGAAATGTGCGTCATTGTGAAGAGAGCCAGCGACAAGCGACCAGACAAGGCAATAAAAAAAAATCTCCTCCTGCGTTGGAATTATTATAACCCTCGTCACCGAGGCATGGTGCTTTGATGAATTGTGTACATTTTATCCCGAAACTATGCTGCTTAAAGGGCTGTGGAGAGTAACCGTCTTTTGTGCGACGTGCCCCTCCCGTCGTCAACATGCAAACTCGGTTAGATGGAGCGCAGCGAGACATGGCCCGAGGGTGAAGAAACATGATGCAGATTACTCAACGAGGAAGTGAATGATGGAATAGTACGGATATGCATCGTGGGGTATAGATGAATAGAAAAAACAAATAGTACCTGAACCATTCATTTAGACGTTTGACCTGTCCACTCTCGTTTCTATTTTGGTAGCCCTGCTTTTCCACTGGCAGGCCTGATGATGTGCCCTGGTCCACGCCGCGCCTGTTTTTCAGGCTTGTCGGTACGGTACGCGGTACGGTGGGAACAAAAGGACCACCCACTTGACCAAGCTGCCCTGTCGGTCAGTCAAAAGAGCGGGTTAGATTTAGTGGCGGATTTTTTTTTAATGCATTCTCATTACTATTATCCTTCACCAGACTGATGACCCCCCAAAAGAACGTCGGCTCCACCATTTTGACAAGGCGCCCGACACCCCCCCCCCCCCCCTCTGGAGACGAAAAGATACGCCCTGCCTTGGGGCTGGTAGGCAGGCAGGCTGGCTGGAGCTGCAACACTGCAGCGCGTGGGTGCGCTGTGCAAAGTTTCCGGCTGTCTATTCCATCACCCTTGACACCCCCTCGGCTGTCGTCACAGGGTTCATGCTTCAGACGCACAGGGATCCGCTGTGGCCTGCACAAGCAAGGTGCTATGCCGTTATACAGAGAGAGGTGCGTGCCTTAGTAGTTAGGTCGGACAGCGCACCAGCAGGCCTGCAGCAGGTTGCCAGCCAGTGTCTACCTGGCTGTAGGTAATAATTAAGTAATATCGAATCATATCGTGATAGGTAACAAATGCACAGGTACAATACCCGTAGCAGCACTGATTCGTCGACTGCTTACCACTACCTGATGGCCAGCCAGCCAGCCCAACCTGCCAAGGACCCCCCCTCTTCGTCCGTTGCTGGCAGCTTGCCAGCTTGCCAGCTTACCTTGAGCACACCCCTCCCCCCAACCACCCACACACGCCCCCCTCTCCCACCTCTCCAAACGCACACTGCCCACTTTGCCCGTCTGCCACTACACCTAATACCACCCACCTACGTCTCTACACCACCACCACCACCACCACCACTCCACTGTTTCTATTTAACAATCCTCGTCCCCCCATCCTCTTCCTCCTACCTCGCCTACATCCCATCATATCCATCTTCAAGCTTCATCGCTGGCTCACACCTTCGCTTCTCCTCCCACTCTCGCTCCTCTTACTCTCGCTCCTAGGAAGTCCTCGTTGACTCCTGTCATTCGCTTATCAGTGTCTTGTTTGATTCTCCGCGCTTGTTGCCCACCGTCAACCGCCCAACCATCCTCCTCTCCGCTGTCTTCGTCTCCAACAACTATTACTTTGTTTCTCGACCCAATTCAGCCTCTCTACCGCTCCGAAAATACGCTCGCTTGTCTACATTTCTCGCAAACGAGCTTCTTCTCGCTCCTAAGGAATAGCAAGGAGGCCAATTTCGCCTTGAGGGCAAGGTCGCCAGTCCAAGACCGCCTACACTCCATCAGTGTCCGCTTTCTGCTACCGTCTCTAGATGCACATATCAATCTACCTCCTGTAGCCTCTCTTGTTCAACTCTATTCTGCACCGCCAGACTCCCGGTTCCCAACATTCCACAATTCAATTTGCTGGATACGTCAATTTCACCTCCGCAACAACCGACTTCAAGTCACTTACGATCGCTACCTCTATTTTCGAGAATTTGGATTTGTTCTGCCTACATCAGGTAGTTCAGAGACCCTTCTTTGATCTTCTCGGCACTCTGGTTCTCTAATACTCTGCCGACTTGATTTTCTCGCTCTGTGTTCGTTTGCTCTGACGCTCTTCGTCACTGCACGCTTCACATCGTCTAGTCCAGAACTATCCAATTCTTCTCTCGACCACAGCTTCATTGCCTGTGGTCTATTATTTCCGTCCGTCTGCTTCCTCGCTGAGAGCTTCTCAAGACTTTACTGACAATCCCAGGTCTCTCGCTTTTCCAACAGTCTTTTCTTCAGCACAATGGCCGGTCCCGGTGGTGGTCCTCCTCGCCGCTCCCACACCAAGTCCCGCAAGGGCTGTGAAACCTGCAAACGCCGTCACATTCGCTGCGACGAGAGCTTTCCTCAGTGCCGCAACTGCACCAAGCATAAGATTCGCTGCCCTTACAATGACATGCAGGTTACTCCCGAGCCTGAGCGATCCGCCACTCCCGATAAGCCTGATCTGATGTGGACTCCTCAGATTGAGGCTGACATTGCCGAGTGGCAGCGAACCGGTGTTTTCCCCTTTCCTTCCCTCGGTCTCTATCCGGCTCCCATTGCTCAGCTCTACTCGGTCGAAAATCTTCGTCTCATTTACCATCTCGCCGCTCTCTACCAGCAGCTTGCTGCCATGGATGCCAACAACTTTACCCTCTGGACTCGCCATATCCCGACTCTTCTCCAGATTGGCGCCAACACTCCCTACGTTATGCATGCCCTCCTCGCCTTTTCCGCCATGCACATTGCCTTTCTCACCGACTGCCGCCGCGTTAGTAACATGGCTTTTGAACACCGCGGTATTGCCTTGAGCGGTCTCCACGCTGCTATTGGCTCGTTTTCTCGCGAAACCTCAGATGCCATCCTCGCTGCCTCTCTTGTCCTGTCCTGGCAGGCTAACGACTGGCGTAGCTGGACCCAGCTCATGCAAGGCACTTCCACAGTCATCGACGCCATGGAGCCCTGGAAACACGAGTCCCTTTTCACCGACTTCATCGCCGAAAGCTGCACTTTCCCTACTGCTCCCGCCTCGCCCGATCCCGAGCACCGCCCCAGCCAGCCGCGCAAGGCCGATCTCGACGCTTTCCAGCGCACACTGGACCAGGTCCAACAAGTTGAGGCACATCTTCGTCAGCACGGGGAAGAGACGACTCAGATTCAGCATCTTATTGGTTTCCTCAAGGGTGCTCGTAAGATAAGCCCTAGCCTTTCTATTGCTCAGCAGTACGAGCGCCTCCAGCCTCTTCGCACCTGGCTCTTTTGGATGCCCGTCGGATACTTGCAGAACTACAGTGGTTCCGCAAACTCTCTCGTCGTAATTGCCCACCTCTACACTGTGGCTCTCCTCATGGAACGCCTCTTTCCCGAGATTGGTGCTGCTTACTTTGGTTCCCTCTCCATCCTGCCTGTTGAGGAGATAGCCCGCCGCCTCATGTCTATGAATGTTGCTGGCGTTCCCAAAAGCGCCCACACTCCTCTGACCTTGATGGAATTTCCCATTGACACCGTCACCGAGTTCCGTTCTCGCATGGGCTGGTCCAATCCCGAGAGGACCCGTTCGTTCCCTCAGTTTAACCCTCCTAACTTTCACGTTGCGCACGACGAAGTTGCCATGGCTGTCGGAACCGAGTCATACATGTACAACAGCCCTGCTTTTAGCTACAGCGCCGATGAGATGCCCATGCTCAACAATGCCGTCTCTGTGCCTACCGAGGGTAGTCCCATGATGATGTCTTCGCCTTTTGTTGCTGGCCAGTACCTCAATGTTCCCTCGCCTTCCTTTGTGGCCTACTCTCCCGCCTCATCCACCTTTGAGGGTTCCGTCGCCTACAGCGACCCCGAGGAATATGCAGCCTTTGACATGCACAATTTCCAGCCTGGCCACTCGCCCATGCTCGGCGGTTCGCAATTCAACTACGGAGTCGGGTTCGTCACTCCCAACCAACCGGTGTGGATTTAAGGTACCCTCGCCCTTCACACCGGCGCCCTCTATACCGGCAAAGACCATTTCGGATTGACGTTTTCTCTCTACCTCAGGAACCCGAGCCCCTCTTTGGCCAGCCACTCTATCTATGCACCGTCTCACCAGGACGCCTGCTCCATGCGCGCGCCGCCCTATGCTGGCGACATGTCCGGCTACAACCCGGACATGTTGACCATGCTTCCTCGACCCGAGTCTCCGATGCCTTCGACCAGCTCACCCGTGCAATTTCGCCACCGCCACAATCCCTCGGTCTCGTCCGGGCCTCACCCGCCGTCGCCTCTTACTCAAGCACCCCTGGTGCCCGAGCAGGACCCAAAGGGCAAAGGACGAGCCACCTAGCTGACACCCTTTCACCCGAGACGAATTCGACTCTCTATTTCTTTTGCATTTACGGCAATTGGTCTTCTGCATTTTGCAAGGACACCATGTACATCACACTCCTTCAACACTCGCTTACCACGGACCGATTGGTTATACAACCACGCCACGGCACTCCTTTCGAGTTGATCTCGACCACACTCCTTGCCCACAGCGCCATTGTATCATACATAACACGCGCCACACTCCTTATGATACCACCAGGATACATTTATCCGACCTTCTTTAATACGGCAATGATACCCAACATTAGACACTCCTTTTTACGACGCTGTAACGACCATTATCACCATCAGCATATATACATACATTCCTTACGGACCACCAGATACATGGGTCAGCGAACACAGCATTTTGATTTAAGCAAGGCGAAGGGAGTTTTTGATTTGATTTTGATTCACCGAATCAACCTGGACAGGGATTGTAATATGAGGTTGCTTTATTCGATTGGATTTGATTTGTTCTCAGAAAATTTGCTTTGGGACTATCCGTATTTTGCTTGGAACTACTTGATTTTTATTGGGGCTACAAAGCCATATCAAAACCTGTTTTATTTGATGGATTGCACTTGGGCAGGATAATGATTTGATGCCTTGAGTCTCTATTTTACAGTAGCAGCCATGTCTGCCATAATCGAGCCGCGCGTCGCCGTTCATGTCACCTTGCTATCCCTGTTTTTTGGCGCTTCTCTATACCCGCCTAAATATAGTGTAATTTCCGTGACATTCTGACCAGGGCCAGCCAATATGTCCGATTTCGTCTCGCGAGCAACGCTCCTCAAGCTGAAAGATGGAAAATACACATACCAAAGACTAACACAAGCCCTGCGATCAGTAATAAAGTTGGCGAAACGCCAGTAGACCGTTCTGAAAAGGCTAGCCAAAGACACACAAGAGGAAAGAAAGCTCCGTTTAGCTGCCGTAGTGGGTAAAGCAAGAAGAAAGCATATCTACGCCACGAGACCCGGCAGGGTTGTATGTATGGATTGGGCGAATCAACAAGGGCGCGGTACCTGAGCCCTGCTGGGCCAGCATTTGTGGACCGAGGGACGTGACTGCTGCATTACTGCATAAGATAGGCAAGCTTTCAATCCTGCGAGCAGTTGCCGTTTATAATCTGATAAACATGGTCATGAAAAGGTAGTTGTAGAACAAACACCTTTGAAGAAGTAAGTACAGGAAGGTTAAAGTACTTAGAGAAACACCTATACACTCAATCAAGCTTTTTTGATATTGGAGTTAGAAATAGATCAATCACTTTTTTGTATTAGCTTTAACTAAGCAAAAGTAGTTCAGCAGCTTTATCCGGTACAATTTACCGATATTAATGATTTGGTCAATGATGCAATATCGTTAAAAACAACCCTCTTATGAATGATGGTGTAATCAGCAGCAGCTTTCGATAGCAACACATAAAATGAATAATTGATCAAGCTATTTCGAATTCAACACCTGCAATAGCTGGGTAACAAGCTATGAAAAGTGATGCTGGCGAACAGATATTGCGCAGGCTGTTGCAGCATCAGGCCAAGCATGGCAGCTGATTGCAGGGTGGCGATCAACGCAAT